>CANSNZ010001311.1:0-536298 GCA_947646795.1 Beta lomatogona
TTCAAATGAACATATGCTAGTATGATCGCTTCAACATAATCGGATTTGCTAATTGTAGGCAAGCCTCTAAAAAGTACTATATCTCGATCTATGACTTTTCATTAGCAATATTTAATCAGACAATTGATCAGATTGCAAGATTAACAATGAAAACACTAATCAATTAGAATTAACAATGACTAATGAAACCATCAATAAATATCCATCAAGAATTATAACATATAAACATGGATTCCCAAACCCTAGAAATAAAAACTACTCTATCATGAAATAAATAATAAAATCTAAATCTACAAAGAAAAACATAATTAAAGAAAACAATGAAATAAAGAGAAGGAAATAATATAACTCATGAAAAATCAAGAACAAGAAAAACTAGGGTTTACTACTACAAAGCTAGAGAGAAGAGAAGAAGAAAACTAAAAACTAAAACTAAGAAAAAAATAACGTGATAGAGGGAGGAGGAGGAGAGAGGAAGGTCGAAATATCATTAAATGGGCGGAATTAGTGATCCGCGCGTACAAAAACAGACTCTGCCAAGAAAAACATTCCCAACTTCTAAGGGCATAACTCCTTGACTAGAAGTCTCCTCGGGCGTGCAACCTATCATTGGAAATATCTTCAAGTCTAGTTTCCAAATATGCTGGCATTACACGATTCTAAGAAGCACATCAAAAGTTATGCTTAGAAGAGTAGACATGACTCCTTTTTCACATTTCTTCTAATGGTTTTCCACTTCGTTTTCGCTCAAACTCGTACTATGACATATCCATACGATCCTAATGCATTGTAGTTTCTTTCTAAGTGCTACTAATCCTCAAGTTTAGCTAATTATACTCCAAATACGTCCTCAATGCATGAAATTCATCAAAAACAAGAAAATATACCGAATAGGAGTAGAATAACATAACTTAAGAATATAATGCAATAATGAATCTAAATATGAATCTAAATGCTCTAAAATGCAACCTAAATGCACCTAAAAACTATATGTAAATATGATTTATCAAACTCCCCCCAGCTAAACCATTGCTTGTCCCCAAGCAATAAGACATAGACATGGAAAAAGTAAGACAACCTACAATATAGGACTAAAACAGGCTAAACACTCAACCGAAAACACAAGAGATATAATCACTACACAAACCAAGCATCGAAACAATCTCGAACAAAGCCGCATAGCATGTCATGTATCGCAATCGACTTCTCCAATCATACCACATACCATCTCTCCCAAGTCGGATTTAACAAAACCCGATGACCTCACTATAGTTATGTGCACTCAAATCTCTCATGTGTTTAAGGCATAAATGATGACACTCAACCTAATCAAGTCGACTCGAGATGAAGCAAATACTCTTTAACTTTGACTTCTTGACTCACTTAATACTCAACAATACAATACACAATGATCAAGAGGACTTTTAAGGGTTGTAATGGGGCCGAGATTAAAGGTATGGAATAATTTGGGAATTGTGGTGGAAAAACCAAGAAGGGGGGAGCATCATATAACTCGAAAACATGACCAAGAAAGGTCACAACAACTCGGTGCAACAACCAACAATCTCCAAATATAATCAACAACCTTTTTCACTCAAGAAATTCAATCATAACCCTTTTTATTTCACAACTATTTTTTCACTTCTTTTTCATTTCATTTTTCACTTTTTTTCGAACTTTCAATTCAATTTCAAAGCTCACTAAACATACTTTTCCATCCATCTAAACCACAAATAGAGCACTTCAATTCAATACAAACTGAACTAAAACTAATACTCGCTTCCCAAAGCTAGGCTTAGGACAAATATTAAACGAGGCCAAGGGCTTGTAATGTAGGTTTCAATTAAACACAGTCGGGGAGGCTCAATGGGGCTAGAGAAAGGATAATATGAAAAAAAGAATAACTCTAGAGCTAAGATCATGAAATGAAACGCCTCAATCATATCAAAATGTATGCATTATCGAATATCAAGGAGTACAAAATCAAAGTCAAGATCAATGCGACAACCGAGGAACTAATCACACATGAAAGAACATAACCGACACGTAAACGTCGGTTTATAGGCGTAAGCTCACTTAGGCTAGGGTGTCTCGCATAGTCAAGTTAAATCGAACCGAGGGAGATCAAATAATCTTACCACAAACAATCAATTGCGAAACAATCGTGCTATGAAGAATCATGAACAAGATGAATGACGTGTAGTAAATGTAGTAAAATGTCATCAAAGTTCTAAAAAAGTGTCAGCAATAGTCCCATAGATGCAAACTAAGATGACGTGAAATCTAATATGAGATGAAATATGGTAATGCAACTACGAAAGCAAATACAATTTTTTTGGTTACCCGTAAACTCCCGCTCCTGGAGAGCGGTACAAACCGTGCAACATCCTACAAAAGAAATAAAATCTACACTAGAAAGCAATAAAGGATAAGATTATTCCTCCCCCAAGCTAGAATCTGCAGTGTCCTCACTGCAAGAAACAAGATTAGAGAAGGAACCAGAACCAAACCCCAATAATCATCCAACACCGAGCACTCCCACAAACACCACAATCCACCACCAAAACACCACACAACTCCCAACAACCAACACAACAAAAGAAAGTTGGCACATGAATTCAACAAGTATGATATCTCAAACGAAATTCCAAGCAAAAAATTGAAGGTCTGATCAAGGGAATGAACAATATAAAATATAAAAAGCCTTACAACCCCATCGAAGTGTCGATTAAGCAAAAAAATCTCATTGCATTCCCTCTTGAAGACCAACTTGAAACATTGTATTGCCAACTTGCACAATTCCTATAACAACCCTTAAACAAAACAAAAAAAAAATTGTTAAGAGAATGGAAAATGAATAAGAAAAGAAAACTAAAAAGAAAAAGGAATCAAAAAAATAAAAACAAACGACAAGAAAAAGGAAACATAAAGAGAAGAAAGAAAGTCAAGAGAAGCAGGGGCGCTGGTGTGCGAACAAGACGGAAGTTGTGATGATGGTGGGTGGTGCAGCGTGAGAAAAGCAGGGGGACGAAAGAAGGGTGGGCGAGTTGGCGCTGAAACGCTGGTGTTGTGCGGGGATCAGAATTGCGAGGGGAGATGATAGTCGGCGGTTATGGTGCCGACGTGGGACAGGACCGGCTGAAGGAGATGGGGAATGGGAGAAGGGGTAAGGGGTAAGGGTAGGAAGAAGAGTGGGCGTGAGGAGGGAACGACGGACGAGTGCTGGGGGTGAGTAAGCCAGCGAACGCTGACCAACCAGCGGGCTGGGCAGAGAGTTGCGGGTTGTGCAGGTGTGAGACCCGTTGGGCGATGGGTGTGTTCTGCAGAGGGGTGAGGGTGGTGTGTGCCGGTGCGGTACAAGGGTGGTGACCGGCGCCGTCTCAGGTGGGCGGTGATGTGTCAGAGAAAGGGCGAAGGCGTCGGGTTCTGTGGTGAGATGGAGAGGGAGCCACGGGCCAGGCGTGGCGTGGGATGAAGCCCACGGTCGGGCCGTGGTGTCTACTGCCTGCTAGGCTGCTACAGTGCTACTGCTCTTTGTTCTTTTTTCTTTCTTTTTTTAATATCCTTTTCAATTCCAATTTCCACCTACAATCACAAGAACCAGCAAAAACATACCAAAAGTCACACAAAAAGAATGAAAAAGAGACAAAATTAAAAAGTAGAGAAAAGAAGAAAAAAAAATCAAAACTTGGGCCGCTTTCGAAAGCCGCAAATTTAAAGTTTCCTGCATTGACCCTTTAAAATTAAGTAAATCACTCGTAATAGCTTAATGCTTCTAGAAAGCTTTATCATACGTCCTCGCAAACATCTCGGAAGATATTATATATGAGTAAAAAGGAAAGATGAAAAAAATTAGTTCTAAAAATCTATGAAAACTACAAAAAGAAAAATCAAAAGAGAAGTTATATATATAAGAGAAAGAATAAGAGAAATCATTAGTATTTTTACATGACTCAAAAGGAAGAAAAGAAACTAAGTGTACATTAGTTACATGATCATGCGAGTCATTCAAAAGGGAAGAAAGAAGGAACGATAGCGGATATAATAAAGGAGAAGAAGGAATAAGATCACGTTTTTAGAGAAGGGGACATGAGACTCAAAAACAGTATCAGATGGAACCGACAAAGACTCATGCATTATCTCACTCTCAACTTTAGACTCATATGCAGATGAAAAGTTTATCGAAGAAGTGTAAGACACTTCACTCTCAACTATAGATTCGTCGACATAGAGACACTCACTACCAACTTCACCAATTACACCCTTACCTTCTACCAAATTATCATGAATCAAATCAACGTCTTTCTCCTCTGAAGTATAATTCTCAACACCATTATCAGTATTTATATCATCAAGTATCACCTTTTGGTTAGTAGATTGCTGCACAACAAGAAATTCAATAGAGTTCGCCATGTTTTGGTAATCATGAGCCAATTCATTTAAATCATCATGGTGTTTAACAATATACTCTTTCATCATGTTAAAAAGTCCTTGACGCTCTGATGTTTCGGATTGAAAATAATTATTCACTTCAGGTCGATAAAATTGGGTATAATCAATTACATAAGACTCATTAGGGTAATGGGAATATTCATAGGAATTCACGCACAAATTTTGTAAATTTTGACAATCATATGATGCATCATAAACATAATCATTCGCATTATAATACCCAGAATAACATACGCCCTTGATAATTAGAAAAAACATCCCCATTTGAACTATAATTATACAACTCCATGACAACACACTATAGAGAAGGATAAAAATTATTCACAAAATGAAAAGAAAAAAAAATATATATACAGTTTAATTTCACCAACAATAAAAATTAAATAAAACAATACCGTCTCCCCGGCAACGGCGCCAAAATTTGATAGGCTCTCGTACACCTGTCAAAAATAATTCCTGCAAAACCTTCTAACAATGTAGTAGGGTAAGTAGGGTCGAATCCACAGAGAGATGGATGTTTTAATCTAGCTTATAAGGTATAGAGAAACTAAACAAGATCAGGAATACTTGAATTAACTCTAAACTAATAAAAATATGAAAATCAAACTAAAAAGATCTAGGGCAATGGTTCACCATGTTTATACTTATAATCTATCAAAATATCATCAATAGTTCAATTAATCAGATATCTAGAGCACAGGTTAATCAAACTAAAAAGAACATGAACTTTTTCAAAAACTTTTCAAGATAAAAAGAACACACAATTTAGAATTAAAGAACATGTAAATATCCATTTATAAAAGAACATAGGTCATACTGAAAATAACATATTGTAAATGAACATCTAGTTTAAATTAAAAGAGTATACCATTTAAATTCAAGTTTGAAAAAAGAAATATCACCAACAACCATTTATTTAAAAGGTAAAACAAGTTGCAAGATTCAAGGAAAGAAATAACAACATTTTTCTTAAAATCATGGACTCTTAAAAATACTAAAACTATGTCGTTTAGCAGATCATGCACCATCCTATACAAGCACTTGAGCGCATGTCTCTATTTGCTACTAGGTGATGGGGGTGTTGCAAGAACAAAGGAGGCGGACGAAGAGGAATTGGATGGAAAATTGGTAGGGGAGAGATGGCAACATTTTTTGAATCTTAAATTCTAAAGAAGATAGAATTCACGGTTGACAACAATTTGACATGTGTATAATCTTGGTTTAAGTACGTCATCAATGTACTTCATCATTAATTAAAACAACAGAATTTAATATTTAATTTAATAACTTCCAATATTTGAAGCACAATGACTGTAGGAGAACAATTATAAAAGTGTTTAAGCACCCAAAAGACATCGAATTAGAACATTTAACTAAACAAGGCCATACCTTATAAAATTGTTAGGCCAATCCTAAATGAGTTAGTCAAGTTTCCTTCTCAAAGAGTTAGATTGGGCCTTATAAGAGCTGCAAATAGTCATCATGTTTGGTCTTGTGAAAGTTCAATCCTATGTTGATCATGTATGATAAGTGTTTTTCAAGTTGAACAACGAGCTACTTACTTTTTTTTTTACTTTAGGATGTTATATTGCTTAATAATTTTTTCCACCTACAATTTGACCGTTTTTGTTATCTTTTTTTGTCCTAGTGGGTGAATAGGCCAAAACTGACACCAACAAGGAGATTTGATTCTAAGTCTTTGATATCACTCTCACCTGTCTAATAGAACTTTACGAGCTAAGTGTCACGCACAACCATAATCTTACAATGTCCCGAACAATCTTAGATAGGAACGTTTGTGGTTCATCTTGGCCATGTATCGCTTGCACCAACCCATTTATTACCATCTTGGACCATCCCATGACACTTAATGTGAAGAGGATAACCTAAGCATGATAGACCACATAGCCAAACTTGGGATGACAATTGGTTCAGTCTAGGGTGGTTTCATTAAGATCCAACCCTGACCTATACATATATATTTTTAAAGTGGAACTAGACCTGTCCCAAACCCAACTGTGCCTATAAATTTCAAACCCAATTCATTAGGTCTAACAACTTCCAGTCTAAATGGGTCTTAAGATAATTTATATATTATTTTTTAATTGTATGTTGCTCCTATATATATATATATATATATATATATATATATATATATATATATATATATATATATATATATATATATATATATATATATATATATATATATATATATACTTCATCTGCTTTTATATTGCACCATTTCGTTTTTGGCACTATTCATCAACCAACTTTGTTTAGAGGTGGCAAACGGGTCAAACGGGTCGGGTACGGGTCGGGTCATAATCGGGTCAACTTTGTGTTCGGGTTACGTTCGGGTCGGATACATGTTAGATTCGGGACCCTTAGATTTCGGGTCACATCTAGTCGGGTTAGATCGGGTCAGATTAAACGGGTCAGGTTAGGTCGGGTCGGGTTAAACGGGTCGGGTTTTTATTCTAGAGAATAAATAAAGCACATATAAGACTAATAAAACTAAGTTAAATAGTTAATGGGAAGTGGTTAAGTCATATATAGTATCTCACGATAATTTTTTTCCTTAAATTTGTTTAAAAAATAACTAATATGACAACTTTTCGGGTCGGGTCGGGTCATCATTATCGGGACACTTCGGGTCTGGTAACTGCTGGGTCGGGTAGATTCGGGTTCGGGTTATATTCAGGTCTATTTGCTTTCGGTTCGGGTTATTTCGGGTTTCATTTCGGGTCATTATTTTCGGGTGGAAATGGGTTTCGGTCGGGTATTTCGGGTCGGGTCAACGGGTCCGGGTTTGCTTTGCCGGCTATAACTTTGTTATGTTATTTCACCATTATATAAGAGAAAACATAGTCAAATGGGGTCTTGTTAGATTCGTCTAAATGCAAGGATTCCAAATATCAAAATTTTATAACTCTAACTTATACGCACTTAGAGATATTGACATTCAAAGAAACGTCTCGGTAAACGTAAAAAACGAAATGGTGCAATTTAAATAAACAACAAAAGTATAACGAATTTAACTCTAAGCGCGATTACTAATTAACAAGTGAATTATGGAGTCGTAATGTACAACTCACAAAAAACACTATCTAAACGTATTTCAATTCAAAAGTCACACAAGACTATAAAAAATCCATTACCTCAAATATTTTTTTTAATTTTTTTTAAAAGGTAAGAAGAAAAAGGTTAGGAGACCCTCCGCACGAGGGAAACTCCTACCTTATCGATTCAAGGATATTATGGAGAGCGGGAAGAAGTACAATCTACTATAGAGAAATGACTATCTACTAAATGACCAACATTAGCTATCCAATTCGCTGCCTTGTTTGCTTCTCGGAAAACATGACGTATATCCCATGACTGAAAATCTTTGAGAAGGTAGTGGATGTCTCGAATGATGTTGGAGATCTACGGGGGGCAAATGCCTTTTCTTTGCGTTGATGACCATAAGATTATCGCCCTCGATGAAGATGTGGTGAATATGATTTTGGAGGGCTAGGAGAATACCCTGATGAAGAGCTGTAGCTTCGGCAATGAAGACCGAGGAGGAGCCGAGATTAATTGCTGAGGCTGTGAGGAGGTCTCCAACTGGATCCCGGATAATAATGCCTGATGCTGCAGAGTTGCCACGAACCGAACCGTCGAAGTTGAGTTTGAAAAATTGTGGAGGAGGAGGCTCCCAGGGGACGAGGATGGAGTTGTTGTGATGATGGGGGGGTGGTGGAGTGATTTGGATGTGGTGGTGAAAACGGAGACCCATTGGAGAAACAAGCGGTTGTCAATTGTCTCCCTTAGGGTCCATTATTTGTGGAGGAATTTGGCCTTGTGTAGGATTCTATGAGCATTAAGGGTGACGTTATTGAAAATGACATTGTTTCTTTCTTTCCAAATGCTCCAGATAATGAAAATGAAATTTACAATTTGAGTCTTATTCGGCCGAAGAGTGGAGAGAGTGGTGAGCACAGGGGTGACATTTAGAGTATGGGGTAGCCAATCTATGACCTCTTGTAACTCCCACAAGGGTTTAAGACATGGACACAAAAGAAACAGGTGGTCGAGAGACTCTTCTACTATATTGCAGAAGCTGCCGTGATTAAAAGGGATGATTTTTCGTTTAGCTAGAGTTCGCGAACTCCGAGGTCGTTATGACAAATTTGCCATAGGAAAATCTGTAGCTTCGGGGAATTTGTAGCTTCCGATCCATCTATATTCCCATTTGGCTTGTTGAAGAGGAACTTTATGGGCTAGCCAATTGGGCGATTTGACCGTGAACTCTCTTGAAGAGGGAAAGCCCCCCAGACGGGTTCGTCAGGGAGGGGGTTCTTGGTCATGAGGGATGTCAAGCATGTTGATAAGGCTATCATGAGAACACCAATTGTGAAGCCAGAAGAGGATTTGATTACCATATCCAATTTTCCATCGAATGCCCTTGCGGAGGATGCTTATTTGTTGGAAGATTTTCCTCCAAATAGGAGAATCTTGTGGTTTAGGTGAGCAAGTGAAAAAAGATTGTCTGTTCAAATATTTTTCCTTTATTAGCTTACACAAGTATTTGAAGTACTTTAGTTTATAAGAGAATATATTTTAATATCATACGAAGTCTTTGCTAATTCTCCTCCATTTCATCTTTGATTTCACTTTTGTTTAGAGAATACAAACTTATGGTTAGCACGTGAGTTGTATTTTGCCTTTCCAATTAATTTATGGATTTTTTTATAAAAAAATGAGTCCATGGGTCGAACTTGGGCAGGTCTATGTCCCATACACAAACCCAAATTCGACCCAAAAATATTTAGACCTTGATCTTACCTGGACCTATTAAATCTATTATCTATATATAGATCTAGACCCAAAAAAATAGGGTGAACCCAATATAAAGAATGCAACAGATATTATTTATGAGTTATAAGATATTCAATTAGTGCATTCTTTCTATTACGGAAGAAGTATTTAGATCGAGTGTTAAACCCACTGCATCGCCTGGGTCTAACCTAACCCAACCAATCATGACATGAAAGGCTAAACAAAACCCGTCCACCACTAGTCTACTATACTCTTCAAATATCGTTGATGGGCCAAAATAACATATCATCAGCCCAGCAACCCATTCACTCTCAAGCCTCAACCCTACTTTCTAATTTAAACCCCCACCTTCTTCCCAAACCCTAGAAATCCCCCCTTTCACTCCCACTCTCTATCATCTCTGCCGCTCAATCTCCATCTCTCTCTTTCTCTCTCCTCACAGAGCTTCAACAATGGTAACTCTTCATCCTCTCTCTCTCATCTTCATCTTCATCGTCTTTGAATTTCTGTAACTCTGTTTTTGCGCGTATTAATTTACAGGCGGATGTCGAAGGAGAGGTTGCCGCAGCAGCAGCGGGAGCCGCACCAAAGAAGAGAACGTTCAGGAAGTTTAGTTACAGAGGAATCGATCTTGATGCTCTTCTTGACATGTCTACTGAAGAACTCGTCAAGCTTTTCCCCGCTCGCATTCGTAGAAGGTAAAATCTTCGTTTGATTCGTTTTTCGATTCGATTTCTGTGAAATTTAGGGTTTAATTTGTATGAATTGGAATTTCGATTGTTTTTTATCAGGTTATCAAGAGGATTGAAGCGTAAGCCTATGGCACTCATCAAGAAGCTTCGCAAAGCGGTATATTTTCTCTCTCTAAAGTCTAATGTTTAGGTTTTGATTTAGTTAATTTTATTTCCTTGATTTAATGTGGTTGATTTTTCATTGTATTGAATTGTATATTAGAAATACGAATGATTTTGTTTATGTTTTATGCTATGCCGATCTTATGAATGTGTCCTGAATGTCTGAATGCGTTTGTATGGTTAATTGGATCAGTGATTTGTAGTTTGTAAATTTAGTGGCAAATTTTGCATGTGTTTATGTTTTAGGTTTTTCTCTTAGATGTTAAGGTTGTGAAATAATTAGTTTTAAGTTCCTTTCGCTGTATATAGTCTCGGAGTGTAAGGTGAATATATAGTCTCGGAGTGCAAGTTGAATTTGATGTAAATCATACTAGAAAGGTATGCTGCGATGGTCGAATTAAACCATACATTAAACAACTAAGTTTTATAAGAGACTGCTGCTGAGGTATTAGTTCAACAAGAAACATATAAAAATGATAATGAATTGATAAAAAGTCCTTGAGAAAGTTAACAAAGAATGTTGACAGGAAAATTGTTCAATGGAACTCCTGGAAAAGTTGGAAAATTTACGGAGTCCATCATTTAGTTGCTCAAGTATTCCAAGAGGTGCTTGTTTTCAAAATTTATTGGTGCTACTATCTTTCATGAGTGCTGTTATACAGTGTCATGGTAGTGCTATTGCGTTGCGATGCTGCATTTGACGTGTTTCTTCTATGCTATTTTTGCTAGTCGTGCAAGCACCTCTATGCTCTCAAGTTCAGCTGTAATTTGATGTGAAGCTATCTTTGGTTGATATGATGTGATGCGGTGCAATGTATAATCTGTTGTGAGGTTTTGCCGTGTCTCAAGCATTCTCCTCAATCTTATTGTATAAAAGTTTGCATGTTGATGCTTTTTAGTTCCTGCTGGTCTTGTTTTGGCCATCTTCGATTACTCCTTATAAAGTTCATATTTTCTCTCTGATGGATGTGTTGTTGGTCGAGGGTGTTGAACACCCGCAAATAACACTGAAATTTGTATGTGGGGAACTCTGTTAAGTTGTTGATTCTTGTGTAGTTGTGTATGTAAAACTTCATGTTTCGTAAGATTGTTTTCTATGATTCTGAATGTGTCTCAAATTGTGTAGTTCACTTCTGAGTTTTCATGCTATATTTGTTGTTTTTTGAATTTAATTAGTTGTTGAAAATCCGAATGATCCTATCCTATGATAGTTGTCTTTTTTAACTTGCTAGGGTTAATATTAGGTATTTACGAGAAATTTGATATTAATTCCTCTCTGATTTTCTGAAACAGAAACGTGAGGCTCCACCTGGTGAGAAGCCTGAGCCAGTTAGGACTCACCTTCGTAACATGATCATCGTCCCTGAGATGATAGGTAGTATCATTGGTGTGTACAATGGAAAGACCTTCAACCAAGTTGAAATCAAGCCTGAGATGATTGCCCACTACTTGGCAGAGTTCTCCATTTCGTACAAGCCTGTGAAGCACGGTAGACCCGGTATTGGTGCTACCCATTCTTCAAGGTTCATCCCTCTTAAGTGAAGAGATCATATTACATTTTCTCAGCTTATAGAACTCAGTCGCACTAGGTTTTTTGTTTTAATTTGCCTTTTATCGACTCTTTTAAGAGTACTATGATTTTTGCGAGCTGTTTGGATTACCCGGATGTGTTTGATTCTATTCTGGCAATGCATTAAGTTTTATTGAACTTCTAAATGTTGTTGTGTCGGGTCGTTGCTCATTATGTTTCCAGTTTCAGAGTTCCCAAAGGTTGTCCACAAAAATTGCTCAATTTGAACAGAAGATGAGGTAGAAATTTGGTTTTTGTCTTTGTTGTGTTGCACTGCTTATTTATGTGTGATACTGTGATGTTAGGATAATATGTGTCTGAGCAAATATAGTGCTTGATAGTATATACGATTATGTGTCTTGAATGTTCATACAAGCATCACGCAATAACTATCCAAAAACTAGTGGTATCAGGACCTAATTATTTTAGCTTGTTGGCCAATTTAGCAACTAATGCATGCCTACTTAAGATGCGGTTTGAGTACCTAAAATCATCACAGTCCTAACCTCCTAGGGATGCAAAGATGTACATAAGAACAGTTGAAAAACATTACAGAAGCGTCGCACAATGATTTAGCTTATGTGTTTAATTGCTCTGCCATTGAACATATGGAGGAAATATTTTGATGAACTTGTTCTCTATATAACCTCTTTCTGCACGCTGTAAGTTGCAGTAGATGACTTGTGCAAAAGCGCACAGTGACAAGGAGCTAAAATGTTTATAATGAGCCATGGGAATATGATTTAGCTCTCCTAATTAGTAAAGTTTTGTATAACAATGGATTATAAGACTTGATCTATCATTGTACTACTAGAATTATATCGCGTGCGTTAATTTCAAAACTTGTTATTCTATTATATACTTCATTCGTACTATAATTATGATTACACTAAAATGTGAAAGATTAATAGTTAGACAAATTTGGATATATTAATTCGCTAATATAAAAAACTAATAAAGGCTGTGAGTAAATTTTAATATTATTTTTTTGTGAATGAATTTTGAACAAAAAGAATAGACATGATGATTTGGTTTGACTGAATTAATTAAAGAGTACCAAAGGTAGTGAGTGTATATAATCTTCTCTTATATTATAAAAAAAAGATCAAGATATTTTGTCCATTTAATTTTTTGATTGAAATATTTGATGCATATACCATTTTTACTTATTTAGAATGGCAAGTTGAAATGAGAAAGGGTTCTTAAATTAGTTTCTTTTGTAATTATTCCATTAGATCATTAAGGGTAATTTGGTATTTTTAGAAGGGGACACCATCTTCCTCCCCCCTTCCCTTATATAATAGAGATGTATATATGTCACAACCCTATTTGCCAAACTATCTCATTAGCCTAGTCAAAGGGATCCATCTTCCCTCCTCCCCTACAACCAACACTCCTATTTGGGGTTGTACCCCCTCAGGTGATTTCATCATCAAATCAGTTACTTGGATAGCTCATGATCTCGATCCCTATGAGGAACAATGGATTAAATTACAGATTTTCTTATCGAAACTTTGTCATAAAAGTATAAGTGTCAGGGATATACTCTTTAAAAGAAAAATTGCTCATTCCAATTTATGCCCTCAATGTCACTCCCAACCTGAAACAATTAATCATCTGTTTAAAGTTTGGGATCTTCAGGAAACTCATAGATGTCTAAACTTTCACTGCAAACACACCTCTCTTTTAAAAGTCCTCCAATCCCTTAAATCTGAAAAAACTGTCATAGCCAAATTCATTTTTCTAATTTGGTTTATATGGAAAGAAAGAAACGACATTATTTTTAATAACTTCAACTTTAACAATCACATAATACTTCACAAAGCCAAATTCTTTTATCACGAATGGACCCTTCGAACATCGCTTGATTCTTGCTATCTCGCAGGTACTCCATTCTCCTCTCACCATCAACCACCTCCCACCTCTCATCACAATTCTTTCATTCAAGTTGCTTGGGCTTCTCCAGGCTCCACCTCCATCCTACTTCAAACTCAATTTCGACGACTCAATCTCAAATAACCCAGCTGCTGCAGGGGTTATTATTCGCAATAGTAACGGTGAGTAGGGGTGAAAGTTTGGTGTACGGTTTGGATTAGGGACTAATCCAATCCGATCCGAACAAAATTTGGATTTTAATTTTCCAAACCAATTAGAGTTTGAATCTGATCCGATCCAATCCGAATTTTCATACTCTAAATTGGATCCGATCCGAAAATCCGATTTTTTAAAGCTCTAGCTTTTCGATGAAATAAATTAAGCAAACTGCAGCCTAGTAGATTTAGGAAATGAGGAATTAAATGCGGTTAGGGTTTTAGGGGAAGGGTTGAAGTGCTACGCCTACTAGGCTATGGACTAGGCTTTTTCAAAAAAAAAAAAAATCAGTTAATACAATCCTATATGAATTACTATTCGGTTATATTGGATTTTTGGATCCAATTACCCTCAATCCAATCCGATCCGAAAATCCAATTTTTTCAAAAAATCTCAATCCGAATCCATTCCGAACAAAGTTCGAATCCGATCCGAATTACTAATTCGGATTGGATTGGATTGGATTGGATTTTGGATTTTATCCGAATAACTTTCACCCCTAACGGTGAGCTCATCATGCCACCTTTTACAGTCTAGGAATTACTGCTGTGTTCGTGGCCGAGGTTATTGCTCTTTAGAAGGGTCTCCTTTTTGCTTTGAATCATGGCATCCAGAATATCCACATCAAAGGTGATAATCTTCTTGTAATCAACGCGGTAAAAAAACTATGGAAGGCTCCTTGGCATATACAACTTATCATAGAGGATATACACGATCTACTTCAACAACTCCAGTCCTACCAGATCCATCATGTATATAGGGAAGCTAACAAATCTGCAGATTGGATAGCTAATGTAGGACATTTAGTTCAATCTAGTTTACATATTACTCCTTGTACCAATTCAACTCTTCATTCCATTCTTGTAAATGGTTTTTTAGGAGTTCCCTTTGCGAGGAGGGTCTCATAAAATCCATTTTTCATACCTTATAAAAAAAATGTCTCC
Source organism: Beta lomatogona (assembly GCA_947646795.1). Taxonomy (NCBI): domain Eukaryota; kingdom Viridiplantae; phylum Streptophyta; class Magnoliopsida; order Caryophyllales; family Amaranthaceae; genus Beta; species Beta lomatogona. The sequence continues at coordinate 14,736 of CANSNZ010001311.1, forward strand.
TTATAGACCCGCTCCGTAACAAAACCAATAAAATAAAATTAAACTAAAGAGTAGGGTTAAACTAAAGAGTAGGTATTCATTATAGGTTGTTAAAGTTTAACAACTTATTTCCTTAGCTTCCCTTAGGCTCCCAATATGCATTGGATACGTCTTTAGAACCTTAGGTCAAATTAATTATAACTCTTCTTACATTAACAAATTATGTTTGCAGATATTATATACACAGACATCCCACATAGCTATTCCTGCACACACACACACAAAATAATACTGCAGGAACTCTCTGTGAACTTAACCTCAACAAGGTTACAAGCCTTTTGAGGTCTGAACTACTTAATCCCACCCACTGGCCCACTGGGCCTGGTTTAGGCCCAGGTTTTTTTTAGGCCAATCATATATGAGGTTGAGCTTTGTCGAGGGCATGTCTTTTCTATTGACTGCTTGGGTTGGTATCCAGGCCCAAAAACTTTTCTCAGGGATCATAGGGGTTGTAAATTTGTAATATATTAACTTAACGTGTGCGTTGATGTACAAGAAAACACAATTTCAAACAAGTTTTCTTAAAATAATACTCCCTCCGTTCTCTTTTGTTGTTCTTATTTGGAATTGGGGAAGAAACCAATGCAACGCAAAAAATGGGTAAGTTTCCACTATTTTAAATAAAATTTAACTTAATTAAAATAAAGATTCTTACGCTTTTGAGTTATTCCATGTTAGGTAACCAATGGTATAAAAAGTTTAACGGGTAAAAAAGTAAAGTAAATACAAACTAGTGTGAACACATTTATTACTCTTCGAGTTATTCTATATTAGACAACGAATTAGACAAAACTTTGAGGGGTAAAAAGGTAAAAAATAACTACTCAATAGTGTGAACACATTTATTGCTACTTAAAACTTATGGGAAATTTAATTCATAAATTATACAATTTATGGAAAGATTCAAAATAGGAACAACATATTGAAATTTCCTAATGGGGAATACAAGAACAACAAAAGAAAACGGAGGGAGTACAAGTTAGGTAGTTGTTGATACAAACGATACATCTTAGGGGTGTTGGAGTATCGCTTGGGGATTGAAGTTGCTAGAAGTGAAGGAGTGTTTCTGTGTAAACGTAATTATACACTGCTATTATTTCTAAATGTGGTTCGCTTTGAGCTAAGCTTGCAAGTTTATCAAGGAAGAAAATTGGCTGTTGGATCATTAAACAACAAATCCTTGGCTATTACTCGTCTTGAGCTGGCTTATGCTCTACATATATTGTCTCAGTTTTTTGCACGACCCACTTCGTGAGCATATCACATATGGATACATATATCACATATATTTATATGAACATATCAAGGAAGATAAAGAAGCAAGTGACCATCTTTCACTCATCTGCGGAAGTCGAGTATCTTTATCACTTTATTTGATAGCTGTGAGTTGTGACATATGAGTTGATTAGCTTAAGCGATCACTTGATAGTCTTGGTGTAAGTCACTTTGTGCCTAGGGTTTATCTTCTGATATTTCATTTGTATCTTACTCAAAATCCTATCTCTGATGAGCGAACAAAACATATAGCGGTAGATTGTTACTTTCATTGTGATGCTATCCTAGATGGTACAACTTGTACCTCTTATTTCCTACAAATTCACGGTTGCTGGGTAACTTTACAAAGGCTTTAGGAAAATTAAAAAGAAACGGAGGGAGTACCAAACAATGTTATAAACCTTGTATCGTTTAGACTGTGAGCAATCTTCTTTTTAATACTAATCTTGCAATATGGCCTGAAGAGTTAAAGACTTATGGGGTCGAAATTTGAAATCGAATGTGATCCAACGTCGAGGATTCTTGTCGTAGACCTAACTCTCCCATAAATCGTATCATAATTCAATCCAAAAGTATTGGCAGCAGAGAGCGAAGGGGAAGTGGTTGTCTTTTAAAGATACAAGTACTAAGTGGTTTTTCAGGAAGGCTAAGTCGAGGAGGAAGAGAAACAAGATTCATATTCTAAAAAATAAGGATGGGGTTTGGGAGTCGGATCAAGAGCGGGTTAAGGATATATTAGTTGATTATTTCTCATGCTTATTTCAGGGCAGTCAACAGCAGGAAGGATTTTGGCGTGAGCTTAAGGGTATTGAATCGTTAGTTCCTCATATATCTCATGATCAGTTTGAGGCACTGCAACAACCCCTTTCAAGAGAAGAGGTTAGGAAGGCGATTTTTCAGATGAATGGGTTTAAAGCTCCAGGGCCAGACGGAATTCCTCCATTTTTTTCTCAGAAATTCTAGCATTTGGTGGGTGATGACGTATTTCTTGTCATACAACATTTTATGGAAAGTGGATTCATTTTGAAAGAATGGAATCTCACTAATATATGTTTGATTCCAAAGGTTGACAGACCTGAAGAAGCTAGTCAGTTCAGACCTATAAGTCTCTGCAATGTCCTTTACAAGATTGCTTCTAAAGTTATAGTAAATAGGTTAAAGGCGATTTTGAAGAATTTGGTTTCACCGTTTCAGAATGCTTTTGTTCAGGGGAGACTAATTGGTGATAATTGTTTGATTGCTCATGAGATGATGAGCATGATTAGAATGCGTACCAAGGGAAAGCAAGGCCTTGTTGCATTGAAAGTTGACATGTTTAAGGCTTACGACAAAGTAAACTGGGATTTTTTAGGGTGGCTCTTGGATAAGATGGGGTTTACTCCAAAGTGTAGGCAATGGATCATGCATTGTGTGACAACTGTTAAGTATGCGGTGATTGTCAATGGTGAGCCATCAAAGAGATTTAGTCCCTCATGGGCTACGACAAGGTGACCCGCTCTCGTCTTATCTGTTTATTCTTGTTATGGATATTCTTTCTCGTATGATATCCAGGGTGCAATACTCTAAGGAGCTTCAGGGCATAAAGGTGTCGCGACGAGGTCCTTGTGTTTCTCATTTATTCTTTGCTGATGATTCTCTATTCTTTTTCAAAGCCACTAAGGAGTCCTGTGTAGGTATGCGGAAGACTCTTGATATTTTCAGCAGAGTTTCAGGAGAAGTCATCAATTATAAAAAATATCATATCACATTCAGTCCCAATTGCTCGAGTCATACTAAGGAGGCTTTAGTATCTTTGGGACTCCTTCTGCTGATTTTTTGGGTAAGTATTTGGGTTGCGATGTTGAAGTGGATGGTAGGAGTTCCAGGAAGTTTAATCCCATTGTCGAGAAGGTGGAGAGGCGGATTAGTAGCTGGCATAATTTAGCTCTTTCGCATGCGGGGAGGATTCTGTTGGTTAATAGTATCCTTGTGGCATTATTTTCGCATACTATGAGTGTTTTCCTTATTCCAAAAATGAAGGCAAATAAAATCAACTCGTTATTTGCTCGATTCATTGGGGGGGGTAAGTTGGAAGCGAAGCCTGTGTTTTGGAAGCGACAGGGAAGTTATGCACCTTCCGAAAGATGGAGAGGGATTGGGTGTCAGAAATGTTCATCTTTATTACAAAGTTCTTCTGCTTAAGCAAGCGGTGCGGATTCATACTAATCGAGATAGTTTAGTTAGTAAGGTTCTGTGTGCTAAATACAAGGGTTCCCCTGTGAAGGTAGTGATGCAGAGTCGGAAGCTGGGACGAGTTTCTTGGGGATACAGAGGCATGTGCTAAGCAGTTCAGGATTGCCGATTTGGGTTCATGAGGAGAATTGGTAGTGGTTCACAAACCAGGGTGCTTTAAGATAGATGGGTTATAGGTAGGCCGTTATCGGTCAAGCGTAATGTGGATTTAAGCGCAAATTCCATTGAAGTAGTTCAGGATCTCATGTTGAAGGATAGAAGGGAGTGGGATTCAGCAACTGTGTGGAGGTTGTTCACATGTGAGTCCGCGATTCAGATTTTAGCTACACATATCCCGACTGAATTGGTTGCTGATCAGTTCGTGTGGAGTGCATCTTAATCAGGAGTGGTTAGAATTAAGAAAGTTTATGCTGCACTTCAAAAGCTGGAGGGGAATATGGAGGTTTCGGATGACGAAGTAAAATTTTGGCATAAGTTTTGGGATTGTGAGATTAGGCCCAAATAGAAGGTTTTTATTTGGAGGCTTCTGAATTCAGCGCTAGCTGTCAATTTAAATCTGTATCGCAGAATATTTAGGATCAGCCCTCTATGTAGTTTATGTGGATTTGAGATGGAGTCGGAACAACATCTTTTTAGAGATTGTCAGGTCACGTCACGAGTGTGGAGTGGGTCTCCGCTGGGTATTAGGGTACAGCAGGTGGGTCAGGTAAAGTTTGGAGATTGGGTTCGGAATTTCCTTAAATATTTTTGGAAGCAAGCTGGTCGGGCTTCTATTCGGGGAAAGGAGTTTGTGGCTATTCTTTGGTCTGTTTGGTTGCATCGGAACAGAGTTGTATTCAGCGGTAAGGTTCTCAATCCTCTTGAAATTTTAAGTTTGAAGCGTCAACTGATGATGGATGAGGACTAGACCTGGCAAAGTTGGTCCTGATCCGAAAATCCGATCAGGGTCCGAACGAGACAGGCCGAACCTTGATCCGAATCCGATCCGGTCCCGACCCGGTCCGAATCACGGCCCGAAATATTCTTGATCCGAAACGCACCCGAAATCCGAATGATCCGATCCGAAGGCGACCCGAAATTATTAACTTCGATTAGACTTTAATCCGAAGTACCCGAAACTAACACATTTTTTTTTATATTAAAAAAAAAAAACATTAGCACAAGTATAAGTATTCCATACATTCCACCATAGTCAGACAAAACACCAAGGCCAGAATTACACAAATTACTAAAGTAGCAGCTCCATAGTCCATACATAACAATATAAAAAAAAAGCTAAATAACTAATACATAAAGAGAAATCAGCATCTCTATCTAAGAATTTGACTTTGTGTCCAATTGTCCATTACACAAGTCGAGCAACTTTTCAAAACTATCAACATATCATCTCAAGGTTGTTGTAGCCCAATCCACATTACAACCAACAAACTGGTCATCTTCATTTGCTACATAAGAAAAAGTTACTCATTTTATCAACGGTTTTTTCACCCAATACCCCCGAGTTTTCAAAAAATTCACCTGGTACCCCCCATGTTTTCAAAATTCACCAGGTACCCCTCAGTTTTATGTAAATACACTGAAATGCCCTTAATGACTAACGGCGTTAACCGCCGTTAGTCATTAACCCTAATTTTTTGTTTTAACCCTAATTAACCCCCTAATGCTAACCCTAATCCTAATCCCTAAACCTAACCCTAACCCTAAACCCTAAACCTAACCCTAACCTCCCTCCCCCACCCTCCCACCACCCCCGCACTCCTCACCCACCCTCCCACCACCTAGAAGCCCCCCCCCCCCCGCCACCCCGCAGCCCCCCGTCCCCCACACCCGCGCCGCCACTGCCCCCCCTTCCCCACACTCGCGCTCCCGCAGCCCCCTCCCCACACCCGCGCCGCCAGCCAGCCCCTCCCCACACCCGCGCTCCCGCCCCCTCCCCCCACACCCGCCGCCGCGCAGCCCCTTCCCCCACCCCCGTCCATTTCCGCACTACCCCCTCCACCCCGTCGATTTTCGTGGAATTTGAATGTACCCAGTCGCGAGTCCCCACCCCTCCCTCCCCTTCCACCATCTCGCCGAAGACTTCGCCGCGCTTTCGAACACCGCAATCATTGCCCCGTCGATTTTCCCTTTGCTCGCAATCACTGCCCCCCAATACTCCTCTTTCTTTCGCTCTCTCCCCTGTTTGCTTGCGGTGGATTAGGGGTGGGGGCCCGCCGGGCGGCGCGGGATGGGGGATGGGGGCGTCGCGGGGGCGGGGAGAGAAGACGTCGCGGAGGTAGGGGGAGGCCGCATGGCCTGGGCCGCCGCTAGGGTGGCCGCAGCAGGGTGGTGGGGGGGGGGGGAGGGTGGTGGGAAAGGTTAGGGTTTAGGGTTAGGGTTAGGGTTAGGGTTAGGGTTAGGGTTGGGGTTTAGGGTTATGGGTTAGAGTTAGGATTAGGGGTTAGGGTTAGGGTTAAGGTTAGGATTAAGGATTAATGACTAACGGCGTTAACCGCCGTTAGTCATTAAGGGTATTTAAGTGTATTACAACAAAACTTGGGGGTACCTTGTGAATTTTGAAAACATGGGGGGTACCAGGTGAATTTTTTGAAAACTCGGGGGTACTGGGTGAAAAAACCGTTTTATCAATATAGAGAAAACAGATGTATGAAAGCAATAAAAGAAAACTAATTAGCCTATTTGACTAAAAAAATTGATATGCATTAATAGAATAAATAAACACTATATATTATAACTATAACAAAAAAAATTAACTAAATACTTACATTCATAACCAAATAGCCAACTACGAGTTGTAATCAAAGCCTCCACATTTTCGGGAATATAAGAGCTTTTCCACTTATTCAATATTCGACCTCCTATGCTAAATGTTGATTCCGACGCAACAGTTGTGAGGGGCACAGTCAAAATGTCCCTAGCAAGATGAGAAAGTTTCCCATATCGATGCTCACTTTCTTTCCAATATTGCAAAATGTCAAGCTTTGATGTTCGCTCTAGTTTAGCATCTTCTAAGTAAACCTCTAAATTTGACTTGGTAAGAGTAGAAGTTCCTACCTCTTGATCATCATATTTCTAGGAAAATAGTAGATAAAAGAGGAAACAATTATTAGAGAAAACAATATAATTCCATGAGTTCAAGTGCTGACATATAATAGAAAAAACAGAAAGCATCCGAACAAAAACTCACTGCAAAGTAATCGAATTTGCGCTTGTGATTGCGAGATGAGATGCTTGGAATTGTTGTGTTGGCATGGATGTCCGATGTCGCTGATATATCATAATCTTTGTATAATCTCTCCAACTTCAGTTTGATATCAATAACTTTCAAAGCAGCTTCCACATTCCCATACAAACTTTCATAACAATATTTAAGAACAGGTAAACGAGGATCAAGATATACAGCAAATGCAAATAACATGCCATAGTCATCCTCTTCCGAATTGAACCAGTACTTGTCAAATTTGTACTTCATTTCTACTGACATTGCTCTCAAAAGCTCATCATCACTTCTGTTTAACTCATTTAATAGCATAAGAATCTTCCAAACATTCGCAAAATAAAGATTTGAGGTTGGATAATCACTTCCACTGAACAACTGAGTTATCTCATCAAATGGTTCTAAAACATCTCGAATTTGCTCAAGCATTTCCCACTCTTCTGGAATTGGACAACAATGATGCAGATCTGACATTTCAACAAATGCCTTATGATATAAAATAGCCCTATCAAGCATCATGTATGTCGAGTTCCATCTCGTAGGAACATCAAGCCACAATGCTTTAACCTCCTTTATCTTAGCCAAGCCTACACAAGATCGGAAAGTATTTTTTCTTGCTTCTGACCATTTAATATATTTCACACAATCTCTTATCTTGACAACAATATAATCAATGACCCTCAGTCCATCCTTGACAATGAGATTCAAAACATGTGCAGCACATCGAACATGAAAAAAATCACCATCACATAGCAAAGCCCCTCGCCCTTTTAAGGTGGCCTTCAAATAGTCTTGCATTTTATCATTACTAGATGCATTGTCTAATGTAATGGTGAAAATCTTTTCATCTATGCCCCAACCTTGAAGCATGGCTAACACAGCATTATACATAATTTTACCAGTATGTGGTGTGTCAATGTGGCAAAAGTTTAAAACTCTGCTATTTAACTTCCAATTAGCATCTACATAATGAGCAGTCAAACACATATAACCCTCAGTCTGACAGGAAGTCCACATATCACAAGTTAAAGAAATACGGCCGGGAATTTTATGAAGAGTATCCTTTAACTGGACTTTCAAATTTATGAAGATGTTTCCTCATGTTGGTCGTACCACAATGTGTGTTGGAAACGAAAGTTGCTTTCTTGCAATGCTTGCAAAGTGCCCTTTCTTTCCCATCTATAGTTTCTGCAGGGTCCACCTTAGAAATTCCTTCCAAATTGGACTTCTTCTTCCATCAAATCTTTGTGATTCAGAATATTGATGTTCAGGTACTGTAACAGTGTAGTTACCAACTTCATTGGCGTTATCAACTGCTCCGACTTGATCCATCATGCCTACCATAGACCATAGTAATTAGAATGTAATGTGACTATGTAAGTGCAATTGAGTAATTGACAAATAATATATAGCATTTATAAAAGCTTCAAAGCATGATATCAATTATCAACTCTAACTTATCAAACAAAATTCAATCCAAATAACTTCTTTAAAATTTCATTCTTTTTTCTACAGATTTAAATCCAAACAATTAACACAAAGTCCCCCCTTTTTTTTACAGTACCAAGATTCAAGAATGATGAACTTAATTGAAAAGTTAATTAAGATTTACAAGAAATCAGATTATGTTCAAAAATTTAGGGAATTTCATACGCACAAAAAAAAAACATAAATATCTTTGTAATTCAATCACATATAATTCTTGCAATTACAAACCATGGTGCATCATTTATGCCACGAAATCTTCAAATAAACTCAATTATATCAAACACATCCAACAATTGGTCTTCAAATTAAGAAAACACAAGCACTCAATAAACATACAAATCGAAATTAAGGGTAACATATCACCTCAAGCATTTAATAATTATCAATTAAGTACCGGGAAAAAGGCATGCAATGAGTCAAAAAAAAAAATTACACATCTTACCATCTAATTACTTCACGATAAATAGCAATACTAAACAAAAAATACCTGTGCGGAGAGAGATTCGTCGATGAGAGCGCGGTAGTAGCAAGCTGGCGCCGTAAATTAGACGAGCAGCAGCGACATGATATTTCAGATCTGAGAAGTTGAGTGAGAGTGATAGGGTGAGACTTGAGAATTGATATTTGATACGAGTATCTGAGAGTGAGAGTGAAACTGTGTGAAGGAATTGCTTTGAAATACTGAAGTAGTGAAGTACTGAACTAGGAAAATGAGCAGAGGATAGGGGTACTAACTTAGACTTACTAAGGTTTTTTGGTTATTTATTTGATTATTTCTTTCTTTGATAGTTTGGTTAATTGGTTTAACACTTTAAGTTTGACCGGTAAAATTTTAATAGGAGGGAGAATTTCCCACCTATATTTCCACTCTAAAATTTTACACAATCGTTAAATTGAAAAGTTGGTGGACTTGGCGCATAATACTATACAGCAGTATTAGGATTCATTATTTGATTTATTTCTTTTGTTCAAAAAGTCTACCAATAAAGTTCTAATTAGGAGGGAAAATTTCCACCTAAATTTTCATTCTAATTGTACACAATAGTTGGAGGAATAGTATCAATTAATTTACACCCCAAAATTATATACTTATCTAGTTATATTATATAAGTATATAACTTATAATCTTGTATTAATGTGATGGAAAAACTTAACTTACATATATGATTAATTGATTGTTAAATAAAATATAAATCTAAGTCGATATTACAAGAGTAGAGGTGCTAATAGTGTTGCACTATTGTGTAGCTCGAACTCCACTCGGTCAAAGCTTGGTGCATCTCGTGTGCGACTCGACTTGGCTTGAAATTTTATTTTTCCTTCATATTTTCAAAATCTTATAATATATATTTAAAAGTTTCTAAGAATAAATAAACAAAACAATGGAAGAATTTCATGTAAGTATATGTAACGAATACCCAAATAGTTTGACGGAATAATTTTAAACAAATGTAGGGGTACTAACTACTAAATTATTAATATCCAAAAAATTACTATACTAATTGCACATAGAATAAAATTTATTTACATAGGACAACCCTACTAAATAAGCTCGAATCTTTCTTGACCAATCTGAAATCTGGTGTGATCCGATGATGATCTGAAACTATAATCCGAAATCCGATCCGAAATCTGATCTGATGCGATCCGAAATCCGATCCGAAATAAACAGGCTGAACGATGTCCGAACCCGAAACGGTCCCGATCCGGTCCGAATGTAACTCGGTCCGAAAGCGGTCCGATCAGAATTGGTCCGGTCCGAATCCGATCTGATTGGTCCGATTGCCAGGTCTAATGAGGACCTTAGATTGCAGCAGAAGGGGTCATATTTGAATTCGGGTAATGACAAGGTTAGTTCTCCAATTTTATTGTGTTATAGAGCTAGTTCGCCTCAGGGGATCTAATGTTCTGTTTTTGTTGACGGTTCTTGGGAAAACAAAAAGGGAGGGATAAAGAGGGGTCTTCCGGCAGCGGGAATAGGCTGGGGTTGGATTTGTTAATGGTGGAAAGGTTATGGAAGGAGGAGCAGCTATATTTGCAATGACAGTGTTGCAAGAGGAAGCTTATGCGCTTTTACGAGGAATGAAAGAAGCGTGTACGAGAGGATTTGCTTCAATCATAATACATATAGACTCTGCGGAGCTTTTGCAGGCCATATTGCGGGGATCAAGACCTTTTCTTATGTCTGCCATTTTGGAGGATATTATGTCAATATGTAAGTGTTTTAAGTATGTTGAAATGGTAGGTAGGATAGAAGTGAATCAAGCTCATGCCTTAGCTACTAGAGCGAGAATGGGCGACTTGATTCAAATGTAGGTTGTGGACTTCATGTTTGTTCTTGTCGCCAAAAAAAAAAAAAAAAAAAGTGGACAAAGGTTGGGCCCCTACGATCCAGAAAATTAATTGCTTGATTATAATAGCTCATATAGTTCAATTAAACATAATAAAATTTCGTAGAATCAAATAGGCCTATTTTATGTTGACCGCTAACAAAAACAAATGATCCAATTGCCAAATAAAAGACTTGTTGGTACTACCAATCTATTTCAAACTAGCGGACCCGTTATTCTAGTGGTCCTTTTGATCTTTTCCATATATCTCTATTATATAAGGCAACATATGAGGGGCACCAAAAAATAGAAAAAAAGGAAGGTTAACTGCCTGCTTTAATTAAACAAAAAAACAAGATACTTGTATCTCTATCTCTATTATATATGAACAAATTTATATTTTTTCGCACGCATCGCGTACATATAAGACTAGTATGAGGTGTAAAAAAACGGCAATTATCAAACAAATAGAGTAATGTCATGTTGAACATCAATTAATTAAGAAAAGGAGAATAGATCATCAAAACAACTTTTTTATGGGGGGGTTAAAACCATTTTTAGATATTTATCGAGCATTTCAAAGGGTTAATATAAACTTCGGAAGGAGTTTGTAAGTCGAGTCAATTTTGTCATGTCTAGGTGATATTATTTTGTTAAAGAAGAGGAAGCTCCTTTACCTGAATCTACTTAAAAAACGGAAAAAAGGTGTAAAGAAATGAATACATTGTCAAACGTGGGTAAACCCAAATGTCCAATTAACACTTCTACTATGTGGTATCCTCAAGTTACATCTAACATGTTTGATTGACTTGGATCCCTAACACTTTTTTGCATAACAAGTAAGAAAAAGACCAAAATACCCTTAAAAAGTGAAGGGCAAGACTTATAGATTAAGGGTATATACGTCGTTTTCTTTTATGTTATGTACCTAACTATTAGGCAACAGGATTTATTCCAATTGATATGTCCAATTTCTTGATTAAGATAATGACAAAATAAGTATCACAGGTGTTGAAAATTCATATAAATCTATATACATAATATATGGCTTACCTAGAGGATGAAAGGGAGAGAGAATAAAAAGTAAAGACTAAGATGCAATATGATTGCTTCAAAGATGGCCCATCTCCTAAAGCTTGCAAGCAAAGTTCAAAGAATTGATGAATGATACTTCAGACATACAGCTCTCATTCACAAAAAAGTCAAAAAACAGATAAGATACCAGAATAGTTAAAACAATATCCATCAATAAACACTTCATAAAAGTCCAACTCCCCCCTTCCCTCAGACAAAATCCAAACAATATCAACCTCCATACATATATGTTAAATCATGTATAGTGCCTCACCTTCCAAGTCTTCATAAAATCCAAAGAATCATGCCATAATTGGGATAGATCAGACTAATGAAAACCAAGAAACTTCACAGGGATTTTGATAGCCACATAATCACACAACTACTTATTTTCGTCACGTATACTGTTGCTTGATGTTCAAAAAAATTGTCGCCTTTTCTAAAATTGTAACTGTTTATGATCATTTTGATAGCCACATAATCACACAACTACTGATTTTCGTCACGTATACTATTGCTTGATGTTCAAAAAAATTGTCGCCTTTTCTAAAATTGTAACGGTTTATGATCATTTTGATAGCCACATAATCACACAACTACTGATTTTCGTCACGTATACTATTGCTTGATGTTAAAAAAACTTGTCGCCTTTTCTAAAATTATTGTAACGGTTTATGATCATTTTGATAGCCATGTAATCACACAACTACTGATTTTCGTCACATATACTATTGCTTGATGTTCAAAAAAGTCGTCGCCTTTTCTAAAATTGTAACGGTTTATGATCATATGATTACATAAACACAAATAACGTACTAATACTGTAAGGAAAACTCCATTTAGCTAACAATTTGGTAGCAAACAAGTCGATCTTGTGACCCATTTACTGTTACCAGCTCAAGCACAGACAGAAGCAACAATACGTAATTTGCAAGGAACCTTGTGATTTTATTCACAAATTTCTGTTCACTCTATACACCGTAGCAATTGGTAATGGATAGAAATGAAATTTTAGAAGCAAAAGAATTGTTTTGGGATGAAGTACATTACCATGAATATGGACATATGAGACTTTCTTTACAACTCAATATTAAAACGCATTACCATTATCTCCATTATGATCGGTTACCAAACGAGCCATAAGGGTAGTATTTATAATTTTAAGCCTATCCGTAATAATAACGTGTTAGGATGATGGGACAACAAACTCTGTATGAAGGGAGCAAAAATTGGAATTTTTGTTAATCAGACTCCTTTATCAGACCATATGCTGCAAAATCAAGCATGGTAAAAGATACGACGAATGCAAGATTTAAACTCGAAACATTAACATGCTAAAAGTTCTGAACCATATAGACACCTCCCCAACTATAATAAACCCAGAATGTCAAAGAAGATGAAGAGATTTTTACACTTTTAAGACCCACCCTTGAAACCTCCTCATAATAATGCCAATACAATGATCTCTCTAGAACTCCCTCAAAAAATTGCTCCCAAAATACTGAAAGACTATTCATAACTTTTGCACTTGCCTGAGTCAAAGGAACTATGTACAGGAGCAATTCAGATCAATCTACCATTTTTTGCACAAAAGCTGACGAGGTTTCATCATGGCAACCCTGCTTCATTGAGTCATGTGTTCGCCGATTGTGATGGTAGGCGGGGGTGATTGTGCTCACCTTCGTAAGTAACAATAAGCATTGACGGATCTTCTAAGCACCTCTCAACGTGCTTCCTTGCCGGGCATCCTCTCATGCTGCTACACTTATAGTAACCCCTACAGAATCATCATATAAGAATTAGAACTCCTCTTTAAGTACTAGATGATGTATGAGCACATGATATTATGAACAAATCTAAGGCACATTCAACCTACAATTCTTGGAAAGAAAGTGAAGCATTTTTAAGCATATATATTAACAATAGTTAATTATTATCATTATTCAACAAGACATTTGAATTTGGTTAAACAAAAAGCAAGGCCTATGTTGTCTTTACCTTAATTCACTTAAACTTGTAACAATTTATTGATCATAATTTTAGCCCTGATCAACCTCTATCTCAACTTATTATCCCTTACAAGAATTTTAATTAACATGTACTATCAACTTGGCTGAACTAATTTTTCCTAAGAGTGTAAAAGAAAAGGTGTGGAGAACAGAGCCAAAATATTTTATGCAAGAGCAATAACTACTTATTAATTATCTAATCTACTAACAATCCAAAAGAACAATTTGCCAGCCATGTCGACTTCTAATAGAGTATATTAGAAACTTCGGCGTACAGAGAATCATAATAACAGAAAATTCAGTACCAATGCATCTTAAACAGCAGAGGCATACAAATGCAGCACTTATTACCTCTTGTAGACATTATTTTAGAATCATAATAAGTTATGTAATTCCTCTTTTCGATTGATATTTTCCAGGAAAGGAAATCAAGCTAACCAGAAACTTTTATAAAGATAAGGAGCTTCAATCTACTAATTCTATAAGAAGTCAGATCGAATGTAGCTAATGATAGTCCAAAGTGCAATTCAGAACTGATCTAAACTTTAGCACAATTATGCCTAAGTTGAACATGAACTTTAGGAAACACAAAAGGTTGTTTCAGAATAAAGTGTTCCACTTTAAGCACCAAAGATATCATACAAAGATAGCAATTCAGCTGTAAAAGGAATTAGACATGAGAAATTTCATCAAATAACACTTTTGTTACAATTTGTCAATCTGCAATTTCACGTTATTAGAAAAACTTCAAGAATGTGAGAAACTAAAAATGAACAAAGAAATGCAGCAGTTGCAGAACATCAAACAGAACATGTATATACCTAGGATGAGGTGAACCCTTAATCGGCTTTTGCCCGTACTTCCGCCAAGAATAATCGTCTGGAGGGATATCAGCCAGCTTGTTACTGATAGCAGGAACTTTGATTGATCTCTTCACCCTATGCTTCCTACATCCACCATAATATCATCAAAAAAAATCATAAAAATTCTAGTAACACAGAACCAGTAGATAAGAATGTAGCAAGGAATAACCTCTTTTTGGAACAATGACACCTTCCACTGCTCCCACATTTCACACTCCCATCTTCACCCTTGCCAGAACACCTCTTCCTATGCTGACTCAATAACTGATCCGATGAGTGACTCACACCGATCAAATTAAACCCGTTCCCATCCAAATTAGCCACGCTACCATCGACACTCAACGAAGAAATAAACGACCTAGTCGATGACATTGTCGGGGTACAATTCGAACTATCGAAATTCAGATTAATCCCGCTATTACTCCTTCGATACAACATCTCAGTTTGATGTTTCACCTGCTGTTGTTGCTGAAGCTGCTGAAGCTTATGTTGCTGAAACAACTGATAATGCGCGGTTGAACTCGGATGAGGAAGCTGAAGTGGGGTTTTCCCACTTGAGCTCATTTCTAGTGACAAATTCCCACCCAAAGACAAACAACTTTTCCCAGTTGTGGATCCATTTTCTTGAATCAAACCCTCATTCAAGTTGGTTTTCAACAGTTGAAGTGCCTTAACAGGTTGACTACTACAACTTGGTTCAACCTTAGGACCATTAGAACTCTCTAAGAAAATACTTTGATGAAAAGGGGTACTCCTATTTTTCACTATTCTAGCTCTCCCATGACCTATTCCATTACTAAGAAGAGATACAACTCTTTTGAATTTTGTCACACTTTGTTGAGTTTCAGCAGCTAAATTCCTAAACTGGTTTTGATCTTGGGGTTGAGATATAATACTAAGAACTCTATGACAACTCTCAACAGCTGCTTTGTTAGCTTCCTCAACCCCCTCCATTTTTAAGGAGGACACAAAATATGCAAGAAAAACAACAACAACAAAAACTCAACTAAGTTTTCAAACCCTAAACTCCCACCCCCAAAAATGCAAGAAAAGTTCAACCATCATTTCTACACAAATTACTTTTCAAATGACAATAAAAATCAGAATTTCAAAGACCCATTAAGGTTAAGAATAAGATAGTCAAATTCCAAGGCTAAAAATTTAATCTTTCATTCAAGTTCAAGAAATTAGACTAAAAAACAAGACTTATTCTTCAAATATAAGAACATAAGATTTGACTCAAAAACTTAAATCAAAGATGAAAATGACCCAGATTAAGATCAAAGTTGAGAAATTTTGCAGCACAAATGAAAATGAAGTGAAAAAGTTAAGTAACAGAATTTAAACAAGAAAAAAAGACAGACCTTTGGTAAATTCAAACCCTAGATTCTCCAATTCTTCAAGATTTGTTGAAGGTGTGAATAGAAAGACTTTAACTTTGCTCAACAGTTCACACTAACAAAGGGGTAGAGCACAGATTTCCCATCTTTTTTTTTTTGTTTTTTTAATCACTCCTTTGAGTTTAATTTGACCCCAACAACAAAAAATAAAATAAAAATGATAAGCAAAAATCATGAGACATAGACCCAAAAAAAAAAAAAAAATTCTAGAGAGATGAGAGAGAAAGAGAAGGGTTTAAAGGGAAAAAAAGAGAAATGAGAAAAAGAAGAAGGGTGTGATTTAAATAAGCTTTGAAGCTGTTGAGGAAAAGGGCAATGAAACTGCAGACTCTGGTTACAGATTTTCAGGTGGGTCCCAAGTGAAGACCTTTGTTTTCTTTCCTAGAACTTTAATATTTTAATAAAAGAGATAAATTATTGTAATAATAGTTGAAGTATGCCTAAATTTATTCATTACTAGGGGTACTAATTAATTTACTACAGTTGAAACAAAACGGCTAAAAATTGATTGACTTATCACTTGGAAGTATTATGTAAGAATCATTATTATATTAAAAGCAATTGATTTGTCTGTAATGAAAGCTTGAAACGTTCTAATGTTCTATGATAGAGAGAGGGGGTGTGGGGAGACTTTATGCACATATTTAACTTCATATTGGAATTTTTCTGTTGGGGGGTAGGGGAGGGACATCAATTGCATTATAATTTAATTTGAGATTTAAAAAATACTAATAACATACTCGAAAGTGAATTATAATATTAGAAATTAACATGAAAATGACTTATCACAAATATATATGATTTTAGTGGTTTTTCTAATTTTGAAATCGAGTGCATTTGTGATTTACTGAAAACAGTTTTTGAGTATTTGGTCATTTAAAGCTTTTCAGTCTGATCCAACTTTTGGATCTATGGAGTACTAAATATTCAAAATTTTAGGGTAGATATTCGGATATTTAGCAAAGCACTAAACATCATATAATGTTCTATTCACTCATTAAGAGCAATCTCCATTCTTTTTAGATGAGTAGTGCAAGGTTATGTCCTATTCTTAACTATTGTGGTGGACAAACTGTTAACCGATATTTAAAAACGATTTATTTTTATTACAAAACTTCATATATATGTGATCTAGGACGTGGGTACTCAATTAAAAAAATATACAAAGTTATACTCAACTGCTAAGACCTTTTTATATTGCTCTTCACTTAAAAAATAAGTTCACGTAAATACCAATAAGATTAAACAAGTTATACTGAGCTACAAAGATGAGTTTCAATAAGTTCATATAAGCTCTATTAAAAAAAAATCCACAAAATTCGGATGAGAAGCATGCACTAAGGGTGCGTTCTCTTCAACTTATGGACCCGAACCGAACCGAACTTATCTCGAACCGAACTTATTGGACTTGAACCGAACCGATTGGAACTTATTAGACCTGATTGGACCTGATTCAACTTATTGGACCTGATTGAACATGATTGAAACTTATTGGACCTGATTGGAACTTATTGACCCGATTGAAACTTATTAGACCTTATTGACCCTAATTGAAACTTATTAGACCTTATTGGACCTGATTGAAACTTATTAGACCTTATTGGACCTAATTGGAACTTATTTGCCCTTACTAGACAAAAAAATTAATGAGTAACAACATAAATATTACCCCTAGCGTAAATACTACCCCTCAAAATTTATTATGAAGTAATAATTATTAAAATTCGCTCTTTAAAAAAATAATAATTATTAATTATCTCTTATGATAAACAATTTAACAAAAAAAAAACATACTATTTATATACTTGCCTATACATAACTTTCACCACTAATATATCTAAGAAAGATACTTCGGTGATGATAATGAAGCAATCAATTGATAACATTTATATCTTTCATTGTTATTAGTAACGAAAACATGTTCTCTAGTTATTTAAAGACGAATTGCAAAATATTGTAATTATGATGATTATTATTGTTAACCTTATTTAACCATGATTATAATATTTTTTAATAATAATATAATCGACTAATAGTAATATGAATAATAAATTAATAGACAATAATACAAGTATAATACGATATAATCATTGTGGTATTTTAATTAAAATTTTAATAATAACATAATCGACTAATAGTGATATGAATAATAAAATAATGGACAATAATACAAATATTTATTGATCATTGACTATTGGAACTTATTGGACCCCGATTAGACCCGATTGAAACTTATTGCACCCGATTAGAACTTATTGGACCTTATTAGACCTAATTGGAACTTATTGCACCCGATTGGAACTTATTGGACCTTATTAGACCTTATTGGAACTTATTGCCCCGATTGGACCCGATTGAAACTTATCTCGAACTGAACTGAACTTATTGGACCTGAAACTTAATTTTTTTAAGGTGAAGAGAACGCACCCTAATTATATATGTGAGTGAATGGCATTAGATGAGGAAGCTTCGCCTATAAAATCAGGGTAAACATTTATACTTTAGAATATATTGTCTTTTAGGGAACTCCGCCACGTCGGACCTCTATCTTGGTAATGACATGGCGTCATGTTATAACTTGATAATTTCTTTAAACATGTTTTACATACTATTTAAACCGTTATAAAGTATCTTAATCACTACACCAATTGGTTAAATGATATTTCCTCTGTTCTACTATTGTTGTGACATCACAATTGACATATTTTTTAAGGAAGTGATATTAAGAGGAGAGAGATAAAAAGAAGATATTACAACTAATGTAACATTGCAATTAATGTGAAACTTATATGTCAAGAAAATGTTCCACTTAATATAGACTGAAAAAAGTAATACATAATATAAATCATATCAACTACTGAAAGAACTAAAATTTCATAGGAAGATGTTTTTCCCATGTATAAATATTTCCTAGTTAGGAAGTGGAAATGTTGTTTGGTTGAACATGAGAAGTTAAAGTTCCTAGAAAGTGTGACTTCCCATGTTTTTGTCAACCAAACAATACTTTCTATGCTTTTCTATGTCAAGCAAACAGACAAACAACACTTACAATAGATATTACATGTTCAAAATTCATATCAAAGTTTTGTTGGTAAGATATTACTCCCTCCGTCCCAAAATATAGTTTCCATTTCCATTTTTGGTGTCCCAAAATATAGTTCTCATTTCCATATTTAGTTCTACATTTTCCGTAATTTGTCTAAAAAAATCGTGTCCTATCATTTATTTGCTTCTTGAATTTTGTTTTTTGCTTTGTTTATTCAACCCAAGTGTTACTGATTGATCTTTCACCAATTATTATCCATTCGCTCTCCTAATATCATCTTTTCACATACAATATTTATTTAAATAAACAAAAAATCTTTACTATCCCCCTAAGTAACTACTTTGCATAAATCTGTGAAAAAGCGAAATAGGAACTATATTTTAAGACGGAGGGAGTAGATGATATGAGTCAATACCTAAGATACTATTTAATCTTTTTCAAATAATATAAAACAACTAGACTTTAAAATTTTCATATATTATCCTCGATAAACTTGCATCTTAAGAATTTTCTTCTAAAAAACTTAAGACTTTAGAATCTCCATATGTAAAAAATCTCCTACATAAACTTGCATCATGCAAAAGTAATCTTGTGAATTTTCTTTTCTTTTCCTCCAAGAATAATTGTTCACGCAATTTTCCCACCTCTCCTCACTTTTTCTCCCACTTTTCTACCCAAATGAAATATATCCGGTATAAGTGGGGCCCTCCTTGATAGCCGTTGTGGAGGTAAAGCAACCAATCAGACAATGCCAGGTTGGAAAACTTAACTGGGGTTAAAGCATGACACGTAACCCTATGTTTGTTGACTGGTTTAATACCACTCCATGGTAGTGTAGGAAAGTGCAGTTTTCTAACGTACGCACAAGTTGGTGACTGCACAAGTGGGTCCCAATGTGAAGAAATTCGTTGACTTTTTTGTCGTAATAAATCAGCTAGTGGAGTAGTGTTTTAGTGTGTGTCACACATAATCTTAATATATACTACGTGCGATATTCTCAAGTCTCGCCAAGTCCATAATCAGATTAGAATATAAAAATGTACTAATAATGTTTAGAAGTAAATAATGATAATGATGGGATTATGGTAAAGGTAAAAGATTTGGGATTGAGATATGACTTAGGATTAAGCTATTATTGCTCAAGAAACTAGATCTCAAAATAGCTAACTTTTGAAATTGTGGAGTTGTAATTATGGAATCTCCTTTATTACTGTAATGATAGTAGTACTATAGTATGAGCTATGCCTATAAAGCTATAATTCAGATCACTGTTACAAGCTGAGTAGCTTTTGCACTTCAAATTGTAATATTGGGTGAGTTGGAGAATTTTGCTCGTGGTGTTTTATTTTCTTTTACAAACTGATTTGTTGATAAAAATTTATGCGGTTTTACGTAAGATGTCAATTTTTCGTCTACAATCAGTTGAATCAAATCAAGTTCTATATCAATATTACAACGGATCCAGATCAATAGATTTCGTTGTAGGAGGTTGTATGAAACAACGATGTGAAAGAGGGTTTGCAAAATTGTTAGATCTTATCTATGATCGTGATTTTGGCATAATATAATTTTGTTTGATCTAATTTGATACTCCTTCCGTTTCTTTTTAATCTACACACTTTACTTTTTGGTCTTTTTTTTTTTTTAATCTACACACTGCCGCTTTTTCTACTTTTGGAATACGTCACATATACTTTCTCTCTCTTTTTCCACCCATGTCATCTACTTTTTAATATTTTAATCCACTTTTTAATTAATTTCTTTCACTTTTCAATTTCTCTCTCCACCTTTTCAGTTT
Organism: Beta lomatogona; assembly: GCA_947646795.1. Taxonomy (NCBI): domain Eukaryota; kingdom Viridiplantae; phylum Streptophyta; class Magnoliopsida; order Caryophyllales; family Amaranthaceae; genus Beta; species Beta lomatogona. Next base: position 35,507 of record CANSNZ010001311.1, read on the forward strand.
ATCTCTCATACTTTTACACTTTCACCTTGGTTCTCCCCAAAGTGAAGTGAGTAAATTAAAATGAAACGGAGGGAGTATATATTTGTTGGTTTTGATTCATTTTAAAGATGTTGTATGATTTTAAACTAATGAATTAATTTTTATTTTCAAAAAAAGGTAGTATTAAAATATTTCTTATAATTATTATATATTTATCATTATTATTATTATTATTATTACTATTATATATTATTTATTATAATATTAATATTATTATTGTTTATTTTCTTAATTCCATTTAGCAAATTTCAACTTAGAAGAACAACTCTTGCTAGCCCGGAGACAGGTTCAATCTTTCGAAATAGGGCCTTATATACATTTTTTGTGCTGATTGATTTACATTACTTTTTACATGATAATTTAATTTCTATAGGAAGCTAAACTTCATGAAAACTCGAAAGTTGTTCCCCTATGTTAACAAGTTGAGAAGAATGACACCTTCATTTATGATAACAATGAACTTTTTTCTAAGAGTAACATGACTTGTATTTGAAGTCTCGTGGTTAAGTAGATAAAAGTTAGCTAAATGAGTTCAGCCACTAAACAATACTATAACACATAAGTAGCAATAGCATTCAGCTAAACAGATTTATAACATATTAACATGCTCCAAACTCTTCCTAAAATGTGGGAAAGAAGCTTATTGTAATGTCATAGTACGACTATATATTGTTGAACAATACAAAATTTTGAGTAATAGATATTTCTGCATATTACCAATATGAACACTTGCGATGCTCCAAGCACTTGTTTTCCTGCTGGTTTTACTGGTTTATAGACTATAGTATATGTATCTTTAAGTTTTAGAAAATAGGGAAAGTGAGGAATTTTTGCATGCTTTTGAGGCACATGCAAATGATAGTAGTAGCACTTTAACTTTAATTCATGGGGCTATGAAAAATTAAAGCAAAGCAAACAGCTAAAAGCAAAGAGGATGTGCCTGCTGCCTAGGGATCTGGGGAGACAGAAAAGGAAGAAAATACACCAACATTTTTTTGTTAGTGGAGTTCTTGTCTTTCTAAGAATTGCCAACACCATAAGAAAATATGAGCCAAACTCTGGACCCCATTGTGGAATATTGATGTTTAATAACCAATTAAGAGTACTAATTCCAAAAGCATGCAAGGTTTTGTTTTTGCACTTTTGATCTAGTTGGGTTTGAGAAAGGCCAAGTCCAGGCATATAGGTGGTGCATAATGCATAGTATAAGTTATTAGACTCATAATTTAAAATAAAGGACATTTTGGTCATTTTAAGGGTATTTCAGATATATTTTAGGCATACTTGATAAATTTACGGAGTAGTTTTGAAAATTTTGGATCAGAGTGAAGTATCGAATATGTATAAGTTTATACTTTTTGTGCCTCTTTACTAAAAAATTGAGTGTGCAAGAATTTCTCTTTTCCGGTTCTTGTTCTTTTTTAAATGGTAAGTTAAACAACATCAAACTTGTCCACCATCTTTGATTTCAGCAAGGAGAAACGATAAAATAGATTTGGCACCATAGTTTTGAAGTTTAAGCATTTTCACATACTAAGAGAGTTGAGAACTAAATATATATCTCATGGTCTTGCTAAGTCAAGTCCTAATTCCGGGGAGGAGATAATGTGGGGTTGAGAAAGTTCCTCTTGAAGTCCATAGGTTTTTTTTTTTTTTTTGTTAAGGCTCATAACTATCTACCTCTTTTTTTCTCTCTAAAAGAATCCTAGCCTCCATAATAAATTCTAAAAGCTACATCAACAATTTTGTTGATGGTAAGCCCGAATTTATGATTTTGATTACTCCCTCCGTCCCATAATATAGTGCTTACATTCCTTTTTTGGTGTCCCAAAATGTTATGCCTATTTTTTTTATGTCAATTTATTTGGACTAAATTATCCTTAATTTCTACACAAACTTTCCAAAATGCCCCTACTTTTCTCTCAAACATTTGACCCCATTATTTGCTTTACACCATTCCAAAGAACATTTATTACCTTTTGATTTTGTTTAAAGGAAAAAGAAAATAAATAACTAGTTTCAATACAAAAGTATCAAAAAACCATTTCATTAAATATATTTTTTTAGAAATCCTACCACGCATTCCATTTTCCTTAATTCCCGTGAAAAATGAGAAGTAAGCACTATATTATGGGACAGAGGGAGTACAATTTTTTTGTACAAATGAAGAATTATGGTTTACTAATGTAATATAGTTTGTCTCATCTTTTGGGTTTAGTCAGTTCTCACTTTGAAAGATGTAAGAAAATCGTAGTTGTTCAAATTTTCAGAGGATGTGAGTCATTGGCAATGATTTGTTTTCCGAATTTGCAATTGATATTTAGTCATCAACAATCTACCAAATTAAATCATGTTATTCTTTCTCAAATCTTTTTTGGGAGGATAAACGCTCTCTTTGAAGTTTGTATAATGAAATAACAATCGGACATTGGGTATGCCATATTGTTAGATCTGATTAATCAACTTTGTAAATTTAATTTATGAGAGGAGAAATATGTTTGATGCAATTAGATCTATTTTCATACATTTTCTTTGATAACTATTGTAAATGGCATACAATTATCAATTAATGAAATTCCTCTTACTCCAAAAAACAATTATCGCGAATGTTAACAACATCGAGCTTTTCCACCATCTTCAAGCAAGAAGAAACTATAAACTAGATTTTGGCACAATAGATTTTAATATGCTAAGCATCCTCACATGTTACGAGTGTTGGAAACCAAATATCTCATGGTCTTGCTAAGTTAAATCCTACTTATGGGAAGGAGATAATGAGGGTTGAGGAAGTTACTCCTCGTGGAAGTCGAGGCTATAATAATATATGCTTCTTTTTTTATAGAACTAACACACAATTTTCTATTAAAAGAAAATTCTTTATATATCTCTGCCACAAAAGCTATGTATTATAATGTTATTTTAAACTAAAACTATATACTATATGTGTAGTATTTCCATTCAAGATTTACATAGCTCGGATTTTCTCTTCATCAGTATCGGTTTCACCTTGGTATATTAAGTTTTCATTCCTTTGACTTTCCATTTTAGCTATATTGCTTCTCAACTATTTTGTACAAGTACAATATATTGTGAATTAGTGATTGATAATTTGATATGCATCTTAATTCTTATGGACGCTTGTGTAGAGTGAGAAAGTATTATGTGCAGTGTGCTCATGTGTCGAGAGTTTGGAGTCCGGGGTAACTTTTTCCACAAAGGTCATGAAAATGACCCATATAGTTCGTAAATAGATAGATAAAGAAGAATCACAAACCAAAGGTATATGTTGCATTAATTTCTAAAACATACCAATATGAAAAGTGTGTTTCCAAGAACAAACAACCCTTCCCGTCCTTAAATAGAATTCTCATACTTCCTCCATTCTGTTTTACATAAAAAGTTTGTTTTTTCACGTAACCCAACACGCTTCTTTAATCATTAATATCTTTAGTTGTGCACATGTAAAAAATATTAAAAAGTTATAATTTGATAGTATGCATCGAGACGAATCTAACAAGATCCCACTTGACTATGTTTTTCTTTATATAATGGCGATAAATTGGAGTCAAAATTGATCAATGAATAGTGTCATTTCACCCAATGTTTCATTTAAAACAGAACGGAGGAAGTATATTTTTCTATTTATATCTGTCCAAATAGATTATCTATTTCTTTATTTGATATGAGCCCACTAATTAAATTATTCTTATTTAGCTTTCATTTTTTATTTTATTACCCACTTCCCCACATTCTCTCTCCTCAATAAACAATTCATGAATTTGTACCAACTTTAATTTTTAATTCTGATTTAATACAATTAAAGCCCACTTATGGTTTCTCCTTAATACTTGTGCCCAAAAGAAATGACAACTCTATTTAGGGACGGAGGGAGTAGTATGAAACAAATAAAATCAAAGCAAACCAAACTTTGCTTTCTCTTTCGTCTAGATTTTTGTAAATTAAACTTTGATGATTCTAAAGTGAGCTTAGAGGAAGCTTCGTTTGGTTTCGTGATTCGAGATCATTGAGGTAAGATTCTTCTCATGGGTGCTAAGTCCTTGTCTTCCAGGACTTCGATCTTGGTAGCAGAAGTTTAGGGTATGCGTGAAGGTGTTAAGGCGGCATTGACTTCAGGATTGAAGAATATTTGTATTGAGGGAGATAACTTGGTTGTGATCAACTCCCTTAGAAAGTGTTGGAAAGTGCCTTGGGAAATTGACAATTTTATTTGTGATGCAGGGGTAGGCTTGTCTTCCTTCTCAAATGTCAAGATCAACCACTGCTTTAGGGAGGCAAATCGAGCAACGGACTTTTTGGCGTACAAAGGTCATTCGTGCCAGACTCTCCATCATTGGTTTGAGCTGCATGATTTTGTGTTCCTTTCCATCATCCATTTAGGATGTTTTAGGTTGGTCCTATCATAAGGACTAGCCTAGTTTTTTCTTTCCTTTATAAAAAAAATAAAAAATAAAAAAAATTTTATATTCCAGGGTCCGAGTATATCGTACATCCGGGTGTATGCTATATGATTTGGGCCATACAAGACCTTGCCTAGGCCCTAGTGCTATAACTTCAATGAAACATGGCTTTGGGCTAGTTATTTTTTCTCACCAATACAAACTACAAAGCCTGAAAGATCAGATCAGATCAGCCCAATTCATATATCACCGCTTATCTTCTTATTCTGGAAAAGGAAACTTTTTGTTTATATGAAAATATAAAAGGAAAGTCTTGAGTTATAGAAGAGAGAGAAAATTCTTCCAACTTTCATGAAGTTATGATCCTCTGATTATTCTTTCTTCCAATTTATTCCATCTCATTTGTTCATCTCTCTTATCAAAAGAAAAGGTTTGTTCTTTAAATTGATTTAATTTCGTTTTGTTCATTGATGTTAATTTGCAATTTCAAAAATTGAATTTCATATTCAGCAATCGATCTTGATAATTTCTATTTAATTTGCGAAATATATGAGCTTAATTCATGAATTTCTCTATTTGTAATTGCTGTTTATTTCTTTTGGAACATATAATATGATGATAAATTTCGATACCTTTGAAATTAGGGTTTTATTTGGTTGCTTAATGTGATTATTTAGGGTTTTTGTACTGTTTGTGTGCTCGAGATGTACGGTTTTTTTGTCGTTAATTGCTACAATCTTGAATCTTGTTGATCAATCAAGAAAAAATTGCAGTATCACTGATTACTATGAGTGTTTCTTTTGCAAGATTGATTCTTCACTTTTCTCTTCATGTATTGCTATTGGTTTGGCTGTAATTAACTCAAACTATAGGTCGAGTTCGAATTTGAGATAATTGAACTTAGAAATACAGTTTTCGATCAGCTCGTTATTGGATCGAGCTTGAGCCGAACTCGAGTAATTTGACTGTTTAAGCTAAACTAATGAGTGATGCAATCAGTAAATTACTACTTGAACTAACAATATTATTAGTGCTAGCTTTTGCCACTATGGAATTTTCATAAGTTCTTCATGACATGTATACTGTTCCTCATTAGTGATTTCACACTTATTCGACTTAATTCATATCTCAATTCTCTCAAGAGCTTTTGTTTGTTAACTTCGTTAATCTTTGCTCATTCACAACCTTGAGACCAAGTCGAGCCTAGGAGCTCATTTAGGCTCATTATCTCCCCTGTCTGTGGCATGTGCTTGGAAGTTCAATAATTTGCTTACAGTGGAATTTGCTTTAGTTTGGCGTTCATGCATTGACCAGCTACTTGAACCAGACATTTGTTAATTGTTATGGAGTTTCTGTTAAATCAATTCTTAACAAAGTTCGTCTTTAGAATTTTTTAGGTTTGAACTGTTAGATTGTAGATAGCCCATAACGCCATCTTGGCTCGTGTTAAAGAGTGTTTTAAGTGCAACTACTTGGCATTTTTGGTTGACTTAGATCCTTTGTGGAAGAATAGGATGGATAAGGTTATGAAATTAAGAAAATTTGTTCACTTCATCACATTTGCAAAGAGACTAGGACAATCCGCGTTGCAGTTCAACTGATTTCACCCGAGAGAAATATAGACTGAACTTGCTAGGACTCAAAAGGCTTGACGGTGTTCTAGGTTAAAATTAATTGAATGCGGATAGATTGGAGGCCTTTTACGTATGGAACTAAGTGCTGCATTAGTAAGTAACAGTTTGTTGTTTGATTTATTTAGGATATCCCAAGTAAAGTTTCACTTTGAAAATGGCCACTTCTTTTATGAAAGTATTAAGTATATAGTAGTATATAGATCCTTATTTGACCTTTAAGTTCAATGAATATTTAGTTTTAAAGTTACTGAAATCTGGATTTATAGGTTGTGCTCATATGCTAAATGAACTTTGATTCACCCCTAGCTTGGAAACGCAGAAGACTGACGAACATTGACCCTATGGATGTGGAGGCAGCCAGAGCTAAGCTAGAAGCTGCAAAAGAAAAATATGGAAGGGAAATCCGTGTATTTGAAACCACGATGACTTCTCAATCACCACCACCTGAAGCAGCTAATACTGAGGAAACAGATGAGTCTCTTGAGTTTACTGCAGAGGATTACTATCACCTCTTGGCAACCAAGAAAGAAGACAAGTACTTGAAGACGAGGAAGTTACGAGAAGCCGAGACAGCAGCTCGTAGGTCTCGAATTACGAAAGCCGTGATTAGGATACGGTTTTTAGATGGTCATACATTGGAGGCCATATTTCATCCATCAGAGCCATTACAGAGCATCTTTGATCTTTTGAAGAAAGTTCTAGCAAGACCAGAACTTCCCCATTATCTGTATACAACCCCACCAAAGAAGCAAATTAAGGATACTAATCAGGATTTCTTTGCTGCCGGTTTTATTCCGGGTGCAATCGTGCATTTTACATATGATCTGCCGAAAGAGGATGCTGCCAATGCGGGCCCCTTTCTTCAAGAAGATGTAGTGTCTCTAAAGGGCTTGGACCTTGTACCTGAACCAGTGAAAGAACTCACGGAATCAACCTCCGAAACTGCTATTGTGAATGATCGTCCTGTTGTTCCCGAGAGAAAACCAGCTGGCAAAAAGGCTGTTAAGCCAAAGTGGCTAAAGATGTGACTGGTGATACTCATCCGCGAAGCAATCCAAATCAGAGGACTCACACTTCATTATATTTAAAAGGTTGAGGAGGAGAAGTGCATGATTGGTTTTTGTGATTATGAGCTTCAATCGATTAACATTGAAGGACACAAGGGGGTTTTGTTGCTCATAGTGTTCATTTATGATTTGGTTAATTTTAATTACTGTTTATATCGTGGTTACTTTCTGCAATGCATATTCTTCTAGTGCAGTTGATGTGATCTAGCATTATAACGCATTTTGCACCTGTATGTCACTCTGCTATATATGATCATTAGATCATATTCATAGGCCAAACTAGGCTGGAAAATGGAAATCGCAGCCTCCCAGTCCCTGCCCAGGGTACCTCCTCCCAAAAGAGAATATAAATGAGAAAGAAGACCTTGTGGCCAAGAGTAAATTCAAATTGGCGTCTCATATTTTGGCATCTCACAAAATTTTTGGTACCAAAGTCAAGTCAAATTGGTGCAAAATAGAGTCATTAATTTTGGTAACAAACTTTCACTTTGGTACCAAATAAGAGTTACTTTGGTATTGGTATCACAATGACTCTATTTTTATTCCAATTTGATTTAGCTTTGGTACCAAATTTTTTGTGAGATACCATCTTGGCATCTCACTATGAGTTAACAACACTTTTTCATAAATTCCCATCCTCTCTTAAAAGTTGAAAAAAACAGGACGGCCTAAAAGTTATATTGGGCGTTTTTGGAATTCAACAACGCAAATCAAGTTTGTTTCGGAGCATAATTAGACAATCAATACTTTGTAATTGAAGTTCTCCACAATTTAATCCCTGTCCGGAAATTTATTATTGTCCAAAATAATGAACATATAAATGAAATTACTTATTTGAAACTATTAATTTGTAGCATAGAAAAAAGATCCGGAGCATCGTGCGGGCCAATAACTAGTTCAAGTAATTAACTACTGATTATCAATAAGATATACTACCTACGTACGTTAAATTTAGAGTGTAGGAGTAAACCAAGGACAACAATAAGAAGACCGTGTATGATGATTGTTTCCCAAATCCAATGGTCGGATTGTCTTATCATCCATCTTGAAGATACCCATGTCGTTTCCTCCAAGTTTATCTTTGGTGAGCCTATAATACCACCTATAATCATCGTTGAAGTAAATGCAATTGCATTCGCAGCCTACATCAGTTGCACAAACAGACATGGTTGCATTGTTCCCCACAAACAGAGCAACATCTAACAGATCTTGCAACTCCTCCCAACTCTTATCCTTAAGAGTCGTTTGGTTCACTATTTTTGGGCTTCAAGAAAGGGAATCAATTACCGATATCCTTTCTTCTTGTTTGGTTCAACCCCTCATCAATCCCTTACCATTACTTAATGGTAATGAATTCCCCCAATTTGTTACCTTCTCCTCCCCCTCATGTAACAAAATCCATTACTTGAAGGTAATGGTTACCCTTCATTTCCATTTCTTGGCTTGAACCAAACACTCAATAAAGGTAATCATTTTTGTTACCATTCCCTTCCTCTATTTGTATCCATTCCCTTTCCATTTCATATCTTGAATCAAACGACCCCTTAGAGTGAAACTTGTAGACCTTAAAATCAACCGTTGTGTAACGATCAATATTTTTACCATCATCTCTAAGCGTGCCATCGTCGCTTCTGTCTCGATCAAATATCCTCAAAACCATGAGAAGATCCTGACCAGAATCAACGATGTAGCATATGTAATCTTGAAAATGATCAGTATAAGTTCCATCATAAGTTTTCGCCCACAATTTATTTAATATGTACTTATGATCACATTTTCATACCATCGTAGCCCTGTTTTAAGAGAATAGAGGTCTTTATTTTCATATTTGTTTTGACGGAGAAGATAATGTATGTCAAAATATGCAATATCCCCTGGCTCGTTCAGAAATACAAGTGCACCAGCACCATGATCATCCTTATAATATGAAACATCCATAACCAACATTCGTGTGCATGGTTCGCGATAAATTGCTGTCCACTCTGTGTCCCCAGGCTTGGCAATCGCAACACAACGACGATAGTTATAAAATACAACCACCAGTAGAGTTTCATCATACTCATAATAACCATGGACATCACTACTTGGCAACTTGAATACGACTGCTTTGTCTATGAAGTTATTGCGAAGGATGTGATGGTCAATTTTCCATAGGAAGGGCAATGTACGTCGAGAAGGGAGGTCGAATTGAGCCTTGGTGAGAGGGTTGAACATATACTTCATCCGTTTCATAATACTCGCTACACTTTCCATTGTGGGAAGTTTCACATTACTTGCTACACTTCCTTTTTGGGCAATAAACTCTCTCTATCTCTCTCCTCTCACATGGGTCTCTTTTCTTTTTACTCTCTACCTCTCTCTTCTTCAAAAATTGTCTAGGAGTCCGTGAATTGAGAAGTGTAGCAAAGTAAAATGAAACGGAGGAAGTACATGTTATGATCGAGGCCATTAGTTACTATCCAACCATGAGCAGAACCCCAACAAGCCTTTCCATATCCTTGAGGACAGTTGAAACGATAACACTTTCTTCTCTGCTGCCTCAAATTCAGTATGTTTCTTCTATAAAGGTTATTGTCACTACACTCATTTTCACCCTTGTCGTCCACAGTATCGCAAACTTGTTCATTGTCTAATTCTCCAGGTTCATAATACACTATAGGCTCTCCATACTCCTCATCGTCTGAGTACTCTTTTTCGCAAATCTCCTCAATATTGCCATCGGTTAGCATAAGCCACGGCATTTGACGAGCCCAGTTTTGTTTAAGTTTTACCAGATCACAAGCCAATGTTGCATCGCGCCAAGAACCACACACATTGGAAAATGCTACGTAGTCATCGACTGAAAGCAAGTGATTTTCAATGACACGAACCAGTAATTCTACAGGCAGCTCTGCCCAATCAACAGTCATTCTAGCTCTTTTCCTAAAACAATCAACAGGAAATTAAGTATGAGATCAATCACAATAATGATGTTTAGTAGTATGAAAAGGATAATGTGTATACTAGTAACAGTCCTGGGTGATAATGTAATAAACCACAATGCAGTTTAGTTGTTTCCTAATATTGAATGACTAATTATACTCCAAACACGTAACACTGTTAGGATAGATTTAAGAGTATTTCCTAAATCTATCTATCTAGAAGTGTTTATCTAGACATATCTATCTAGAAGTCTTTATTTAGAGATAATATTTATTAGTATTATATTTAGTTTAAGATATGATTTCCTAGTTCTACCTAATAATAATTTATAGCTTTTCCAGTGTGGGTTAATAATAATTTCAAGTTTTTCCCTTTAATCTATTTTGTCATGGTATCAAGAGCAAGTTAAGATCTTGGGTTAAAACTCGAAAAATATTATACCAAGTCATATATATTTATATAGAGTAAAGAACATATCTAATAGTTGATTAAGATAGTAAGATGTTTACTTTACTAATTATTGGTCATATGCATGTTCGAATCTTACCACCACAAAGTTTTGTAGTACATATTCCGTTATTATTATCACTATTGTTTTTTTAACAACAAAAATATAAATAACCATACCTTAGATTGAAGATAAAATTCCCTGCTTGTTGATTCGAGAACAGATCACCATTTAAAGATGGCATATTTGATAATCCTCTGCTTGACTTAAATCCTAAAATAATATCTAAACTTCAAAGGAAAATTTTTTTGAATCGAACAACACAGATAAGAAGGCTGTTGGCTGAGGATGAAGAGAGAGCGAACAGAGATGCCAAAAACAGAGAAAAGCTCAATGGATGAAAGTATACAATAGATAAGAATTAAGAAACTTTTCCTAACACCTGCAAAAAAACAGAAAAGAAACTTTTCCTAATTGTAGTGGGGATAGATAAGAAACTTTTCCTAATTGTAGTCGTAATAGAAACAAAGAGAAAGAGAGAGAAAGATAGAAACATAGTTCCTACTTTTATGACTTATCAAATTTGTGTTACTATTTGTCTATTTACTACCAATCTTAGTATCTTACCATGATTCATAGGAAACACGTGCACATCCATGCAGACTCGAAAGTGCTTTTACGGAAAATATGTATACGGTGACGGTACCACCTTTTTTTCCAACTATGTTTGGGAACATAGGTTGAAATAGAGCTGAAATTGATAAGAAAACTAAAAGGAGCTGAACTGATAAGGTAACTGAAAATTTCAGCACCTTAAATTGAGATGCTATATTTAATAGCAACTCAATTTCAATCAATTTTTGAGCTTAAATTTTAATTAAGCTCTTACCTCCAAACACGACTATTTATTTTTAGGTGACTTTAACTTTTAAGACCTATTCATTTAAGGTGACTTAAATGTGTTGCCAAACAGAGCCTTAGGCTATTTTTGGGAACATAAGATGAAATAAAGTCGAAACTAATAAAGTAGCTGAAAAGAGTTGAACTAATAAGGTTGTTGAAAATTGTAGCATCTTAAGTTGAGATGCTATATTTGATAGCAACTCAATTTCAGTCAATTTTTGAGCTTAAATGTTTAAGCTCTTACCCTAAACACGACTATTTATTTTAGGTGACTTAAACTTTTAACATTGGTTCATTTAAGGTGACTTAAATGTGTTGTCAAACAGAGCCTTAGGCTATTTTTGGGAACATAAGATGAAATAGAGCTAAAACTGATAAGGTAGCTGAAAGGAGCTGAACCAATAAGGTAGTTGAAAATCGCAACATCTTATATTGAGATGCTATATTTGATAGCAACTCAATTTCAGTCAATTTTTTAGCTTAAATGTTTAAGCTCTTACCCCAAACACGACTATTTATTTTAGTTGACTTAAACTTACAACACCTATTCATTTAAGGTGACTTAAATGTGTTGTCAAACAGTGCCTTAGGCTATTTATGGGAACATAAGATGAAATAGAGTTGAAACTGATAAGGTAGCTGAAAGGAGCTGAACTAATAAGGTAGTTGAAAATTGCAGCATCTTAAATTGAGATGCTATATATGATAGCAATTCAATCTCAGTCAATTTTTGAGCTTAAAAATTTTAGCTCTTACCCCAAACACGACTATTTATTTTAGGCGACTCAAATTTTTAGCAACTACTCATTTAAGGTGACTTAAATGTGTTGCCAAACAGAGCCTTATAATTTGGGATTTTTCATGAGGTGCTATGAGGTTTGGGAAAATTCATGTGGTAGGTTAAGATGGTACGGATGAAGTCCGCTTGCCACGATCGATCTTTTTCTCGCTCTTTTTTTGCTTTTTTGAACCCATTGAGGAGGGCCTTGTCCTGGGAAGTGGTTTGCTTACCGATAGTAAGTTATGCATATACTCCCTCCTATCTTTATTAGTTTACCCGTTTCTTTTGCACAGAGTTTTAGGAGAAATAATGTTGTGGGACATAAAAAAAAGAGAAAATATTAATTTATATTAAAGGTGAATGTGTGTGTCATGGAAAGTTAGTGGTCTCATTCCAAAAATAGAAACAAAAGAAATGAGTAAACTAATAAGGGACATCCCAAAAAGGAATACGGGTAAACTAATAAAGACTAGGAGGGAGTCAAACACTAGTCAATGTCACATTACGATATATCTTGACATTTCCCACTTCATTACACAGTTTTAACACTTCTATCGGGTAAACCTACTCGAATTTCTTTCCGACCAGAATAAGTTCCAGGAAGTTGTAAAGATGCAGTAGAGTTGGCATTTGATTGCCATATTGTTTACTTGAAATTCGACTCTAACCTTGCACTAGTATAAGAAAGATTCCCAATGGCCAAAAACTATCAGTCCTAGGGGAGAAGGTAGTTGTTGGGATTGTCCCAGAAGAAATAAGTTGACCAAGAGCGGGATTTAATATCCCTACATTGAGTTGATCTTCCTAACACCGATCGCATCTAATTCATCGAAACTGCAAAGATCATATCGCACAAAAGAAAAATGAGATAAAGAGGACACCAATGCTCTTATCAGGATGACAGTGAGATGATTGTGCCTCTAATCGACTAGTGAATCAAGAATGAGAGTGGTTTTGGTGTGTCTTTTGAAATAATGTAGGTTTAATTTTTGCAAAGTTTGATTTAGCTGTGAATTTGTAATCACAAATATGATCTCCAAATATGAGTTGCAAAAATCACGTAACTGATTGCATATATCATGAGATTTTGGTTGTATTTTGGATCGAAAATCGAAACTTCAAAGCAGTGAGAATTAGGAAAGTAATCTGCCACCAATTACCAAATCATAAACTTATCTTAATTTATATTAACTTATCCTGAACTTATCTAAATTTATCTTAACTTATTTTATTTATAAGGAATGAAAATTAATTGAGCATAACAAGAGTTAAGTATATCGTATTTTTTGGTTGGGAGTGAATGGTTGACAAATACTCCAAGAGAGAGTTGGTTGTTATGTGGGGAGAAATGGTGGGAAGTGGCTAAAAAAGAGAAAAAGTTAAGGTCATGTGCCTCTCACGTGAATAACTTAAGTGTAGACCGGAATCCGATTGATCAACGCCTGAAAAGAAAACAACAATTTTTTTTAAGGTCTTAGATTGGCTCGCAATTTATAAATGTTTCTTTCTCGCAAATAGTTATACTTCTCCATTTCAAAATATAGTTTTTGATTATTTTTGCACAATCTTCAACACGTACTTTTGACCTATTATAAAATATAGTTCTTGATTATTTCGGCCCTGTTTTCTACGCATACAAAGAATCGAACTAAACTGAACTAAATTTTTAACTAATTAATAGTAATGATAGTAATTTAGGAACCGAACCGAATTGAATTGAACTGAAAATAAGTTGGGGGAGAACAGGCCCTTCGTATTAGTATAAAATATAAGAAGTTGATATTATGAATGTATATGTTGAGGCGAATCTAACAAGACTATACTATCTCCGTTCCTCAATAAGTGCAACACTTTCATTATTTGGAATAGTCACAATAAGTGCAACCAAACTCAAAATGGTAGAAAAAGTTCAATATAATCACAAATATGACACCAAAAAGCAAAAACTTTTTTGTTTCATCACTTGATTTACTCTACTTTATTGTGGTCTCAACTTTCTCTCTACATTCCTTGGTATTCCCTCACTTTCTCTATGTTGCACTTATTAAGAAACAGAAACATATGAACTATATAAGTGTTTTTCTGTATACATTAATGAAAATATTTGGTAAAAAAAATTTATAGTTGGACTCAAAAAATAGAACGTAAATTATATTTTAAGATGGAGGGACTTTATAAAAGCTTCATTTTGGCAAAATTTCCAAGAAGGAAAGAAATTATTATTGTGTGATAAATCAAGAGAGAGAATTTTCCCCCTCAAAGGAAAATTAAAGAAAGATTAAGAAAGAAACCGCCTTAAAATTTCCCACGTTCTACTCTCATCAAACCAAGTTCTTGTGAACTGAAAGAAAGAAAGAAAACAATAATGGCTTCTTCATCTTCCCATAGTATTTTCTCTCTCCTCTGCTCCTCTTCATCTTCCCATAGTATTTTCTCTCTCCTCTACTCCTCTTCATCTTCCTTTCTCTGTTACTAGTACTAAATTCTCTCTTCTCTTTATCTTCGTTTCTTTGTTTAATATCTACTGAATTTTACGTCTCATTGCGTGCAGGTGATGATTTAAAACAGTGTATCATCACTGCAGCTTTTGCAGGGGACCTAGAAGTCTTGAAGAGTATTTCCTCCTTCTTTTCTTTAAAAAAAAAAAAACCCTTTTTTTCCTTGTTTTAATTTAGTGATGGAAATTATTATTATTTTCTTATATATATTTTTTATCATTAATATATATGTTAATGTGAAAATGGCTAAAAAAATGTTTGTAATGTGGTGGGTTTTTTTTTTTTTTTTTTTTAATTTTTTTATCATTAATATATATACTACTATGTTGATGTGAAGATGGCTAAAAAAATGATTGTAATGTGGTGTTTTTTTTTTAAATTTTTTTATCATTAATATATATATGTTGATGTGAAGATGGCTAAAAAAATGATTGTATTGTTGTGGTTTTTTTTTTTAATTTTTTTTGTTATCATTAGTATATTTATGTTGATGTGAAGATGGCTAAAAAAATGATTGTAATGTGATGGTTTTTTTTTTTTTTTTATCATTAATATATATCTGTTGATGTGAAGATGGCTTAAAAAAAATGATTGTAATGTGGTGGTTTTTTTTGTTGGGTAATAACAGAGTTAGCAAAAGAAGTTGCAAATGGAGGTGAAATTGCAAAGTGTTTGAAGGACATTTACGACTCTTTTGGTAGAAATGCCCTTCATGCTGCTGCAGCAAGTAGTAGTGAGCGCAAGCTTGATGTGTGCAAGTATCTTGTTGAGGAACTTAAATTTGATGTCAATGAACAAGATTCTAATGGTATTTACTCAAAATTCTAAACTTTTTTAGGCTTTTGTTTTTCTTTTGATGTTTTTTTAGGTCTTACTATATGATCTTCATGCTTATTTGTGAGTTTTGTCGTTTATATCATCAATATATGGAATAATTTAATGGGTTTTTTATAATGTGGGAAAAATTGCTATTAGTGGGTGATTAGTTACTTGATTAAGTAATTATGGTGTTGTATACAACAGAGGAAATCAAATGGAAAAGTTAGATCAAAAGTGGAAGTAACCCAAATTTATTCATGACCAATGTTATCTAATTTGCTAAACCCTCCACGAACTGTGATCTGAAATAGGTGAATTGGTACATGCGTAGGGAATTGCATTCTCGTACCCATTCTTGTACAAGAATTAGGTAACACTGTTTTGGACACAAAACACATAAACTAGTATTGGATCAAGCAATTATGCACTATTAAGCACTATCACCAACAAGTGCTTGGATTAATTGGTAAGAGGTTGTTTTAGCTTAACCAAAGGTCTCGAACCCATTTAACCCAACAACACTGGTTTGGAAAACTTTACGTCCAATTGGGCCTTTCCAGCTTGAATTTAGATTACTGTTCGGTAGCCTACTTCTTGATTTTATGATGTTACTCTCCTGGAAAGAATGTTTGGTTGGGCGGAAAAGTTTTCATGGTGTTTTTTTTTTTTTTTTTTTTTGGTTAAAGAGGAACAACAAATATATATAATAGTTTAGGCTTTCTGCCTTACATCCAAATATTATCATGTTTTACAAGCAAAGTATGTGTAAGAAACCTTTGTCAGTATTGATTTAAGAGTTATTTGTCCATTTTTCAGGAGATACTCCATTACATATATCCACTTTGGAGGAGGATCATGTTACTTCTGGTTATCTCCTTGATCACGGAGCAGACTGTAATATGGCTACGGATAAGGGATTTACCCCACTACATTATGCTGCAAAAAAAGGTATGTTGATAAAACAATCACATCCATCCATACATGTTCTTGTATAAAAATCTGGTGCTTAATCCTTTAAAATAACAAACTGGTACCTATGTTTGGTACACCTTTACAAGTTGCGGTTGCAATAGGTTGTGGATATTATTAGTTGTCCCTCTGTATTTGATTGTCAATCATACTCAGAATCCTGTGGTCAAAGTCATTGTTTGAAAGAGTACAAGAAAAGAACATCGCAAAGATGTGAGATTTTTATATTTTCCGTTTCTGATTTTTTACTAACATTTAAAAGGTGGTAGTGCTCCAAGATGTGCGTTGATGATCTACAAAATTTAGTTTAGAGAACAAAAGATATATAGTGAATACATGAGCGAGTAACATTTATATAGTCTTATCTTTGTAGGAAGAACAAATCTGTTGCATTTGCTCATATCAAAAGGTGCAAAAGTGGATGCACAAGCTCGTGTAGGAACACCACTGCAAGCTGCTGTTGTTCATGGCATGAGCGATGCTGTTGAGTTTTTGCTCAAAAATCAGGCTGATGTACTTAATTTGAGGCTTTACCCCACATATGTCTAGTTATCAGTAGATCTTATTGTTATTTTTCTCATTTTTTCTCTTTTTCATCCTATGCATGCAGCCTAATTTGGATTCTCCTAACACATTATTACCACCACTGATATGTGCCATTCAAGCAAAGTCCGTTCTTTGTGCAAGGTCATTGCTTGAGGTATATGCTCTGCTATCATCCATTTTATTCACTGCCTGCACTTCTGTACTTTAAAGCTAATTTTGTCCATGGAGGAAACAACTTGATTCTTTAACACTCCTTGCTTTAAGCTTTTGTGAGAAGAGAGAACGTGAAGAGCAAGAGGGTCGAGGAAACTGTTGGAAATGAAATTGAAGAAATATGATTTTTGTTTGTCCCAGTTTGGCCTTTCAAACATTATTTCCGTATTTTAGTCTAATAGTTTTTTCTTATTTTTTTTTACTCTGTAAAGTATTTAAATTCTCCAAGTTACCAAGTAGTAACTCTTTTTTTTTTTTTTTTTTTTGTGGTTGAGGGGGTACCAATTACCAACTTAATTTATGATAAAAAAAACCTGTTCTTTTGAACTCATTTGAATTTGAAATGTTGTAACATAAGTACGAAAAAAGTAAATTATGAATTATTGAGCTGCTCGAGCTTTTTGAGTTAGAGCTCGCTCAGCTCGCTCATCTCGATCATGAAGGTCAGTCATGATCGGGGGAGTTTGAGTTACTCGCGAGAAGACACCCTATTAGCAATTCTAGTCGTGATCATCGTTTTTCTTGGCCTGTTGTTTGTTGCAGCTGCTGTTCTTTTTTATCTTCTTCCTAAGCTGTTTTAATTTGTGTAGTGTGGAGCTAATCCGAATGCCGTGACACTTGGTATGACTCCCTTGATTGTGGCTGCTTCTGAAGGAGAAACTGAGATAATCATGTGCTTGCTTGCTTTAGGGGCTGATCCTGATGTCCGTGACTTTGTGAGTACTGAATTCTGTGACTTTTGCAAATTTCCATTGCTCCCCTTAATTTGTTTCATATTTGGAAATTCTGACTTGCATTATTTCGCCCTTTCAGTATGATCTTACACCAATACAAATTGCTGCACAACTCGGCCATCATGCCGATGTGATGGCGCTCTTTCCTGTTACTACACCAATTCCAGGCATTTCTGACTGGAGCGTGCGTGGAATAATTGAATATGTCAATTCTGCTGAAGCCAGAAATAAGGTTACCAGACATCTCTTCAATCTTTTTAGAACTAGTGAGTCATGATATACTTCTTGTTTTGGCTCTTATTCAGACGAATTTGCATAATTTGCAGAGGAAACTTTTAAAAGAACAGAAATTTCTAGAAGCCAAAGCGAAGGGAGCAGAAGCTGTGAACAAGGGACATTATATGGGTGCAACATACTGGTATACCGAGGTGAGCATTTGCTCTAATATATTCAGATCCCTCTGTCCTTTAAGTAATGTTCCAGTTTGGCTTTTAAGCTCTGTGATGCTCAACTTTGATCATCAATTGGTAAAAATTATAAAAGTTGCTCTCAGTATTGTGATTTTTTTTTTTGTATACTCGTAAAAATAAATTGTGGTAAAAGTGTGGTATGTGAATGATGCTAAAGTCGAAATGAAATAATTATTAGATAAAGGAGAGATTATTAGTCATGAACTTCAGCAGTTGTTTAGGTATGGACTATAGATTATGAGCGAATTTTAATGTTTATTGCTATGATAATTGTACAGGCACTAAGTCTGAAACCAACAGATGCAGCAGTGCTATCCAATAGGAGTCTTTGCTGGGTTCGCATGGAGGAAGGAGAGCGTGCTCTCCATGATGCCATGGCCTGCATTGAGCTTAGGGATGACTGGCCAAAGGCGCATTACCGGGCTGGGGTGGCCTGGGCCCTTTTGCGTGTATGGATAAAATGTTGTAGACTTGTACTATGTTTGTCCCCCTTACAGAGAAGGGGTTGTGTTTTTATTGTTTTTGTCGAACTTCGACCACTATTTTGATAGAGTTTCTTAGAGATTTTTTTTTATAAGATTAATGT
Organism: Beta lomatogona; assembly: GCA_947646795.1. Classification (NCBI taxonomy): domain Eukaryota; kingdom Viridiplantae; phylum Streptophyta; class Magnoliopsida; order Caryophyllales; family Amaranthaceae; genus Beta; species Beta lomatogona. The sequence goes on from CANSNZ010001311.1 coordinate 54,554, forward strand.
AAATGTATCTCTTGGATTCTTATTGATGAGATTTTATGGCATTTGTGTGTTTACTGGTGCAGGACTATGAAAATGCCAAAAAGGAGTATGAGCTTGCCCTCAAGTTGGATCCGAAGAACAAGGAGCTCCAAGAAAGTTACAGGTGATCTTTCAAATTCTTCTTAACCTGATTCCGGTTCTTATGTCCTTCGAAATTGTTTCAAACAAATAAATACACGACAACTCCCACTGGTCCCTATCCCAGGGTGACGACTGAGGTCTGCCTAGGAAAAAAGCTGAATGGAAAACAAGTCTCACCAGTGAATAACAGAGGAAGTGGTGCAAGTTTTTACAACGACTTAACCTAATTACCCCCACATATTCGCTGGAATTTTGTTCTCCATTCAGCCTCATTCTTTACCTGGAGAGTTTAAGGTTTTCGGTCCTGTAGTATTGGAGATCGAGGAACCACTTCGACCCCCCAATCCTTGACTAACTAGTACGCTGTCAAATGAACTTGTACTATTTGTGCTTCTAAAACTCAAATTGAGGTGTTATAGAGTTAGCGCACATTGATTGGTTATGCATATCGCATGCATCAAACACAGGCTCCCTTACGAACTTGTTTTCGCATGTATATACTTGTTATTGCAGGGAGGCAGTAGCGGATGTCCTCGCAGTAGAAAGGTACAAGAAGCAGCACGGCTTACCCTCTATGTATGACGTTGATCCACAAGAGGAATTATATGAAGAATATATGTCTTCCCTTCTGTAGTTTTTTGGCTAGTCGAATTACCTTCACCTAAAAAAACAGAACTTCAGCCATGGGTGTAGTCAACAGGCTGCAGTATTAGTGATTGTGCCTCTTTTCTAGATTTTTGCTAGCGGTATAGTGTGATTGCTCTTGACTTTTTGAGTAGCTGTACGCTAATGCGTGTTTGATCCTCTGTTGCTACATTAATCTCAATCCTCATGCTTGATCACAGTCTGAAATCTGAATGATGGTATTTTGATCACTATTTTCTCTAATAAATAGTACATTTTTATATTATCATTATTACTTCCTCCTTTCTTTTCTACTTCCACCATTTTGATTTTTGTTACTATTTAGACAAATTATGTTTACTATTTTTTTTGTCTATTATATTAAAAAAAAAATTTATTGAATGTGTCCCGAAACATTTTTCAAAATAAAAATTTCAACTTTTTATAATTTATTCTAATCGATTTGTTAAGATATTAATGGTCAAGTTGAACTTAGTAAACGTGTTGAGAATAATAAAAAACAAATACAAGGAGTGGATGCCAAGTACCTTGGTTAAAGTCTTGGGATGTGTTATCCAAGACTCGGGATCAAATTCCATCTACATCATTTGTCGTTTTGGCTCTCTTTACACCAATAAAAGAAACAAATACAAACATGTAGTACAAGGAGAAATTAATTAGTATAACAATAGTGATACTAAGCTTGTTTTTTTTTTTTGAAAAATAAAAAAAGCTAGTTGTAAGAGACACATTTTGGAGTACTCTATACTTTTTTGATTGCATAGATCATGCCACAACAATCTTGATAACATTTTGTCTCCTTTTGGATTTTGAGGAATATATCACGTACGTAAATATCGCATGCATGCATATAACCTACTAGGATAACAAAACTGTAAGACATACTATATGGTAACAAAACTATTATCATATTATTGTGCATAACAATCCAGTTCTTCAGCTACATTTTCGTACGAATAACCTATATAGCACTCCTAAATAAACTTGGCTAATTAATTCTTGATAGTTGCCATTAACTGATCAGATAGCTTATAATCAGCTTCAACGTTAAAAAACCCAGAAAAAATAGGAGGAGGTATAACACTTCCAGACGCATTAAGTGCGGTATTACATTCTCCAAGCTTAGGAATAATCAAAGTACTAATAGTAGACCTAGCATCAGCAAATTTCCTCTCAAAAGCTTGTTGTTGCACTATTCCACCACTTCCTATAATAGCTTGCATTGTAGGGTTAATACTAAAAAGGGTACTTCTCGTTGTCGGGTCCGTGTTCGGGTCATCGAGAACCTTGGTTATGTCTGCCTCGAGCTTTAAAGCGTCGTCGTCGCCGCATTTAAGCATTGCTTGAATAACATCCTGGTCGATATGAGCGCCAAGGTGATCAGCTTTTATGCAAGCTTGGCATACATTAGGTGCATATGTTGCACCACACATAACATCGACTAGTGTATCGTTGTCACCCGCATGTGTTGAAGTGATAGAGATTAGGCAAAGAAGAGAGATTAGTGTGAAAATTATGGTGTTTTGGTTGTAAGAAGACATTGTATTTTGGGTAAGTGAGAGGGTTTTGGTGTGTCTTTTGAAATGTATGTTTAATTTTTCACAAAGTTAAGAAGAGTTGTGACGGGTATATATAGTATATACATGTTATGTGCCTAACTATGTTAATGTAACAATATGGAATTATATGTGAATCACGTAAATGATCTCCAAATTGAAGTTGCAAAAATCATGTAATTATAGGTACTCGAATATTTCGATATTGGCTTACCAAAGTTTAAGAGATTTACCAATATGCTTCACCGTAAGAGGCAAGCAAAGCTAGAGATGGGTATTATGAGTTATGACCAAATCACAAGAGATCAACTTGCCTACATATCAAAAGATCTCAAATCAAATTTCCTTCATTCTCGAGATCTCAATCAAGCTACAGATGGGTATAAACTAATTCGATTTATAATCAGTTATTATAATTTATACATGTAGATCTTTTAGGTTAGTTATAGAATCGTGATATCAGTTCAACTAGACAAGCAACTATTCTTAGTGATTATTACATAAATGCCTGATATGGTAATTTCATATAAGACCTCACATACCTGTGTTTTCTCTTGTGCACGAAAGTGAAAAAGGCGGGTGGTTTACCATAACGGTACCCCTTTAATTAACTAGAGTAAGAGAGAGAAATAAATCCTCAATAAAGCAATTTGAGTAATTAATAATAGTTTTAGTAAGATAAAGTAAGTGTAATTCTCTGATTGTGCAGTTTCGTGGGTGAGAGCACGGGTGATGATGCTGGCATGGTCTTTGCTTGCTACAAGGAAGGTGCTACTGACTGGCAGTGATGGAAAAAGCTAGATCAGATGATAGTTCTACTTGAACAGCTATAACTTTTGGTCTATAGCGTTGTTTCACACATGTAATATATCGTTGGAAAGCTCTTAAAGTTTAATTTCCAACACAGGTGGAATTACCTCATTATAATTTTTGTGTCAAAAGTTATTGGTAAAATGGTGCAGAGGTGTCATATTTCGCGCAAGTACACAAAGTCGTTTGTATCTTCTTCAATTCAAATCCGTTTTGGGCACATGATATATCGTTTTGAAGGTCATACAAGTGCCTTAATTATCATGTCATTAAAAGACCAAACAACCCGTGAAAGCACCTGAGATTACATCAAAAGACCAAACAACCCGTGAAAGCACCGTAGCTTATTAAAAGAGACCTAAATATGCATAAATACAATATAGATGCTCTAATACTACATGAAAATGCACCTAATGTGCAACTAAATGATGTTAGAATATGCACTTATCAAAGAACATGAAGATATCAAACACTGAACACCATATTGATTATAAAAGAACATATGCATATATGACTTGAGAAACAAAAAATTATAAAAAGAATCATAACAATGAATAAAAACATAAAAAGAACATGAAGATATAAAATAAAGAATATCATACTAATTATAAAAGAACATGTGCATATAAGACTTAAGAAAAAAAAACTATAAAATAAACAACAAAAAAAACATAATAAGAACATGAAGATATAAAACAAAGTACATCAGTATGATTATAACAGGACATATGGATATAAGTAGGGATGCAAGTGGGGCGGGTCAAGTAGGAGACCCGCCCCATCCCCGCCCCAATGGGGCGGAGATGGATCCTAGTTTGGTGGGTAGTGGGGCGGGGATGGGGATGAAAGTTATACCCGCCATGGGTGATGGGGCGGGGGTGGATTTTAAGTCGTCCCCGCCCCATCCCCGCCCCGCTCCACCCCATCCCCACTCACCCTACATCTTACCCACTTAAAATATTAATTTTTCAACAAATTACAAGTCTATAACACTCTTTAATAGTTTTTCTAGCTGTATATATTTTTTGTTATTAGTATTTGAAATTATATATGGTATATGAGTATTATTTAGTGAGTTTCAAATGAGGATTAAGTGGATGGTGGGGCGGGGAAGGTGGGGATTTGGTGGGGATGGATACCCAAGTGGGTGATGGGGCGGGGATGGTTTTAATTGTGTACATGGTGGGGCGGGGATGGGGATGAGTTCCGGACCCACCGCGGGGATGGGGATGGGGATGGGGATGAAAAAGTGAGGTGGGGATGGGGATGAGAATGCCAAAATCCGCCCCGCCCCGCCCCAGTTGCATCCCTAGATATAAGACTTGAGAAACAAATTTTTAATAAAAAATCACAAATATGAAAAGAACGTGAAGGTATAAAACAAATAATTATAAAAGACACATGTATGTAAACATTTTTTTTTAATTGCGCAAGGCTTTTTAATGCCTTCATGTTCCATTAAAACAATAAAAAAGATATACCTCAATGTTTTTGTTTTTATCTAAGAGTATGCACATTCCATTATGGTGAAAATCTATCATAAGCTTCGCCTTGTGTTTTTTACTACTCTTTTCTCTCGACCCAGAGAAATGATAGGCCTCTAACAGTTAGTTGCCAAAAAAAACAACTAACAGGGACACGTTGGTACCTATATGCCCCTGCTAGGTTTTTTTGACAGCTAACAATTAGGTGCCTATCATCTTTCCTCAACCCAAAGTAGTGACCATTCCAAAAATTTCATCTTTTATGCATACTAGCTTATTAATTATTATTATCATCTCTATAGTACATCTCTATAGTGTAACCATTGTATTTGTTGGGTTCATACCATCAAATCACTTTTATCAAATACTTCCTCCGTTTTAAAATAGTTGCACCATTTGGCATTTGGTCACTATTCATCAACCAACTTTAACAAGCTTTCTCTCAACATTGTATAAGAAAAAACATAGTCAAGTGGGATCTTGTTAAATTTGTCTCAATACGAGGATTTCAGATATCAACTTTTTATAATTTTTACTTGTACGCAATTAGAGATATTCATGTTTAAAAAAGCGTCTTGACAAACGTGAAAAAGCAAACGGTGCAACTATTTTGAAACGGAGGAAGTACATTGCTATAGAGTTCATGATTCAACAAATGCACAACAAAAAAAAAAGAGGTCAAGCTTTCGAATTGGTATGTCTCTCTCTCTCCTTTTTTTCTTTCTTTCATTCTTCTCCCTCTACTTATTCCCCTGTTCTTGTTTTTTCTTCTTTCCATTTTTAATCTTCACTAGCTAATATATTTTTTAACCAGAATTATTATGAAAAATCCCTTCTTTCTTAACTTTCAAAAAGACATTTTTTAAAGTTTGTCAAAAATAGAGTTCACTGATAGAACTCAATATCTCAATAAGAATAAAAATTTGAAATGAAGTTTTTTGGGTTTCACTGAGATTTGCGGAAAACAAAGCGTTGTAATTACTTAAAATCTTCATATTTTCTACAGATTTACTAGCTAAAATTAAGGGATAATTCAAATGATACTAGAATTTTGCGATTAATATCTTGAAATTAAAAATAGGAGTTCTTTTTATTATTTGAGAGATGTTCTTTTCAATTTGATTTTGTTGAAATAGTTAGCATAGCTCAACAGAATGCTAACTAAGGCCCTGTTCTTTTGAACTAATTTTGGTTGAACTGAACTGAACTTATTTTATTTTTGCTGAACTGAACTTATTTTTGCTGAACTGAACTTATTTTTGCTAGATAATAATAATAAATAAATAATAATAATAATAATAATAAATAATAAATAATAATAATTAGTGATAAAAAATAATAAAAAATAAAAATAATAAATAATAATAATATATTAAAAAATAATAAAAAATAATAATACTAACAATATAAATAATAAATAACAATAATATGATAATAAATAATAATAAATAATAATATTAATAATAATAATTAATAAATAATAAATAGTAAATAATAAATAGTAAATAAAAAATAATAAATAAATAATAATAAATAATAAATAATAATAAATAATAATAATATTAATAATAATAAATAATAAATAATAATAATAAATAATAAATAATAAATAATAAATAATAATTATTACATAATATATATTAAATATTAAATAATAAATAAATAATAAATAATATATAATAAATAATAAATAATGAATAATAAATAATTATTATAATAAATAATAAATATTAAATAATAATAATAAATAATAATATTAAAAAAATTAAAAAATAAAAAATAATAATTACTAAATAATAAATAATTAAATTAAAAAAATAATATAAAATAAAAAAATATAATATAAAAATAAAAAAATAAAAAAAATTACAAATTCATCATTATTATAATTATAATATTAATAATAACAACAATATTAATAATAATAACAATAATACTAGTAATATTGAAAACAAAAATAATAATTACAACATTATTAGTAATACTGAACTTATTTTTGCTGAACTGAACTTATTTTTACTTATTTTTGCTGAAAATAATTCCAAAAGAACAGGGCCTAACTTGCCACATCAGCATTGTTAGTTATGAGCCTCTAAATTATTTTAGCTTGTTGTTTACTTCTCAGCTTTGTAATAATCCTTACTGTTGTATAATGATATAAATATTTCTAGTCTGTAATTCAATCATTCAATTAGAACAATACAAAGTAAACACATTCTTTTCTATCTAATTCTCTCTCTAGAAATACTCTCTAAATTTCTCTAAGCTTCTCTAAGATTTTTTAATGGAGATTGATTAAATTATTAACTCCCTCCGTTCCAGAAAGATCTGAACACTTGTTGGGACACATATTTTAAGGTGATAAGTTGTGGTGTGGTTATCAAATGTTATTTTATTTAAAAAGTAGATGTGATAGGAGTTGGTAGGGTATTTTTTATTAGAGGTGAGAGAAAATTGGGTAGCTTTTTATTGATAAAAGGTAGAGTGTGGGCCAAAGATGTGTAAAAAAAAATATATTAATTGTGGGACCATGCCAATAATGAAAGTGTTCAAACTAATTTGGGACAAACATAAAAGGAAAGTGTTCAGACTATTCTGGGACAGAGGTAGTATCATTTTAGCTGAATCTACACATTTTAACATGGTAACAGAGCTGCGAATATTCTTCTCAATCAATCGCTGCTGATTTACGCATTCTAAAATTCTGAAAAGTTTACTGTAAGTTTCCGAATTCCATAATTTCTTGAATTTCTTCTTTCTTTCTTAGCTGAGATTGCAAACTTGAGTTCTTTGTTGAATGATTCGGGAAATTTTCTTTCTGCTAAACAATTTCTCGTTCTGCCAAACATATTCATCTGATTCTTTGATTTCCTAATCAATTTCTTGTTCTACTAAACACATTCATCTGATCCTTTGATTTCTTGATAAAATCCTTATTCTGCTAAATACAAATTGTCTGATCTTCTGATCAATTTTTCTATTCTGCTTCTCAAGAAATTCTTGTTGTTTCATCTGATAATAGTGAAATCATGGATAATAATGTGAAAGTTAATGCTGAGAACAATGTTAGAAACAATGTTCTCTAGATCCTGGACAAGATTACTCAAGTCCTTATTATGTGCATCCAAATGATAGTCTCAAAATGTGTTCTGTGCCTAAAAAGTTTGATGGCAATGGATATAGTGACTGGAAAAGAGCAAGCTCATAGGTTTATATGCTAAAAACAAATTAAGTTTTGTTTATCTGCTAAAAACAATACAAAGTAAACACATTCTTTTCTCTCTAATTCACTCTCTAGAAATACTCTCTAAATTTGTCTAAACTTCTCTAAGATTCTTTAATGGAGGTTGATTAAATCATGTATCATTTTAGCTGAATCTACACATTTTAACAGATTTTGAAACAAAACTTGCGTTTCAAATGGAAAAGCATGCATTTTGGAACAAGTGCATGGTGCACATGGTGGTCTCGAGACCACTATACATGCATTGTTGAAAGGGTGCCTTTGATTTTATATCAATAATGTTAATGTGCGAATATTTTTTATTTTATAATCCAAAATTTAAAATTTGAAATATATTTGTACATTTAATGTATTAAGAAACAGACTAATATTTTCTTCATTGTACATGACCTGCTTGTTAACTGAACCACCCCTAAATGTATGAATATTTTTAGATTTTATACTATTAAATCAAAATTGAAACATGTTTGTACTTTTAATCTATTAATAAAGGCCCAGTATAATCTTAATTGCACGGGACCTCCTTGACAATTAAACCGCCCCTGGGATGACCATTGTAGCTTTGTGGATGAACACCAAATCACCAAGTCCTTGCACGTTCAATTGCATCACGATGCAATCTTTTAGCGTAGTAAGAAAACCTAGCAGCAACCCTGGTGAAACAAATGATGCTTTCTTCAGTGAGGCTTGTGGAACCAAGCATTATGCTTCAGCTTGGTATGATTCCCGTAGTCTACAAAACTCACAAGCAGCGCACAATAAATGTCGGATCATACCAATTACATAAACAATCATATTGACTTGACTTCCAGAAATCATCATGACCCGAGTCTCATACTCTAACAACCAAGGACTTTCTCCTATGGAGATAGTCACAAGACTCTCAGATATGTCCACTGAAACTGGTTACATGAAGAAAACATAACATATAAGAACAAGTTAATTAAAGTTATGATATGATTATCTAAAGAACTCATAAGTGCTAAAATTAAGAAATGATTAAATACATGAAGAAAACTTTATCTATAAAAAGAACTAGGGATAATAAAGGACCTAGTTCATCTTTCCCAATTGTTTCGAGATGATCGATCACCTCCTTAAGCTTCTTGAACAGGATAACAGCATCACAAAATAATATGATAATTTCATATACTCCCTCTATTTCTTTATAAACTCTCTGGTTTTTTCCTCACGTTTGCCAATTTTTTTTATAAAAATATCTTTGATATACGCATTAAGACGAATCAAGCAAGGCCTCACATAACTGTGTCTTCTCTTGTGCAAAGTTTTTAAGGAAGTGAAGACGTCGGATAGTTTATCATAAAGGTATCCTTAAAATTAACTCGAGTAGGAGAGAAATAAATCCTTAATAAAGCAAAAACAACTTTATGAGTCAAATTGAATAATTAATGATGGTTTTAGTAAAATAAAGTAAGCCTAATTATTTGATGGTATGCAGTTTTGTGGGCCAGAGCACTAGTGATGATGTTGGCGTGGTCTTTGCTTACTACAAGGATGGTGCTAATGATCCAACTTTCTTGTACCTTGCTCATGGTTTAAAGGAAGTAGATTATGATGAGTTTGTGCAATCCACCTTTTAAGAGGTATTGTGTTATTAGCTTTCTAGGTTAAGCTATTTTAAGTTCCTCTTTTTGCACTATATTTGGTAATTGTGATGTTGAGAGAATTTGTATGATTTTAAAATGTGGAATGTTGACATTGGTTGGCCTTTCCTTATGTGCTACCGCTTTGTTTCATTGATAAATCTGGATATCTCATATTCATATTCACTCTCTATTTGACTGTTTGAGGAAGAGCTATCTATTTATATTATTGATGTATCATATTTGTATATAGTGCATTTAGGTTGCATTTTAGGATCATTTAGGTGCATTATAGTTCATAATTGCATACTATTATTTAATTTGCGAAATATTACTCCTTTTGTGCGTTTTCGGTGTTCTTTGATGAATTTCAGGTATTGATAACATAATTGGAGTATTATTGGACAAGCTCGAGTACTTAGGAGCAATTGGAAGCAAGCTACGTTGATAAGGATCGTTACACATATATTTGAGTGCAATTTGGAGCTAAATTGGAGTTGGAATTTAATGAAAGAAGTATGGAAATGGAGTCATGTTCACTATTTTATCCATAACTTTTGACTCATCAATGATAATTGGACAATTCCATCGGCATTGGAAAGTAGGCTTGAAGAGCTTTCCAACGATATGTTGCACGGTCCAAAGAGAGCTATATTCTAAAAGATATGGGCTTCGCAAGTTGGCCCAGTTTTGCTGAAGCTGCCTACGCGCGCGCGGATTGCCAAATTCCGCCTCTTTTAGTGATTTAGTGGACCATCTTTATCTTGTAACTTAGAATTCTACTAGTATTAGGAGTTACAATTTAATATTAGGGTTTTTCTAATTAGATGAGTATTCATTCATTGATTACTCATTATTCAAGTAGGACTTCTATTATTTTCTCTCTAGCGACATAAACAAGGTGAAGCGTTGGTTTTGCTCTTAGTTTTGGAGAACTATTCAAGACTCCATCTTTTCCTCATCAATTCAAGTATTCTCTTTTATTTTATAATCTTGATTATTAGTTATGTTTCTCTTTATATTTTATTTAGTTCATTTAATTAATATGTGTGAGTAGTTTTCCAATCTAGGGTTAAGTAAACCCTAGCCATGATTGATGTTTGATTTATTCCTTTAATTCCCCAATTTATTTGCTTAATTGTTCTTGCTTAATTGATTGTGCAATTTCCAATACTAGATTAGGGATAATTAGTATTGCTATCATTCCATGGTCTTGATCACAACGGGAGTTGGATTTTGACGGATTTGAGTATGTTAATTAAAGGCATGAAATTCTACACAGGAGTAGGTAGAATGGACTGTTAGGAAGTTAGAGTGTTGTGTTTAATGTCTTTAATTTGCATGATTCCACAGGAGTAGGCTTGATTGCATATTAGGGAAGCCATAGATACTCAGGAGAGGTCTATGGTATTATTTAGGGCGCATTTTTCCTTGTGAACATTTCCTTGACTAGTTTGGGGTAGGAATTTATCTTTACAATAATTATGCTAGTGGTGATGCTTAATTCTAGGTGTTTTTAGCCCTTGAATTTATTCTCATATTATTAGTCGCATTACATTCATAGTAGTTAGTTGCTCATCGATCATAATCGTTTGTCACTTGTTTAGTTGAATTGAGTCAAGGATAACTAGTGTTTGATACTGTTTGTCTCTGTGGGATCGACTCTGACTTACCCTACTACATAGTTAGGAGGATTAGTTAGGTTAATTATTTTTGTTAGGTGCGCGATACGCCTATCAAATTTTGGCGCCGTTGCCGGGGACTAACGGTATTAGATTAGTTTATTTTTGATTTATTTAGCTAAACTTATTTTTGTTCAATCATTGTTACTCTGTTTGTTGTTTGATCTCTTTTCTTTCAGTCTTTTGTTGCATGCGCACTGGAAGCAAGGGTTCAGAAGATCTAGTTACTCTTGATTGCGAGATCGAAGCCACAGTAAGGAGATTAGGAGGTCAACGAAGAAGACAACAACAAGAATTAATAATGGGAGACGAAACACCACCAAAGTCTCTACGGGAGTATGCTATGCCCGATGAGACCACCACAACCATTACTAGGCCAACCACCACTGCTACACACTTCGAGCTTAAGCCACAATTTATTCAATTTATTTCACAGGACTCTTACGCGGGAACACCAAAAGAGAGCCCTACTGATCATTTGGCTAGTTTTCTAGAGAAGTGTAATACTTTGAAACTCCCAAATGTTTCTGATGATCTGATTCGATATTGTGCTTTTCCTTTTTATCTCAGGGATGAAGCAAAAGAATGGTTAAAAGAAGAAGAAGTGAGGAAGATTGCCACATGGCTAGAACTAAAGAAGGCCTTTCTCTACAAATTCTTCCCTCCTATGAGAACTTCAAAGTTCAGAAATGAAATATCTGGTTTTCAACAACACGAATTGGAGTCTCTTTATGAGGCATGGCAGAGATACAAGGCTTTGCAAAGACAATGCCCACACCATGGCATTCCTGAGTGGCTACTGATTCAGACATTCTATAATGGTCTGAAGCATGATGTTAGAAGTTCTATCGATGCCGCTTCTGGCGGTACTTTCATGGCCAAAACTCCGGAAGCTGCTAAGATATTGTTGGATGATATGGCTACCAACAACTATTTGAATGACTGGAGTGTGTCTCGTGGAGCCCCTAAAAGGGGAGGTAAGTATGAGGTTGATGCTATTGCTACTTTAACTAACACTGTGCAAGTTTTGGCAGCTAAGGTTGACCAATTGAGTAGCGGATCAATAGCACCTGTTTGTGAGATTTGTGAAGTGCAAGGTCACTCATTGAATGAATGTCAATACAACACCATGGGCATGATATCTGAGCAAGCCAATGCCCTCCTAAACACAAACACAAGACCGCAAAACAACCCATACTCAAACACATATAACCAAGGTTGGAAGAATCATCCAAATTTCTCCTATAAAAATAACCAACCTCAACCTCCACACACAAACTACTCCCAACCACCCGGCTTCCAACAAAGACCACCTTTCAACCCTTCCTCCTCATCCTCTAGATCCAACATTGAGAGTATCATGGAGAATCTAGCGTCTTCTCAAGCAAAGCAAGTTGAGTATCAAGCCAAGCAAAATGAATTCTTTAGCAACTCTCTCCAACAAATCAATGCTCATAATAAGTTGATGGAGAATCAAATGACCCAACTTGCCCAATAGATTAGTCATCTCTCTAAACCTTCTGGCCAACTTCCTGGCCAAACTGAACCAAATCCTAAGGGGCATATCTATGCCATCTCATTGAGGAGCGGTAAAGAATTGCAAGAACCTATAAAGAGTGTGACTGAGCAAAAGAAATGTGCGGAAGAGGTCATAAGGTTGAGTGAAGAAGATCAAGGTGAGAAGCTTGTGGAAGATGAAACTAAGAAAACTGAGAAACAGGAACCTACTCCTACCTCTATTAAGCCATACAAGCCACCAGTTCCATTCCCACAAATGTTGGCACATGCAAAATTAGAGAAGAAATATGGGAAGTTCCTTGATATACCGAAGAAGCTGCACATAAACATACCATTCTTGGATGCTATCTCTGAGATGCCCTCTTATGCAAAATTTCTGAAAGACATGCTCTCAAACAAGAGGAAGATCGAGGAGAATGCAACTGTTTCACTTACAGCAGAATGCAGCGCTATCTTGCAAAACAAGCTTCCAGAGAAGCTTGGAGATCCCGGCAGTTATTCCATTCCTGTCAAGCTGGGTGATATTGAAATATCAAAGGCGCTTTGTGATCTTGGGGCAAGTGTTAGTCTAATGCCTTTGTCAATTTGCAAGAAACTTCAGATGGGTGAACCAAAACCCACACGCATCTCCTTACAATTAGCAGATAGAACTGTAGAGTATCCACTTGGTATCCTTGAAGATATTTCCCTCCGTGTTGGGAAGTTTTTCATTCCATGTGACTTTGTAGTAATGGAGATGGAAGAAGATGCGCAAGTGCCTATCATTCTTGGGAGACCCTTTTTGGCCACTGCTGGAGCCATAATTGACGTGAAGAAGGGTAAGATCACCTTTGAAGTAGGTGATGAGAAGATGGAGTACACACTCACCAACTCCATGAATTCTCCTTCAATGGGAGAAACTGTTTATAGAGTGGATGCTCTCGATGAGGTGGTAGAAGCCAATGCTTTCAGTCTACAACTTGATGATCCATTACAGACGGTTTTAACGGGTAGTGCTGATGAGGAAGATTGGAAGACCAAGGAATATAAGAGAATTCTAGAGGAGACACAAGCCGTGGAATCTGACAACCCTATCAAGGAGGTATTGAACCCGAAAGAATCTAAGGAGTGTTCTAAGTCTCCTTCACGCCATGATGAGCTCCACTTAGATGCTTATGAGCGTTCTCGTCTCTACAAAGAACGAATTCAAAAAAGACACGACAAGCCACTCATGCGAAGGGAGTGTGGCACTTTTAAGGCGAATTATCAAAGAGTGAAACATTACAAAGCTGGTGATCCTATTGATGAGAGTGTGAACATCACACTTTCCGACCCTTCATTGGACTGAATTGCAAGGGAGGTCGAGCTTATGACCTTATAAACAAGCGCTTCTCGGGAGGCAACCCGAGTTTTTACTTAGTTTTATTTTTATTTTATTTTTACATTTTTGGTAGGTGTGATTTTACTTTAATGGTACGTTTTCCTTTTTATTCTTTTCCTTTGATTTTTTTTTCTTTGTCTCTCTTTTTGTAGGTTAAAAAAAAAGAAGAAAAAAAGAAATGGTGCGAATTGCACAGTAGATTTCACAGCCCAGCTGGGGCCTGTTTAGATAAATCACAGCTATGCTGTGATATTGTACCTGATGCGTTTACAACAAACAAAACAAAAGAAAAAAATCAGGGGACGTAGAACGGTAGAAGTCGAAAGTTCCAGTACAGTACACAGTCTACCCGCGGCTTGGCGACATAAATCACAGCCCACCTGTGATGGCATACCTGATGGTGTAATACAAAAAAAAATTTAAGGAGAAAAAGGCGTGTGTTTCCAGTATACCCCACCATTAAACGGTGGCTTGATGATCTTAATAATAGTTCTGTTGTGATATTCTCGCTGTCGCAAAACAAAAAAAAAAGAAAACAGAAGGGGTTTTGAGAACGACGAATCAAACGAGGAATTTTGGCGATCGAAGAACGCATCAGCACTCGACCTGCGAATTTCCAGAAGCACTCGAAACATTCCCTCCTCCTTGCGAATTCCGATCAGCATTCAAACACACTACCCGCGCAGCCAGCACCGACCCACCATCAACCAATCTGCACCCTTAATCCCCTCTATCCTTTCTCGCGCGCCACCATCATCTCCCTCTCACTCCTGCTCAGCACCAGTCGCACAACCACCACCGTTTCACCGCCACACCTGCACAGCACTGCTACACCCGAAAGCCACGCTCGTGGTCTCTTCAGCCGTGCCCAGTTCGCCTCCGACCACCACACCACTGAATTCTCACTGGCACCCTCGAAATCCCATCACCTTGCCTTCTCGCGGTTCGCACGCTGTTGATGCCCAGTTCTCTTCCCCTCTGTTCTGTTCTTTCTTATGTCTTCTTTCTTTCTTCTTTTTCTTTTATTTCTTCTTTTTATTTTCTTTTTAATTTTGTATTAATCTGATTTCTAATCTCTCTTTTCCTTTCTTTTTCTTTTCTCTTTTTTTTTACTCCCTTTTCTTTTCTTATTACTTTTTCTCTTCAATACCTAATTTCTTTTCTTTTTCCCCTTTTTCTAATTGATGGTTGTTGCAGGATCCGCGCAAGTCGACTACAAATTGTTTCAAGTTGGTTCTCAAGAAGCATTGCGATATAAATTTTGAGCTTATTCGACTCTTTTTCCCATTAAATTGGGTAGTAAGCCTCTTTCTTCTATCTCGTCGATGCTCTTGATGTTCCTTTCAATTTTTGCTTGGATTTTTGTTTGTGTGGCTATACTTGCTGGATTTTTATACAACCTTGATTCAATTCTTTCATTGTTGGGAATTGCGTGTGGCAATATTGGTGGATTGTGGTGTTTGTGGGAGTGCTTGATGATTTGGTGATTATTGGGTCGCTTCCGGTTCCTTCTCTGATCTTGCTTGTTGCAATGAGGACACTGCAAATTTTAGCTTGGGGGAGGAATTTTCTATATTTTATTGCTTTCCAGTGTAGATTTCATTGCTTTCATAGGATGTTGCACGGTTTGTACCGCTCATTAGGAGTGGGAGTTTACGTGTAAAAAAAAAAGTGTACTGTTTTCTTAGTTGCATTATCATATTAGATTTCATTTCATGTAGTTGCATCTATGGGACTATTTCTAGCACTATTTGAGAACCTTGTTGATACCTTCACTACATTCTTAAGCGTAATTCATCTCATTCATGATTCTTCATAGCATGATTGTATCGCGACTGATTGCTTGTGGTAAGATTGGTTGATCTCTCTCTGGTTGATTTAACCTTACTGTTTAGACATCTTAACACAAGTGAGCTTTTGTGCCTATAAACTGACGTATCTGTGTCAGTTATGTTCTTTCATGTGTGATTAGTTCCTCATTGTTGCATGGATCTTAACTTTGACTTGGTACTCTTTGACACTTGACTTTATAAGCATTTGGATATGATTGAGGCGTTCTTTTCATTGTTTTGAGCTTTCATATAGATTTTCATGACTTTGTTCTAAATCAATCTACATTACAAGCATCTAACCTTTTATGATTTCTCTACCCAAGCCTTGCTAAGTGGAGTAGCATTAAAGTTTATGTTTTGAGCTTGTATTCGTGGTTTTGCGGTGATTATTGGCAGAAAAGATGTGAAGGAAGTTGCTTGAAATAGTGTGGAAGTATAAAATGAAAAGAATGATGAAGAAGTTGTGAAGAATAATAATACTGAAAAAAAATGAAAAAAAATGAATAAAAGTTGAATGAAATTGGTTGGAATTGATAAAGATGGATACTCTCTTGATTTAATGGTAATGTGTTGTTGAACTCCTAGTAGAAGTTTTTGTGACGTTTACATCTAATGGTCATAGATGTTAAGTGTTGTTTTCTCCACTAGTTGGCTTTTAGCACCACATTTTCAAATACATTTCCTACCCCTAACCTCAGCCTCATTACAACCCTTGGAAGTCCTCATGATCTCTTTGCTTTATAATTTCGAGTGGATAGTGAGTCGATAGTCAAAGTTAAAGAGTAAATGCTTCATTTGAGTCGACATGGTTTAGGTTGAGTGACACTGATTATGCCATAAGCACGTGAGAGTATGAGTGCACATGACTATAGTGAGGTCTCTCAGGTTTGGTTGAATTTAGCTTGGGGGAGATGATTTGTGGTATGATTGGAGAGTTGATTGCTTTACATGACGTGCTATGCGGCTTTGTTCGAGATTGTGCGATGCTTGTTTCGTGTAGTAATTGTATCTCTCGTGTTCTCAATTTTGTGCTTGGCCCTATCGTAGTCCCATATTATAGGTTATCTTTCTTTTCCAATGTCTATGTCTACTTGCTTGAGGACAAGCAATGGTTTAGCTTGGGGGAGTTTGATGTATCATATTTGTATATAGGTTTTAGGTGCATTTAGGTTGCATTTTAGGATCATTTAGGTGCATTATAGTTCATAATTGCATACTATTATTTAATTTGCGAAATATTACTCCTTTTGTGCGTTTTCGGTGTTCTTTGATGAATTTCAGGTATTGATAACATAATTGGAGTATTATTGGACAAGCTCGAGTACTTCGGAGCAATTGGAAGCAAGATACGTTGATAAGGATCGTTACACATATATTTGAGTGCAATTTGGAGCTAAATTGGAGTTGGAATTTAATGAAAGAATTATGGAAATGGAGTCATGTTCACTATTTTATCTATAACTTTTGACTCGTCAGTGATAATTGGACAATTCCAGCGGTATTGGAAAGTAGGCTTGAAGAGCTTTCCAACGATATGTTGCACGGCCCAAGGAGAGCTATATTATAAAAGATATAGGCTTCGCAAGTTGGCCGAGTTTTGCTGAAGCTGCCTACGCGCGCGCGGATTGCCAAATTCCGCCTCTTTTAGTGATTTAGTGGACCATCTTTATCTTATAACTTAGAATTCTACTAGTATTAGAGTTACAATTTAATATTAGGGTTTTTCTAATTAGATGAGTATTTATTCATTGATTACTCATTATTCAAGTAGGACTTCTATTATTTTCTCTCTAGCGACCTAAAAAAGGTGAAGCGTTGGTTTTGCTCTTAGTTTTGGAGAACTATTCAAGACTCCATCTTTTCATCATCAATTCAAGTATTCTCTTTTATTTTATAATCTTGATTATTAGTTATGTTTCTCTTTATATTTTATTTAGTTCATTTAATTAATATGTGTGAGTAGTTTTCTAATCTAGGGTTAAGTAAATCCTAGCCATGATTGATGTTTGATTTATTCCTTTAATTCCCCAATTTATTTGCTTAATTGATTGTGCAATTTCCAATACTAGATTAGGGATAGTTAGTATTGCTATTATTCCATGGTCTTGATCACAACAGGAGTTGGGTTTTGACGGATTTGAGTATGTTAATTAAGGGCATGAAATTCTCCACAGGAGTAGGTAGAATGGACTGTTAGGAAGTTAGAGTGTTGTGTTTAATGTCTTTAATTTGCATGATTCCACGACAGTAGGCTTGATTGCATATTAGGGAAGCCATAGATACTCGGGAGAGGTCTATGGTATTATTTAGGGGGCATTTTTCCTTGTGAACATTTACTTGACTAGTTTGGGGTAGGAATTTATCTTTACATTTATTATGCTAGTGGTGATGCTTAATTCTAGGTGTTTTTAGCCCTTGAATTTATTCTCATATTATTAGTCGCATTACATTCATAGTAGTTAGTTGCACATTTATCATAATCGTTTGTCACTTGTTTAGTTGAATTGAGTCAAGGATAACTAGTGTTTGATATTGTTTGTCTCTGTGGGATCGACTCTGACTTACCCTACTACATAGTTAGGAGGATTAGTTAGGTTAATTATTTTTGTTAGGTGCACGACACGCCTATCAATTATACTTCACAAAATTTTGGTCTTGAAATGGAAATACAACCAATTCTCCATAGATATTCTTGTAAATTAGAGCTTTCGATAATCCAATTGGTTCTATTTCAAAACAGCCAATTCTGAAAACTTAATGGTATATGAGTTAAGCTGTGGAAAGATGAGTGTGTGTAGTAGCTGACTATTTGCATGTCCAACCTGTTCTATAGAAAAAGGCCTCACATTTGGGAGGACCCAAACTAGGAGAAAGTCCCAAAAAAGTTTGTTTCTTGTGTTAGATTGACTTTGTTGTGTAGGGATGTAGTACCCAATGACCATGGCTTCATTTGAATAAAGGACTACTTGTTCACATTTGTGTAAATTCTATAGCTCTTGGTTTCCTCATTTGTAAGAAACTATCATACTGTGATCACCACAACTTATGTAATCTGGATCATCTATTTTTAATTTTAGATCTACATCATTCATTAAGTTGAATTTATATTTAATTATAATTAAAATTTATGCACTAATAATTTGGATATTATTATTGTATATATTAATTGTCTTTATATTCCAAAAATCTTTGTTAATGTAATAAAAAAAAATCTAAAGAAAGAAAAAATACTCCAAAAGGAAGAAAATGATTTTTTTTTTTTTGGAAAAATTGTAAAAAATAATCCCAAGTTTCAGGTGTCTTCCCATATTAATCCCAAGTTGAAATTATTTTTGAATAATCTGAAGTTTGGGAGTCATCTTCCCATATTGGTCCAAAAGACATATAATCGTTTGAACCAATTTTAAAAAGTTGATAAGACACCATTTTATTTAAAAAAATCACCTCTAATCGCCTTCATCACCACTCCACCATTAAAATGAAAGGCAAACGGAAATGTTTCACGCGGCGTATTGACCTTTAAAACAAGTTTTAAACCGACTTTTTTCACTAGGGACCAATAAGGGAAGACTACTAACAAACTTGAGATTATTTAAAGATAATCCAAAGTTGGGATTAATTTGGGAAGATGGCCAAAACTTGGGATTATTTTTGACAATTTTTCCTTTTTTTTTTCTCTATTGTTTGATATTTTTAAGGTTCAATTAAATCAATGGATAAAATTAATCTAAAAATAAGGGGTTAAGATTTCAAGCGTTATAGTGGCTACAATTTAATTGTACCCATTGAATAATCATCTAAAAAAATAATATGATTGATGCCATTTACAATTTTCCATTTAATCTATTTAAAGGGCCTATTATCGATAATTAGCACATTACCTCTATATGATTTGAGCCGGCCCTGGTGTGCAGCTTGTGTGAATGTAAATATAGTGTAATGCCATCCATTACTCGAGTTGTTTTGGGTTAGGGTAAGCATGACAGTAATTTCAGGGAAGACGATCTTAGTGAAATTGTGCATAAATTTGACTCTTTTTTTGTTCTAGTAGATGCTGCGGCATTTCTTGATCAATGGGTTTATCCTAGAACAAAAGTTGATCAGAGAAGATGGAACTAGAGTAAGAATCAAAAGTACTCTTCAATTTTTGTTTAGGGAATAGTTCTCTACTCAACACCTGATATTTGACTGGAAAACATTTTTAATCGGATATTTTTTTAGTAGAGGGAAGAGAATATATGATTAAATGTTCTTCTATTTGGTCTTTCAAAGAAAGTTGGGGAGAAAGAAAAATGAAAAGAAGGGGATAGGGAAAAAAGAAAAAGCTAATTTTCTATCATTTTACAAACAATAAACGAAGATGATGATATTAAATTTTGGATAAGTAGTTTTACAACTAAACGTTATCTTACTCCTGACTGAATTGAGTTGCAAATTTGGTGGGCATCAAAACGGATATGTGATGATTCCAATACAAAAAGAAAAAAGAAAAAAAACCAAAGTATAGAAACTTATTTCAGCTAGAAAAAGTAACATAAACACGAGCCTCGTGAAAATTCTAAAAAGTTAATTGCATCCGATAATTGATTACTATTTCTCATAATTATTAAGTTTAAAATAGTACTTCCGAAAGTGCAGTTTTTTAGCAACAAGATACAATACTTTTCATATACTTTATGTTTCTTTTTTTTTTGTTGAGAAATAGCTATAACTTGGTCTTCCAATAGTTGTTTCTTTGTAGCCCCGATTGTGAGCCGGTCCATTCCTCCCACTCCCTTCATCAGGTGTTTGGCGATCGTCATCTACCCGTAGCAGCGTAATACAATTATCCAACTTTCAATACCCAAATCGAGCAGATTTATCCAAGTTTCCGTTATTTACATTATTGTACTTGTTATATAGGAGCACGTACTGCTCAGTTTAGTTTCTTTGTTTTAGAATGGTTGTACTATCCTTAGGATGTAATTCTGGTTTCTAATTAATGCAAATTTTCTCGTTGTTAAAAAAAACCAATATGAGCATTGGGCATAATTCATACAATAATTAGCCAGCCAGAGACTCTTCCAATTTTCCTTTCGTTAAAAGAATTTGCATTTCTTAATTAAATGAAAGAAAGGATAGAGATGTGTATCCAAGAGGGGTAAAACTACCATCGCTAGTCGAAGTCAATGGTATGAACATCAAAGAGCTCATACCAGCAGCTTGATGTTGCTTGTTATTGTTTGTAGCACCAACTTCAAGGCGAACCGACCATTCTTCTCACAGGTTCCCAAGTCCCAACGTATCCGTGTTTCATATGTCTTCCGGGAGCTATCATTGAGAATACTATCTCTAGCAAGGCGAACTGACCATTCTTCTCAGAGGTTCCCAAGTCCCAACGTATCCGTGTTTCCTATGTCTTCCGGAAGCTATCGTTGAGAATACTATCTCTAGCGCCCAAGGCACATATAGTTTCCAATAAGGCAATAATAAAGGAAGTAGAGGATGATGAATTTGTGCAATCCACCGGTATTGTGTTATTAGCTTTCTAGGTTAAGCTATTTTAATTAAGTTCCTCTTTTTGCACTATATTTGTTAATTGTGATGTTGAGAATTTTTGTATGATTTTAAATTGTGGAATGTTGACATTGGTTGGCCTTCCCTTATGTGCTACCGCTTTGTTTCATTGATATATATGGATATATCATATTCATATTCACTCTCTATTTGACTGTTTGAGGATGAGCTATCTATTTATATTTTACTTCACAAAATTTTGGTCTTGAAATGGAAATACAACCAATTCTCCATAGATATTCTTGTAAATTAGAGCTTTCGATAATCCAATTGGTCATCTTTCAAAACAGCCAATTCTGAAAACTTAATGGTATATGAGTTAAGCTGTGGAAAGATGAGTGTGTGCAGTAGAGCTGACTATTTGCATGTCCTACCTGTTCTATTGAAAAAGGCCTCACATTTGGGAGGACCCAAAAGTAGGAGAAAGTCCCAAAAAAGTTTGTTTCTTGTGTAATTAGATTGACTTTGTTGTATAGGGATGTACTACCCAATGACCATGGCTGCATTCGAATAAAGGACTACTATTTCATATTTGTGTAAATTTTATACCTCTTGGTTTCCTCATTTGTAAGAAACTATCATACTGTGATCACCACAACTTGTATAATCTGGATCATCTATTTTTAATTTTAGATTTACACCATTCATTAAGTTGAATTTATATTTAATTATAATTAAAATTTATGCACTTATATTTGGATATTATTATTGTATATATTAATTGTCTTTACATTCCAAAAATCTTTGTTAATGTAATAGAAAAAAATCTAAAGAAAGAAAGAAAAAAATACTTCAAAAGGAAGAAAATGATTTTTTTTTCTCTCTATTGTTCGATATATTATAGGTTCAATTAAATCAATGGACAAAATTAATCTAAAAATAAGGGGTTAAGATTTCAAGCGTTATAGCAGCTACAATTTTATTGTACCCATTGAATAATCATCTAAAGAAATAATATGATCGATGCCATTTATAATTTTCCATTTAAAGGGCCTATTATTGATAATTGGCACATGACCTCTATATGATTTGAGTCGGCCCTGGTGTGCTTATGTGAATGTAAATATAGTGTAAAGCCATCCACTACTCGAGTTGTTTTGGATTAGGGTAAGCATTACAGTAATTTCAGGGAAGACGATCTTAGTGAAATTGTGCATAAATTTGACTCTTTTTTTGTTCTAGTAGATGCCGGGGAATTTCTTGAATGGGTTTATCCTAGAACAAAAGTTGATCAGAGAAGATGGAACTAGAGTAAGAATCAAAAGTACTCTTCAATTTTTGTTTAGGGAATAGTTCTCTACTCAACACCTGATATTTGACTGGAAAACATTTTTAATCGAATATTTTTTTAGTAGAGGGAAGGGAATATATGATTAAATGTTCTTGTATTTGGTCTTTCAAAAAAAGTTGGGGAGAAAGAAAAATGAAAAGAAGGGGATCGGGAAAAAAGAAACAAAGAAAAAGCTAGTTTTCCATCATTTTACAAACAATAAATGAAGATGATGATATTAAATTTTGGGTAAGTATAGTTTTACAACTAAACGTTATCTTACTCCTGACTGAATTGAGTTGCAAATTTGGTGGGCATCAAAACGGATATGTGATGATACCAATACAAAAAAGAAAAAAAAAACCAAAGTATAGAAACTTCTTTCAGCTAACAAAAGTAACATAAACACGAGCCTCGCGAATATTCTGAAAAATTAATTGCATCCGATAATTGATTACTATTTCTCATAATTATTAAGTTTAAAATAGTACTTCCGAAAGTGCAGTTTTTTAGCAACAAGATACAGTACTTTTCATATACTTTATGTTTCATTTTTGTTGTTGAGAAATAGCTATAACTTGGTCTTCCAATAGTTGTTTCTTTGTAGCCCCGTTTGTGAAGCCAGTCCACTCCTCTCACTCCCTTCATCAGGTGTTTGGCGATCGTCATCCACCCGTAGCAGCGTAATACACTTATCCAACTTTCGATACCCCAAATCAAGCAGATTTATCCAAGTTTTCGTTATTTACATTATTGTACTTGTTATATAGGAGCACTTACTGCTCAGTTTAGTTTTGTTTGTTTTAGAATGGTTGTACTATCCTAAGGATGTAATTATGGTTTATAAATAATGCAAATTTTCTCGTTGTTAAAAAAAAAAAAAACCAATATGAGCATTGGGCATAATATATACAATAATTAGCCAGCCAGACACACTTCCAATTTTCCTTTCGCTAAAAGAATTTGCATTTCTTAATTAAAATGAAGGAAAGGATAGAGATGTGTATCCGAGAGGGGTTAAACTACCATCGCTAAGAGTCGAAGTCAATGGTATGAACATCAAAGAGTTCATACCAACATCTTGATCCTGTTGCTTGTTACTGTTTGTAGCACCAACTTCAAGGCGAACCGACCATTTTTCTCAGAGATTCTCAAGTCCCAACGTATCCGTGCTTCATATGTCTTCCGGGAGCTATCATTGAGAATATTATCTCTAGCAAGGCGAACCGACCATTCTTCTCAGAGGTTCCCAAGTCCCAACATATCCGTGTTTCATATGTCTTCCGGGAGCTATCGTTGAGAATACTATCTCTAGCGCCCAAGGCACATATAGTTTCCAATAAGGCAATAATAAAGCTTATGGTCAAGAGGGATAGGAAAAACGATCAAAGTATCTCTCCTTTTCCAAAGCCAACAAAAGGTAGCTTTTTTGCATTACATAACATAGTGATCAAGAATATCCTGTATCAAGAGTCCAGAGTAGAGATGGCCACTGGTGCGGGCTGGGCGGGCCAGTCCATGGGCTATAGCGGGTCGGGCTGGAATTTTACGATTTGGGCGGGCTGGTCCACGGGCTGAAAAATCTTGGCCCACACCGGTCTGTTACCGGTTTTCACGGTTCGGGAAGCCGTTCATGGGCCTGGTGGGCTGGCGGGACGGCTTTTTTTATTTTTTTATTTTTTTTCAAAATTATTGAAATAATTCATTATTGTTACATAAAACCTTTAAAATTAATTGCAATATATAGAATTATTAATATTAATGAATAATTTCATTATTTTTGAATTTGATTTAATTATAATATATGCAATTTGATTAAAATATATACAATTTGATTAAAACATATACAATTTGGTTGAATAATTACTTGGGTTGGGCTGGTCTGGTTCATGGGCCGGGCTGGACCGGTTTCGTGGAACGGGCTAGCGGTTTTAGTAGTGGGCTTTCATGGGTTGGGCTCAAAAATTCCGGCCCACAATCCACCCACCAATTTCACGGTTCGAGGCGGGCTGTACTAATTTCCAGAGCCTTGTGGATATAGTGGTATGGTTCATGACTAATATCTAGTAGTAAATACTCTAAAAAATGTAGTGAGATACTGACTATTAAACCTTGTAACTTGTAAGTATAGGTAATATCATCAAAGAGCAAATTTATCATCTAATCAGGCTTTGAAAAAAGCAAATACAACATTAACGCTGCCAATAAAAACCTATTTGCAAACAACTAAAATTTCAAAATACAGGAGAAAAAAAGATTACTAAGCATAATAGTTCAAGCTTGCTTTCTTCTTAGCTTGAACTTGAATAATGCCTTCATTGAAGTCCTCATGGTTCACCTGGAAAAACAGGAATCGATTTTAGCAGGTACCTCTCAAAGAGGGAGGGGAAGAGAGAGAGAGAGAGAGAGAGAGAGAGAGAGAGAGAGAGACACCTCAGTGGCATCTCGGCGAAGAGCCAACATGCCCGCCTCTACACAGACAGCCTTCAGTTGTGCACCATTGAAATCATCTGTTGACCGAGCTAATTCTTCAAAGTTCACATCTGGGTGAACATTCATCTTTCTTGAATGAATCTGCAACAGAGATCCAAAAAAATTAATAAATAGGAACATAGAGCTTAGTATTTAGAGCCAGATTCCCCATGAACAATACAAGGATGCATTAATATTAGATATCTCTGGAATGCATACCTGCAAAATTCGAGCTCTAGCCTCTTCAGTAGGGTGAGGGAATTCAATTTTACGGTCCAGTCGACCAGAACGCATGAGGGCAGGATCCAGAATATCTGCCCTGTTGGTAGCTGCAATGACCTGGAATATATAAATTGAGAATAAAATTTTGTTATTCTATCTACAAGTGTCACATTTTAAAATTGCCAGCAAAATATAATTTTTAATGTGCTAGATAAATGACATCCGAAGTCTGAACCCAGAGATTATATTTTGTCAGGAAGGGGGGTGGGGACGGGGAGTGGTGATGAAGAACTAACAATACCTTAATCCTATCATCACTACTAAAACCATCAAGCTGATTTAACAACTCCAACATTGTTCGTTGCACTTCCCTGTCACCACTCACTTCACTGCAGAAGAAGCAAACGATTATCAGAAGGCACCTTAATACCAAAGATGTCTAAGGTTTTATTAGAACACAGTTTTCAGTTTCACCAAGTAGGCTAGCCAATACAGAACCAGCAGTGCAGCAAATAGATTACATAATTGTCACACATCTGATCACCTGTCAAATCGCTTGGTTCCAATGGCATCAATTTCATCAATAAATATGATGCAAGGCGCCTTCTCTTTTGCAAGTTGAAAAGCATCACGTACGAGCTTCGCTCCATCACCAATGAACATCTAAATAATCGAAAATAAGAAATTCAGACCACGCCTTGATATTTATAACCTGCTTCCTTAATAATTAGATGCATCATGCATAACAAGTTCTACAAAGCAACTTCAACTTCTCGCTACGGTAACAAGATTAATAATCAGATCAGCTAGCAAGCAAGAAATTCTCGAAGTGTCCCCATCCAGAAATAATAACTTAGCAAACTGGCATTCTCCCACAGCCACATAAACTAGACAACCACTAGTCTTCATCAGCAAAATTCTGATCTGGAAATCATCGGTTCTGTAGATAGAGTTCATAACTCACTATGCTTATCAACTCAGTAGCAAGTTTCCATAAAAATGCTCAAGCTAATGTCTCGGGCTCTAGATTTAGCCACAAAAGGCAATGATATAAAGATACATGTGCAGGAAGAGAAACATCCATTGTAAATTAAAGTTTCTAGACCTTAACACATGATTCATGAAGCAGCCCTATTGGACGAGTGTCGCACACTTTTGTAAGGTTTATTAAAACACAAAGGTGATGTCTTAGGTACGATTTTGCAACTCCATTTAGATTGATTTCCCTACATAGTTGAGGCTACGTTAATAAGACTTCAGCTCATATGGTGCATGTAGAAGTTGATATTACATCAACGTCACTTGAGAAAAAGACAAATTAATTAGAAGCCTTAGCTGATTGGATAAATCCCTTTCCCTTGTCTTCAGAAAATCCCTTTCATTACTAGTTAACTTCTGATACATAAGACACTAAATTGTTATCCAAATACCATTCCTCATGCACCCACACAACTTCAATCTTTTTTCTCTCTGCAGCCTTACATTGTTGAGTTCCCACTCCACAATCACAATAATTATCCATTACAATTTTAAGAAGAATGACGGTGGAAAAGTACAGATATTAGGCGAGCCATTCAGCAGTAAAAGCAATCTACAGCCTTTCTAACCAAAATAATATTCTAGTTCAAACCCTTGGAAGCACCTCAATGACCAAAATCCTCAAATTCCACTTTATTTCAAATCCTTATTCCTATTGCTGGATAAACAAAAGCTTGACTTAATGTCTTAAAGCACTAAACAACCGCCTTAAAAATACTGGTCTAGTCTCATAGGGCCAAAATAGATGACAAGGGAGGAAATAAGAAACTCCACGAGAAAGACTACGATGAAGATGTAGATCCTTACAAATAAATAAAACCAGTGAATGGAGCCAGGAGGTGTGACATATGATCTCACAACAAAATAAATCAAGATCCGGAACTGGAAGAGACCAATGAAGCAGGTAAAGTTCCTGATCTATAGATTCCTAGTCTCCTACCAATCATCCAACAATAGGCACCTCTCCTGCATAGAAATTTCTACAATGGATTTCAACATAACCTTAAGCATTATCACAGCACTCTGTGATCCATCTAAATATTGTTCAGGCTAGTGGATATTGAAAGGTCAATATTTGGTATGTGATTCTCAAAACAGTCGAAAGAGAGGATAAAGAAGTTATATTTAAGGTAATCACACACTAAAGGCATCCCTCACCAAGCACTTCCAATTAATCAAAGATAATCAGATCAATCATAAGGTATGCATTCTCATATAGGCAAAAGGGGGGAAGAAGTTGCATTTCAGGTAAGTACACACAGTAGGCACTACACATTCCTAGCCAAGCAATTAGTTGATCCGAGATAATAGTCAGATATTCAGACCCAACTATCCAAGTGCTACCACGAAGGCCTAATTAATCATCTAAAATGTACATAACATAGCCTACAACAAGACATCTGATAATCCCCAGGAAGTGTTTACCACCACGCCAAGCTCAACAAGATAAAACACTTTCAAGAAAGACCTAATAGATCAGCATATTTAATTTTGCTCGTATTCTAATCATGATCCCACCAAATTATGATCTGAAGCATGGTCCTAAACCAACCATTCGGAAAACTACTAAACTCGCAAAACCTCGTATGCCAGTATCTAATCTCCAAAAGCAAGATAGACAATATGAACATACCTGAACAAGCTGAGGGCCAGCTAACTTCAGAAAAGTGGCATTTGTTTGCGCTGCACAAGCTCGTGCCATGAGAGTTTTCCCAGTTCCAGGAGGACCATAAAGAAGAACTCCTTTCGGTGGACGGATACCTATTGTCTGGAATCGTTCTTGGTGAGTCATTGGCAAAACTATAGCTTCAACAAGCTCTTGAATCTGTAGAGGCCAAAAAATTAATTAAAAAAAAGCTACAGGCTCTACTCATGGTTGGTAGAAGAGCAGAGGAGAAAAAAATTGCCTGTTTTTCTAGGCCTCCAATATCACTGTAATCCTCAGTTGGTTTCTCGTCAACCTCCATAGCCTTTACTCGAGAATCATATTCTGCTGGCAGTGTGTCCAGGATCAAATAACTATCTTTGTTAACACCAACTAAATCCCCGGGCTTCAGCTTATCAGGATCAACAAGTCCAACAACAGGCAGAAATATGGTCTGCGAACAAAAAAAGAATCAATGCTGAGTTTTGTTCCACCAAGTTAAAAACCTAGATATGATAGAGAAAAAAAGAAAGCAAAGCCCAATATTTCTTAAGTATCAACACAACCTGAAGACATGGGCAGATAGTAGTAGACTACTTGTTCAGTCCGAAGTGACATAAACTAGACAAGTATGAGCAATTTCTACACAATAGTTTCCATTGACAATATATCTACTTCTTTTATTAGACAATGAAAAGTCCAAAAATCCTAAGGAACAAAGCAATCTGAAAGGACAAAGAAACAACCTAGTCTGATAGAATGGAAACCAATTACAATAGCAGTAATAGCACACCTGTCTGGTCGATGTTTTGAGCACAACACATTTCCCTTTTCTTTGAGAGTCAAGATCAATATTAGCACCGTCTTCTTCAGCTTCATCTTCTGGATTCATTTCCAAAATCTGTGAACGAAAGAGAAGTAAGAAAACATAATGAGCCATCCATTTCTAGAAGAGCATACATAACACATTCCAATCTCTCTATATTTCATCAATACCAACTCACATCCAGTAAAATGGAATCAAGATTCCAGCTAGTTAATTTCAATCCTTACCGTAGCAACACAAAGTGAATACATAAACTAAGACAAACATGAAATATTCATAATATAAATAATGCGTGGTTACGACTCAAACTGATTAATACCCTTATACGTTTAATTAACATAAGCATTGTCGTATGTACTCTTCATTTCAACATAAAAAATTATAATTTTGGATATCAGTTATTTAGGAATTGTTTCCGATTTCTCAAATTAGGCCAAAAACATGCAAACCATTCAGAAATCTGAGTCACTGAAACTGAGACTTGCATTTGCAGGAGATGTTAGTATTTAAGTTCACATGACAGAGCAGCTGACACCATAGATGCTGTAAACAGAATACTATACACAGGCTTCCAAAGAAGTAATGATGCGGTAACTAATATATATATATATATATGAACAATGCATTACAACCAGGACCCCAATGGTGTCAATTCTTTTCTTGCATTACGTCAAGCAATAGAGGGACAACAGAACACATCCTTAATTTACAATCTTAACAGCAGTGAATTAAACTGATAGCTAACACATCTGATATCAAATTTTTAAAAATTCAACCCTGCAAAAATATAAACCACCTTAATTTCTTGTTGCCACAATCCATCCAAAATAAGGAGGCAGCCACAGCCTTAACTGTACTTCGACAACAATCAAAATTAAGATTACAAATTACAGGGTTGTACTTTGTACCTCGTGTAATTCTTGTGTTTAGGGAGGACTTGTTTGGTTGTTTGTACCTCATGTGATTAGCTGTTGTAATCACATTGTTTTTTTTTTTGTAATATATACATTATTTCATTTGCCAAAAAAAAAATTTACAAATTACACCAATGTAATTCTAGCAGACAATTGATTCCGAGAAAAGCAACAAAACTCAATAAATACTCATCTTGCTTCTCAAATACCCCAATTAACTTGATTATAATCGCAAGCACAATCAAATCAGAATACATCAATTGCATTAAAATTCAAATCAGACAACCAAAACCCTAATTGTAACAGACTGAAGTTCAACAATCAAATTTGTATAAATAAAATTCAATTCTTTGAAATGCAATAACCACAATTAATAATTGAAAAAAGTTGTACCTCAACAATATTGCCGACAAGATAAGGAAGCTGCTTATTAAGCTTGATTTTCTCTTGATTCTCCTTAATCTTCTCCTTAAATGAATCCAATTCTAAAGTTGTCCTCTGAACATCCTCCTACATAACAATAAACCGCAAATTGCAAAAAAAATGCTTCAGTTTTGTGACAGAAAGTTCAAACCCTAAGTCAAAATTCCGCCATTTTTTGAGCTGTGAAAATGATATAAACAAAGAAAGAAAGTGAACCTTAAGAATGCGAATCTCGTTATCGAGGATACGAGAAGCCCTAACGATGTCTTCTGTGCTGAGATTCGCGAGCTGGTCTTCTTGTGGATCTTCCACCATCGCGGAAGCCATTGAAGCTAAGCGAGTAGAGCAGCGTTGATAGGCGACCGAGAGAGAAGAGAGAGAGAAAGAGAGTGTTGCTCAAGAAAACAACACAATATTGGTACTAGTAGTATGAAGTCCGAAAGGAGGAGTTATGAACACTTTTTTGTTTTTGGGTTTAGAAACCGCCATCAAAATCGGTTTTGCGATATCAAACCTCATGCTATTTTTCGATGTTAATTTTCGATCATAAGTATTGGTCAAGGCACTGAAAACCTTTAAGTGCGAGGAGTGCACATAGAAAACGCCTTGATCAACGCCTCGAAACGAGAATAAATGCCGGAGAAAAACCTTGAGGTCTGATCTCGCAAAAAAGTGCTTATAAAAGGTTGTTTCTTACAAATTTTCCAATTAAATAAGAGGAAAAATTAACATTATACGAGTCTTTACTATAGACATCTTTATTTTGAAAGGTCCTAACTTTTGGTTATCTCAGAGTGATCTCAATATTAGAAGGGTTCTTTTTAAAATGGTCCATCAACTTAATAGAACATCTAAATTGGTTTATTATGATTTATGACATATTCGATTCTTTATTGACTTCAATTGATTAAAAAATGGTTAGCAGATGAGCGTCATGTATCTCAAGTGAAAAAGGTGGGTAATTTATCATAAAGGTACTCCTTTGATTAACTAGAATAGGATAGAGAAATAAAGTCTTAATATAGTAAAAAGGTAGTTTACCATAAAGGTACCCTTTTATTTAACTAGAATAGGGGAGAGAAATAAAGCCTTAATATAGTAAAAAAAAAAAAAAAAAGTAACTTTATGAAGCAAATTGAGTAATTAATGATGTTTTTAGTAAAAAAAAAAATAAGTGCAATATTTTAACCTTAGAGTTGCTTTTTTACCAAAAGTAAAATTGTTCCAATGCGTGAAATTACCTGAAATGGTAATTATCGCAATAGAACAATATTGGAGGAAGTATATTGGAAAGACAAAAGGAAACAATGACTATAGCAAGGGGATGGACCCATTTGGTTCGTTTGTGAACACGTATTTCTCCCGAGCAATAAATTTCCGATAAATAAAAATTGAAATGGGAATCATTAATCTTCAACTGGGTTTTCGCTAAGTTCAATTCAAAAGTAATTATTGGTCTTTGGCGATAAGTGGGATAGCCCACAAATATTACTACTAGATCAGATGTTAGTCATCTGTTTTCTTCTCCTTCAATGTGGAACTCTTACGTGTAAAATTTCCTTTCAAAAAAACAATACAAGCATACCTTGGGCGTGAAATTTAATTTGTGAATAGTAAGAAAAGCAAGTGAGAATGTTAACATAACAAATGAATTAAGAGAGAACGAAATAAGCTGCCTTATGGGGTTGCATAAAGAGTAGAGAGAAAATAAAGCATACTTCTTTCCTTTCTTATTATCTAACTATAACAAACTTTTCACATCTGATAGAACTATAGTTAACACCATTTCAAAAACTTATGCATAACCTTAAATGAAATTTACATTATTATTTTTTTTGAGAGGAAAACAACATGTAAATGGAACAAACAGTGTTAGGATAGATTTATCTAGAAGTGTTTATTTAGAGATAAATCTTTATCTCCTTGCGAGTTTACTGATGGTAACACCACCACTAACAGTCTTTCTCTTTTTCTTAATACGCCTATTATCATCACTGTCACTCTCATCTGAGCTTGAGGAGCCTGATGAGCTTGTTTCAGAGCCAGATTCATCTTCTGAGTCTGGTTTCTGTTGTTGCATTATCATTCGCGGCATATTCTTTAGGTGCTCTCGCGAGTTCTCTGTTATACCTCCAAGACCAATCGAAGTGAAGAAATTAATACAGAAGCGTATATCTTTAGGATTATCTCGGGGGAACATAGACTCGAACTGGTTCACCGTTGTTGGATCATTAAGTCGTTCGTTCAGTAGGCGGATTCCCAGATGCTCAGACAGTTCCTGGAAGAGGATCTTGATGAAGATACGGGATGAACAAGTAGTGTCCTTCTCTGTCAGACGTATGTAAGCTAAGACATTCCAAGGAAGTGCATCAGTGGCCAGCAAATGAGCAAAGAATTTGGCCACATTGCGTAGCTTGTTTGTCTCAAGGCGATGAATCATCGAGTATTGCTGAACAAAGCACTTGTCAAAATTCTCCTGATATACTTTGTTATGCATACAGAAGAGTTGTCCCAATAGACCATAATATCTGAGATATGTCCTCTCTTGGCTGCAGCATTCCAACAACATTATACACAGCTCCATCTCTTGGCCGCGTTCAAGTTTGATCTTTAGCAACTTATGGCCTGCTTCTTCAACATCAACACTGGACATGATTGTTTGATATATTGTCCTTCGAAGATTTATAAGGTTCATCTCTGTTTCATCTGTGATTTGCATCTGCTCCTGATCTTCGTCTTCTTCCTCATCAGCATCAGAAGAATCCTTATCTTCTGACTCATCTCCTAGTATAGATTTCTTCAACTCCTCATAACGTGTCTCACTTTCGAAGAAATCAGGGTCTTGTCTGAAAACATCAAGACCAGTCTCAGGATCTATCTCATCTTCCAGGGATATCTCATGAGTGAGCTGATCTTCTGGCTCCACAAGATCCAATTCAGGCCGAACAGCAGGATGTCCGCGGAATTTAGCCTTTCTGATGGCGAAAAGGCCTTCAATCAGAAACTGAACTCTTTTGTCAATTTCGCCTTCATGAAGGATACCTCTGAATCGCTCAAAGATACCATGTAGACCCTTAGGACAAAGGTCTTCAAGAATACACCCGCATTCTGTGACCAAACCAACAGCAACTTCTACACTATCATCAGTAGGGTGCTCCAACAGAACTGTTAGCAACTCCAACGCTATAAGCTCGTGAACAACTCGATGATTCACAAGATGTGCTATGAATTTGATAGCCGCGATCAGTTGAGGCTTGTCGTTTCGTTTGTAAGCTCTTTTGAGCTGCAATACAATCCTCCTTAAAAGAAGATCACCAACTTCAGGGAACTTAGTATTAACCATAGCAACCAAAGCAGCAAATACATCGGTAAATCTTGGAGATGCCATCTGTGACTTTATGCATGATCGGCAAAACAAACCTCTTCCTCTGATCAAGTTTTCACTAAAAAGTTCTACAATAATGTTCTTGATATTAACAGAATTCACTTTATTTATCAAACCATTGATGCTTTTCTTAAGGGCATCCCATGTTAGACGTTCATATTCCGGACTGTTTTTGCCCTCAATTTCTTTCATCATTCGAGCCATGTTAAAAGGGTGGAATAATAGATTGAAGGGAAAAACTTTGATTGTGAATTTGTTTTTTGAGAGGATTGATTATGATTATTTGATGAACCATATATATTTATAGTACAATAATAAACCTAATTTAGATCGGAGTAGGAAAACTTTCCTAAACTAACTACAAGTCTACAATACCAAGAAAGAACGATTATCTCTAAATATACACTTACCGAATAGATTTAGGAAACTAACAAAAGGAGTATAACTTTATTTCTGATAGGAAGATCTCGTAATTATGAAAGGGTATAAAAGTCATCAAAAGAGTATAACTTACCAAAAATAATGAAGGATGTGAGGATAGGGAAGAAGTAACAAGAAGGAGGATGAATTAGTATTTTTTGAGATGAAATTGGGTAAATTTTGGGAAGCCTTAACTCACACAAAATTGGGTAATATTTTGGGATGAAATTGGGTAAATTTTGGGAAGCCTTAACTCACACAAAATTGGGTAATATTTTGGGATGAAATTGGGTAAATTTGCAGTGAGAGATTAGGAAGAGGGAGAAGAGGATGGTAGTCATTTTTTTTTATTTTTTTATTTTTAGCCAGAAAGAAAGAAACTGGGGAGGAACCCAATTAACCGGCCATGCTAAAGCATCCTTACGGATGATCTTGGAAAAAGCAATATCAGGAGATTCAAACCAATAACAGAGATTAGTAGTGGAATGACCACGATTTGCCATCCAATTAGCAGCATAATTAGCTTCTCTAAAAATATGCTAAATATTATAATTATCAAATTTTCTCATATCGCTGCATCAATAATAAGAGCAATTGATGCCAGTGTAAAATACTATATAAAGTAGATGTAGATGTGGGGTCCAAGGAGTTGATCCAATTCACACAGGGAGAAATGAGTAGTATATTAACCACAAATTTGGGATGGATTTAGATGTAACATTTAATTTTGGAGGGTGATGGGCATTAATGAAAAGTAACCTAGCTAGAACACTATGGAGGACAATGATTTACACAAAGAAATTACCCAAAAGAGAAATGATGCATCTATTAAAAAATATACATAAAAGGAATATGTTGTATTAATTGTATATATTAAGAAACGGAGGAAGTATAACGTGTATATATCTGCATGTCATCGTTAAGAGTCCCAAAATTCAACTAAAATTTATCTATCATAAAAAGAAAATCATGCTTTGTGTTCATAATATAAACATTGAATTTAAATATGAAATAATTAATCATGTTATTGAAATTACTCTTATAATTAAAAAAAATTTGTCGTTTTTATCTTATATAATCTCTACAGTTACTTTTACCAAACACTTATATTTTAAACAGCTACTTTCGTAGCTAAAAGCTGACAGCTACTATCAGACAGCTAATAGCTACTCCAACAGCTAACAGTTACTCCAACAACTACTTTTGCCGAACAGGTCCTAAATCATTGTAGCGACGCAATTTTTTTTTTTGGCAAATCATACATATCATTATACGAGAAGTTTCCATTTCAAATCCAAACAAACTAAAAAAATCTTACATGATTATCTCTATATTAAGTATTTATCCTTATTTATTATCTCCAAATAATATCTTGTTGTATTATATTTTTTTTAATGTAATCTTGAAATTCTTAGTAAAAAACTTATATGAACTTCGTCCACACTAAATTAGTGTGATATTAAAGATGAGTATATATAAATTATAAAGTTTGACTATGTGAAAAAAAAAAAATTACTATGTCACAAAGTGAAAATTTCATTATGATAAACTAATGTAAGAAAGAGTGACTATATTAATCAAAATGATCACTATGGTATGTAGTAATTGTATAGAGTATTAACTTAAGATTTTAAAAAGTTACTCTATGGAAAAAAAAAAAAAAGAGTTACTATGTTAAATAAGTAGCTTTGGTCCACATTAATATTAATGTGGACCAGGTCCAAGCAAGACTAACTCTAATTCTTAACCTATGCCTTGTGGCATAGTTTAAAAATTCCTGTCTTATATAACCACCAAACTATCAACCCGACTTGATTTTATTAAAGAAATAGAAACCAAATTATAAGACTTAGCACCCAAATATAGCCCGAACCTTTGAATAACAAGGGCAAACTTATATTGCTTTTTCATTCTTTAGTAGATTGTTTGGATAATATATGTGATTTGAATCAGGACATACATAAACTTCATTAAAATTTGATTAATTGCTTCTTTTGCGCTACATACATAATCTGGCAAAACTGAAGATTTCAAGACGGGGAATGCTATTAGACATTAACGTCACTTATTATGTGCACAACTCTAATACTTTCACATCTACTTCAACTACTTGCAGAATCTTCATTCTCCTTGCCATCCTCTCCAATAATCCTCCTCCAGATCGGATGCTGCTTCCATAACAAATCGATTTTCTCGAGAGGCACGTTCTTTGTCTCGGGCAAGAAAAAGTGCACAAAAGCAGTCATTAACACAATCCACCCCGCGAAGAAGAAGAAAATCCCAGCCTTAAAGTGGCATAACATGGTCAAAAGTGTTTGTGCAATAAGAAACGTGAAGATGAAGCTCAGCGCCACGGTTATACCTTGAGCAGCTGATCTTATTTCAAGCTGAAAGATTTCACTTGGTACCAACCATCCTAGTGGACCCCAAGAGAAACTAAAACCAGCACTGTAAATGCATAGAAGGATCAAAACCATATAAGAATATCCTTTACTTAAATTACCATGATCTCCTAGCTTTGCTGAGAGTATACTTCCTACCACTATAAATGGCACTAACATTAATATGCCGCCCCAGAGGAATAAACTTCTTCTGCCGAATTTGTCAACAGTTATGACCGCAAAGCCATCTGCAGCAATTGATACAACACCAACCACCACGGACGAAAAGAGAGATGCTGATTCACCAAACCCGATTGTGCGGAAGAACACTGGGGCATAGAAACCAACCACATTAATTCCTGTCATCTGTTGGAAGAATGGAATTGCTGTCGCCATCACAAGCTGAGGTCGGTAGTTTCTTTGTAAAAGAAACATCTTGAGTGTGATATTCTGAGAGCTTGAGCTTGCTTCAATGAGGTCATTGAGTTCTTCTTGGACATCAGTTGTACCTCTTATTCTTTGTAGCATAAGTCTAGCTTGTTGGTGATTGTTCTTCCTTTGGATTAAACTATTAGGGGTTTCAGGGAGGAAGAATGAACCCAAAGTTATGATAACAGCCGGGAAAGCTGTTGCAGCTATTGAAACTCGCCATCCCCAACCACCATTGATCTTTTCAGTTCCAAAGTTGACCAAGGTTGCTAAGAGTATTCCAAAGGAAAGACTAAGGTGGAAGCCATTGTTAAATGCTCCCCTGTATTTACTTGGTGCTATTTCCACCAGATAAATTGGGATAACCTGTGGAACAATATGGAGGAGTTATGGACCCAGAAATTTAGATCTCTACTTATAAATAGCAATAGTCTAGTGCATAAAATAAGGAAAAATTGCATGGGAAGAATACTCACGAATTTTATAAGGAAAAGTAAAAAAAAAGTTTAAAAAAAGACCATGTGCAGCTCATATGATTGTATTTACCACCTATAGAAGGTTACTTCATATGATTGCATTTACCACCTATAGAAGGTTACTATAGATCATTGGTGGATTTTAGGAAGGTATACTTAATAGTTGGGATTATTCTCAATAATCAGTAGTTCAGCTTATTCTCAAATAATCAGTAGTTGAGATATGCTTCCACTCTACGCGAGATGGAAAGATCAAATGTTTGCAGCTTTACCTTTGATACTCTTATGGCACGTATGCTAGATGGCAATAAATGGTGGTATGGCAATAAACTCAAACGTACATTTTGTATATACAGTATCTTGTCAATGTCCATAGTAATTCCTGTCACTCCCAAAATTGGCGATGAAATTCCATTACCACAGTAAAGAATATGGTATTTTCCTCACAAAGTATAGTTTTATCACATTACTGCTATATAGCCCTGTCGACCAAACGGGTCATTACTACAAAGCAATGACTATATGTGAGGTAGTTCAACGTGCGATAGTCAACAAATCAGTGAACCTATCACTCCATAGATTTTGGAGTTGACTAAGTTAGCTCATTCAGTCTTAGCATTAATTATCTACTCTTTGAATTTTTTATTTGATAAGAAAAGAAGAGATACCATTGTTCTTGGAGAATTTTGCACACCCAATAAATCAACACCAAACACCACTAGAGTCGCTAATTAATTAATGGCGTGGCATTCACAAGGAAATGAAGCCGGACCACATCATTCTCACCAACTGGTGATGAACTCTGATTTTCTAACTAAACAGAGGACACGAGAGTTCTGATTGACTAAAAGATCACTCTTTTTAAAACATGCTTCCTCTAATGGGATTGGATGAAGCTCAGTGTATGAGTTCCCTTAGCTTAAGCTTTTACTTTGAATAAATCATTATCCAGCTAGTTTCTAGTCAGGACCATCATAGTTATTTCAAATGTAATATTTTGTCAGCCAAAAAAAATGAATGAACAATCCCTATATGACTTGCGCATAATAGAATGAGTTGATATACTGACCTGATTCGCAAAGCCAACTCCAATACCAAGTAATACACGGCCTAAAATGAGCATATAAATATTAAGAGCAGCACCACCTAGAGCAGAACCAGCAACCACTGCTATGCCGCCTACAAGGATTGATAGCTTGCGTCCAAAAGCTTTCGTCACTTTAGAGGCTAGCAATGAAGCAAAAAGTCCCGAAAAGTACAGCGATGAGGTGAATGAAGTTAATAGCTCACTGTCAAATTTGCAGTAGTTGCTGATTTTAGTGTCTTCTTTCATCTTAATGTATACATCTGGGAAGAATTTCTTCAAAAATGGATCCATCGATGTCACACCACCTTTACATGGACAAGCATATCATTAGTTTATTATAAATACTCTAATTTTTTTTTCCCTTTCTGTGCACTGTTCTGCACAGCAGTAATAATATAGGAAGACTAAGGATTCTTAAATTTAGAAGGATGAACTTTAAATTAGAGTTCTCCATCAGATTATGATTACAGACTATCGGACCTATATTTCTTGGAGTCTCGTACTCATGTCGGACACTTATATGCGTCCAACTGTCCAAGTGTCCGACTCGGATATTTTATAATGGAATTATATGATTTTGGCCCAAAATGAAGTGTCTGAGTATGTATGCCCATGCCCGGGTGTCGAGGATCCGACACAGGCACTTGAGGTAGAATAAAAAGTCCGACTAACATAGTTTTAAGCATGCAACTTGAAAAGATTATGAAAGATAATCACCTGATACTCCGATGTCATAACCAAAGATAGCTCCTCCCAAAGCAGCCACTATGCAGGAAACAACAACAAAACAGGTTATCCTGCCCTTGTAATGCACATTTGGATCACTTGCTATGGCTAGTCCTCCTGCCATTACTATACAAAGAGAGAGAGAAAAGAGAGAGAGAGAGAGAGAGAGAGAGAGAGAGAGAGAGATAATGACACTAGCACCCTACACAGAGTTTGGCCAGCTTTGTTACATATAAGATGTTTCTTACACAATTAGCATTAATGGAAGGGCACATATTCTTAGGCATCACTTTCATTGAACATAATTTGTAGAGACTTCCCTTTCAGTAAGCAGAATTGTGTACATACATCTTGCAAATTTTATTCTCAAGGACAGGAAAAGTATTTGCACGCACAATGAGTAATCAGAAGAGAATCAGAGATCACTATCAACATACAGTAACACATAACTTTTCAACTGCATGAAGCCGCTCTGGACATGTCTCTACAGCTAATAAATAAAACTGGTCCTTCAACCTTAAGAATAGTATAATACACATCTTATTGTTCCGTAGACACCCCATGAGGGCCATGACCCATGACTTTTCTCTGCACCTCCTTTCACTTGCATCATTTAAATCCCGATAAGACCTTTATGACCAGCATAAGTCATTATCCATATGAACACGGATCCACTTGCCATTCCTGCGAGGATGACCACCTAAATAAAAGGTTTCAAAGACATAATACATCATTATTTTCCTCTTAAAGTATAGAAGAATCTAAGACTTGGAGTTAGTCAAGATACTTAATAAACAGATTAAAAAAACTTGCACCCAGGTTAACATTAATTCTACTTAGGAGGGAAAAAACATACCCATTTGAACATATATTCATGGTTATCCTTCCATGTGTATGGGATGTTCATGCCGAACACCGCAGCTACCAAGGAATACACAGACAAGCAAAGAGTCCCAGAGCTAAGGAAAAGCTCTAGCTGCATCAATTTGAGGGAGAAAAAATAAACATACAGGAACACCAAGGAGACAGCTCTCCATGAAAAACACAAAAATATGATTCGACTAGTAAATTTTATTTTAGTTTAGAGACAACGATGTCACAAGGTTTGCACCTGAATCAGCTGGTTTCTGTGATTGTCCAGCTGCAGTATTAGAGGTTAATTAATCAGTATTATTTCATAGAAGTGAGATACATTACTCCAAGACTAGATTTTCGTTCCTCATTTTTTTTTTTTTTTTTTACCTGAATGTTTATGTAGTCCTCTGTATCATCAATATATTCACGAAGCTGGAATGAGAAAATTTCAAATAACACAGTCATATCTCGCTCATAGCACATGGAATAAGAAACACCAGCAAAACTATAGAACAACATGACAGGTACTTACAGTTGTTAGTTTGTTCATTGTGCTATCAATTTGCATAAAATAAGCCTGAAATGGTTTTACCCCAAAAAAACACTTATCTTAAGCTATATCCATCATTCCACCAATGAGATGACTGCAAATAATAGTACCACTGTACTACACCTCACCTCAAGCAGCATTTCAAGTTCCTCCACGTCGCTTTCCTCATGATTTGATATTCCACTCGCTCGGCTTGTTCTGGATACCTTTGATCGGAAAGCAGGTGAGGCAGGACCCCAGTTTAGGGCACAAGAGATGCTGACGGGTGAAGTATTACGCGATAATTTTCTTGACAGGTAAAGATCTCCCATATCTTCATCGTCATCTAGGAGTTGTTCAATTTCATCCCTGACCTATCATTCAATCACATTGGAAAATAAATAATATAAGAACTAGAAAAATTTCCTAATAACTTGCCGAACAACAAAATTATAGGTTATAGCTTTGAAAATAAAGCCTCATCTAGGTTCAAGCACAGGTTTACTACGGAGTGTTGATAAGCCTCCAAAGAGAATTGTGAAGCACTGCACCTTTTGAACCCGATTTGTCAGCCTTGTCATCGCACTCTTCAATTTACGTACTCTATCCAAATTACGGCTGCTAATCTGTCATCATTCTTACCAAAATTACACTTCAAAAGCTGGGAAGAAAATCCAATGCATCGTCATATACAAATAGAGCATAAGAAATTAGCAATAGTTCAAAAATGCGACTTTTACAGGAAACTTGCACCACTGGAGCTTAGTACTGAACTTACCTTAGAAGTAAGCTCATCTAAAGCTGGATAGGCATCCGTTTCCAACTCAGTGGTACGAGCATCAAGGTAGCTACAAATGGCTTCTAGCATTACTTCCAATGCCCGGAACTCGAATGGGAAATCTATTTTCAGCATGATTTTTACTCATTAATAATCAGTAAAATAGATTTTATCAACATGTAACAATTTTAAACACCATCTATCAAGTTATTCGGGATTACTATCATAAATCAATATGATTCACTTTTAATACATGATAGACAACTATATAAACACGACGACACATACACAACGGGTGTATCGTATACAACACAATTTAATCCCCCAGATACCGCTTCACAAAGTTGCATCTTATTTGATGTGGAGTGATTAAGCCTATTGTATACAATACATCCCATTTATTCAAAACCTAGTGCTATTTATATAAAGGTAATGCAGCAACAAACACAGCTATATTTTTTTTTCTTGGGATAAATTACCAGCAGCTTGCTCATCCTCCTCTCCAAACCCTTCCAAAAGAGCACCTGAAGCAACCAACCTTCTTTGCAGCTCCTCAACCACTGGAATCACATTTTCATCAAATGGATCCCTAAGCCATACCTAACCCCAATTATAATAACCATAATCATAATCTTAAACAAAGTTTTCATTATACTCCATCCGTTCTAAAATAAGTGAAACACTCCTCTCAAAAAGTTCTCACATAAAAGACGAGAAATGTTTCACTTATTTTTCAGAACGGGGGTAAGTATATAACAAAAAACAAAAAAGTGAAGGGGAAAAAAATGATCACTGATACAATAATTGCATTAAACTTTTAATAATTTGAAAGAAGAAAGTTAGTGGGTTACCTCTTCTGCTGTGATGATAGCTTTTATATGCTGATGAAAACACACGAACCCACAAATAAAAACCAAAAATTAACATCAGAAAATAAAATCATAATGTAAAACTTATAAAATTACACTAATCATATAAGAATTATACCTCCAAATTAACAATAATAGCTCTTTCTCTACCCAAAATAATTGAAGGGTATGACAAAAGAGGATCTAAAATCCTCAAATCTCTAGCATGAATTCTTAATCTTCTAAGAATAGAATACTTATCCAAGTCTAAAACTTTGCTTTCTCCTTCACAATTGAACAAAACCCAACTGCTGGAAACCAAACTAATATTTTTTAAGGCCATATCTTCTTCAATTTATGATTTGGGTAGTGAAGAATTTCATAGTTTGAGGTAATATTTTCAGAATTTAACTGGAATTTTGGTAGTGGGTTTGTGTAATATACAAGAGTTTGTATGAATTTGGGGAAGATGAATAGTGGAAAAAACTGAGGATAGAAAAAGAAAGGTGGGTTTATGGCAATGTGCAATTCGAAAATTGTAAGTGCGAAATTGGGTAGTCATCATCAAGGTTTGCATGGCGTTTAGCGGCAGGTGGGGGTGGTGGGGGAGGGATTTGTGCAGCATGTGCTGTGTGAGTAGTGACTACAAGATTCTGTGAAGAGGGTGACAAGTTTTTGTTTTTGTTTGGAAGACAAAGAAAGAAGGTAACAAGTAACAA
The DNA here is from genome assembly GCA_947646795.1 of Beta lomatogona. NCBI lineage: Eukaryota > Viridiplantae > Streptophyta > Magnoliopsida > Caryophyllales > Amaranthaceae > Beta > Beta lomatogona. Next base: position 97,408 of record CANSNZ010001311.1, read on the forward strand.
CTAGGTGAAGAAATTTTATGAAAATGTGTTACTTACTGTGGACTTTTTTAATCAAAGTAAATACTACTATATCAGGGGGAGTTTGGTTCACAAAGTAGTATAGGTTTGAAATAAGGAATAAAACCGGGGTGGTATGAGGTTGGAACTTGATACTTGATTCTATGTGTTTGGTTTTATATTGGAATGAATTTTTTTCCTTTTATTTTTATACATGAAGGTTTGGTATGAGTCATACCCACCTCCCCCTTGGATTTTTAAACCCCATACCTTATGGGTTTGAGGTATGGGTTTAGAAATTTAAAATTTTGCAAACAAACACTAGGTATAGGTTTTAGTCATTTTAAACCCATACCTGATACCTTATTTTTTTGAACCAAACACCACCTGATATAATAAACATTTTATCTTCTATTATCATAAGGTTTCTCTTTCATTTATTTCGCTTTTAATTGAAAAATTATGTAAATAGCATCTTTAATACACAAGTATGATTTTTCTGGCAAAAAATAATAGTACTAAAATGGCAATTCATGATATGTAGTTGTGTTTAAAAAGGGATTTTGCTAAATGCCGCCCTAAATTTTCCTACTAACGCCCTATATAAATACATATACATGTATTTATACTCTCCCTCACTCTCACTGTCTCACACTCTCTTTCACTCTTCCTCACTCTCTTCATTCTCCACCACTCTCTCACTACATCTCTTTCATCAACAAGGATCTCCCATCAAGAACTCCGACAACTTTTTCGGCCAATTCTCCGGCGACAATAACTCCGGCAACTTTTCCGACCAAATTTCCGGCAACATTATTGCATTATTATTAATGAAATTTTATAATTCTTTTAATACAAAAAATGGACTATATTGACTTAAAAATGCCGAAAAAGTACTCAGGCGTCTAAATTAGGCGCCCGAACCCGTGGTCAGGCGGGTTGGGTACCACGGGTTCGGGCGCCTAATTTAGGCGCCTGAGTACTTTTTCGGCATTTTTAAATCAATTTCTGGTAAATTTTATTCTATTATGAGATGTTCTAATAAAGCTAAATGATTACACTAAACCCCATGTAGCGAGACCTCCGTGCTAAGTTTTTCGAAGCGCCAGGTTCAAGACATTCTATCAGTTTTATTCTAATTTTTTTTAATTACATTAGCGTTTCTGTGGTCAACGCCGGTCAATGTTGGTCAACGCCGGTAAATACCTTGATCAATGGTGGAAATCTTGAGAGAATTAAAGTAAATAAAAAAAGTGTGGTGGGTTTGTGTGGAAAACATGTGGCACATGTGGGAGTTTAAATAAAGAAAAGGAAAGAAGAAAGGAGGGAATAGGGAAATACACCCCCTGTATTTTTGTACAAAAATACAGCGTGTTACCAGGAAATTCCAGGGCGGCGTTTAGCAAATGAGTTAAAAAGTGATGTATATTAGTATATGGTGGACTTATGCTATTGGTTTCAAGGATGAAATATAACGAATTATGAGAGATCACGATGTATATTTCATTAGAGAATAATAGAATCAAGGGGATGCCTTGACCTTTTGTCATAGGAAGAGGAGGATTCAGGGTTCTTCTGTGGTGTGATAAAGATGGAAGAGATTATGTGATTGAAGACTTTATGGGCATGAGATTGGATTTTGAAAAGTTTGTCCCAAAGGAATATTAGACCTTTTAGAGATCAAGGGTGAACAAATGAAGTTCCCGATGTTGTTAACGAATAGAGCAGATGGAATACCTCACGGCGTGAACAGAAAGATTAAGGGGAAAGCTAGAGGTGGGACATGAGTACATGACTGAGAATTTGGGAATCTAGGAAAGAGCACATCTAGGATAGAGAACTATAGGTTGGGAGAGGGCACCATCACCATATCCTACCTTTCTATTCCTCGGTTGCTACTTATCGGGTATAGAATAGATTTATATGTTTGTTCCTACAAGAAATATAAGTTAACATGTTACTCTAATGACTATAAAAGAATGAACCATTGAGCACAATGAGCACCGTGCTCATTCCTTTTCATTGTCGTTCAGTATGTACAAGGGAGTTATATCCTGTAATCCTGATAAGAATGTCAATAAACAATATAATTTATATGCAATTCGAATGCACGTATGGGTCAACCAAACATAATTAAGCAACAACCAACAAGCTTATGCATTATACGTAGCTCAAGCCACATATATATAGCTTTTACTTACTTTTTCAAAATAGGTAAAGATCACAAAGCCACTTAAATTAGAATATGACAACAAATTTTATTTGTAAGTCAAGTTTTGGATACCACCTAAATAATTAGCTTTCATAAGTAGGTTGATACGTGAAATCATATAAAGCCCCCTCCCCCTTTAGCTATGATATGATTAGAAACACAATTTTCAGCAATGATTGCAGTCAAAATTGTGTGTATTATGAAAAGAAACTTAATATTCTAATTTAAAATAAGGGAGATGGAGTATATGCTTTGAAAAGTTGCATTAGTTGAATCATCAAAGAAAATAGGTCAATGATATTGTATTCACTCATTACAAAGATAATACACATTGTTCAAGTTGGTACCAAACGTGGGATTTTCATGTATTGTCAACATTCCTTTTACATGTGAGTTGTCATATTTAAGACATAGAGCTGATCAAAGTAAGTACGGGCCGGCTCGAAAAATTGCTCAAGTTTGGGTTTTTGGTCCCGATTTTCGAGCCCGACATACTTTTTTGTTTGGGACGGGTTTTGGACAAATTTCATTTGATCACTTCTAATAAGACTCAACTTTTTAGGCTCAATTTGGGCTTTGATACGAAGTTAAATTATGTCAATTGTTGATGAATATGAGATTCACCCGTTTATAGAGAATAATTTCTTAAATGTGATACATTATATTTTAAATCAATCTAAAATAGGAGTAACTTCTTAAACCTAATTTCCTATTCTTGTTCAATGTGATACACTCACATAAAATCTTGCTGAAAATCTGAAATCTCAACATCCAAAACACCAATGTTCTTGTCAATACAATAAACTATGAAAGACTCGAGAAATATGCACATTGACAAATCAGTTTTGTTATTGATTAGTCAAGGCCAATAAATGGGCTGGATCAAGACTTAAACTGGCCCGTGTCACGGATAACGGCAAGCTGGGCAAGTTGACCCAGTGCTGGTCATTTATAAGTTGGGTCGGGCCTGAACAAATTTTTAAACCGAGCAGGCCAATAGGTAAGGTTGCATGAGTTTGCTGGACGGATTTTCACGGCCCAGATTATAAAATCGTGGCCCAGTTCACCTTCAAACCGGACGTAAATTAAAGTGGGGCCTCTAGTGGGCCAAGTTCGAAGGATGAGTGGGCCTGGGCCTGCCTGGTCCACTGACCGTTACCACTGCTGATGAAAGCAAATCCTTATAACTTAGTTATCATTGGTCCAATCATATAATAGTGAAATATATATTATACTCCCTCCGTCCCATAATAATATAGTCTTTCACATTTTTTTTGGTCCCAAAATGTTGTCTTTATTTTTTTTTATCAATTTGTTTGTACTAAATTATCCTTAATTTCTACACAAACTTTCTAAAATACCCCTATTTTTTCTCTCAAAACATGTGACCCCATTTATCTCTTTACACCATTCCAAAGAAACATTTATCGCTTTTGATTTTGTTTAAAGGAAAAAGAAAATAAAGAACTAGTTTCAATACAAAAGTATCAAAAAAGCACTTCATTAAATCCATTTTTTTGGAAATCCTACTATTCATTCCATTTTCCTTAATTCGCGTGAAAAATGAGAAGTGAGCACTATATTATGAGACGGTGGGAGTAAGGCTATGTTCAGTTCACCTTATTTTTGCTTATTTCAGATCAGATCAGATCAGATCAGACCAGATCAGAAAAAATAAGTTCAGATCAGATAAGTTCAGATTATGCTTATATTTAAAAACTTATTATTATTATTATTATTATTATTATTATTATTATTATTATTATTATTATTATTATTATTATTATTATTATTATCATCATGATTATTATGATTATTAGTATTACTAATGCTATTATTGTTATTGTAATAATTATTATTATTGTTGTTGTTGTTGTTGTTGTTGTTGTTGTTATTATTATTATTATTATTATTACTACTACTACTACTTTATACAATTACTATTACTATTAATATTACTATTTGAAGCTATTTGTGTTCAAGAAGAAGAATGTTCTTTTGGCATTTGTAAGTGTTCTTTTTTATATTTATTCTAATTAATAATTTTGATATGTGATGTTCTTTTTTATGTTGTACATGTAAAGAACATGACAATAGTATATGATGTTTATGTTTTAAAACAATTTTGGTAGAATAATATAAATTATATATTACTAGTTTATATAAAACGTGAGTAGCATGGGATAACCTAATGTTGTTGTCATCACGTTCAAAATTTTCCTTACAAAGGATTTCAACTTATCTTTAAAAACAAAGTTTATATAGAACAAGACAACGATATAAGAAAAATATTTAACCATTTTGTTCAAGATCATATGATTATATATATTTATAGGTTTATTTATAATAAAAAAGAACAATTTATTGATATAACAAAAGAACATGGTGTTAGTTAAATCCAAACATGTCATCAATATAAAAATAACATCTATCTTTTATTTTTAAAATGTGTTCTTTAAATAGATCTTGTATGCTATTTCAGTATATGTTTTTTTTTTTAATATCATTATATGTTCTTTTCATTACTACCTAAATTCTTATTATTAACGGACCTTGATCATGAGTGTACTTTTATTTTAAATTTTTTTGGGCCCCTTTCGGGAATCCTGTGGTAAGATGAATTTTCCTGGCCGCTTCTAGACAGGGTCACTCACCTAGAGACCCAACAAGCCCTAACCCCCTCCCCCACCCACAACAATATTGAAATATATGCTTCCACCAAGATTTGAACCTTGGTCTCCCATGTGGGAGGTAAGAATCCCGTGGTAAGATGAATTTTCTCTGGGCTGCCCTTGCACAAGGTCACTCACCTAGAGACCCAACAAGCCCTAACCCCCTCCCCCACCCACAACAATATTGAAATATATGCTTCCACCAAGATTTGAACATTGGTCTCCCATGGGAGGAGGTAAAGCCATACCATTGACCCGGGAGTCCTTAGTCTTTTATTTTTAATTGTATGTTCATATACTAATGTGCTCTTTTTTAAAAAAAAAACTAATTATGCTATAATTATAATTATTATTATAATAACTAGTATTTTTTGCACGCGATGCGTGCACGAACATTGCGGTGATATTGAACATGTTTCTTTTGTTTTAAAAAAAATATGGAAGTTACTTTAACTAAAAAAAATTTGGTAGTTTTTTTTGGGGGGAAAATCTGGTAGTTACATTAGAGCTTTTTTTTAAAAAAAGTTCTATGACTTTTTTGCCCTCATAGTTATCCTGGAATAATAAAAACATAAAGGGTATTTTAGGGAACTCAGGTGGACACCAAAGTCCTCAAGAGTTCCCATATATAATAGAGATAATAATAATAATTATTATTATTATGTTATCTATATTATTATTATTATTGTTATTATTATTATTATAATATTATTTATATTATTATTATTATTATTATTGAAAGTTGTGCATAGTAATAAAATGATAGTAATAGTAATACTAGTAATGAAATACAAAGTAATAATAATATTAGTAATAATATGTTTTTTCAAAGATAAGTTCAGATCAGATCAAATCAAGTTAGTTCAGATCAGAAAATTTCAGGTGAACTAAACATAGCCTAAGTAACTTTATTTACTAATGCATGTCCAACAATGCAGCCCATGATCTTATCATTTAAGGTTGTCTGCCATGTTTCTTTCAAAATGGTGGTACTCCCCATGTGGGCTCTGAGTAACCCAATGAAAGATTTCTTTTATTAAAAAAGTAAGTATTTCTTAATTCTATGTCACATTTAATGACAGATAGAATTTTTTACCAAGTTTTAGCTTTTTTTTTTTTTTGTTGAGAATGCTGACATTTAATTTTGCCTATAGAAATTAATTGCGAGTTTTTAATGGCTTTAAGAGGAAAAGGAGTCAGATTTTTGCACTTTTGGGAACAAATAAACAATACAGACAGTTAGTCTATATCCTATCCTTCAAGCAAAGAACCATTTATGAAGTTCAGGTAAAAGGATGATCAGAGAAGGGAAAGTTCGTTGGCCTATCAACCATATTAAATTTCTAACGATCTTTTTGTGAAATTTGTAATGGTTCGGAGATCAAGCGGTGGGGTGTCAAGCAAAGTAACTAGGTCAAGTATTATTAAGGCTGTACAAGGATCAGAGTCGAATAGGGATCTATTTCAATGTAACTAATTTATAAATATGTTTGATTTAAACAATTTTTTTTTTCAAAAATACAGATTCCGATTTAACAGGTCCAAAACCGTACTGGACCGGAGTTACGGTCCACAAAATGTCCAGATTCCCGTCTCCCGGTCCAGCAGGTTCTGATCCGGTCTTGGACCGGTGCACACCCCTGTATATATTTTTTTGGGGCCTCACTATGATCCCCTTGGTAAGAAGAATGACCATATTGGACCAGCACCTCTCGCAGATCAGCCAGCTCAACTACACAGGTCAACGATTGAGAGTAGGAGAGATATAAGGGAATCCCTACTCCCAAGCACAAGCAGGTAGTAGAGTTCAAATTTGTGACCTCAAAGTCACAAGGTGAGTTCCCCACCACCTCCACCAAGCAAGCTTGGTTGGTAAAGTATTATATATGCAGACATGCAATAATGCAACTATGATCCTTTACGGAGAATTACTTGAGAGGTAATTTGGTAATTTCATGGGCTTGAAAGGTTTTCCTATTTAGTACTAAGATAGAATACGAAACCACAGTAAGATTCAAATTGATATCAAATTCTAACTTAGTACCAACTTAACTTTTATCGTAGCAACTTAAGTTTTCAGCACATGGAATTACAAACGAGTCCTTGTTGAAGTTTCACTTAGACGTTTATCAAAACTCTCCTCAAATCTATGAGTAAATAGTAATTACTATTTACATACTTGACTTTAATGTCATACAACACCCTTAATTATAATCTAATTCAACCAAATGTATGTCTTACATGTAGCCCCTAAGGGCTAATGAACAATAAGTGTTGCATATCCCTAAAACTGGTAGTATTAGTTTAAAGAATCTATGACAAAATCACACCTCGAGTGTTATAAATAATACTTAGTTATTGTTTAATATTTCCACTTTTAGTGACTACCCATATTATATGGAAAGACAATCTAGTTTACTAGTCTTATATGCACGCGATGCGTACAAACTGTTTTTGCATTCTTTTTTCAATAAACTGATATTCAGTTTAAATTTGGTATTTTTTTTTATTTTTTCTCCTTTTTTCGTTTAATGAAGCATTAATTATCCCCTATTATTTTTTCTTTTCTATTTTTGGTATCCCCCATATGTTACCATATATAATAGAGATTAGTTCATACATTAATATGTCGATTATTAACCTTGCATGATTATAAAATCACCAGTATTCATCAGTTCATTTCCTTATTACCTCATATATTTTATAATATTGATGAGTGATTGACAAATGACAATTTGGCTTCTAATCCCATCTATCAATTTTTATAAATATAAAACAATTCATACTCATTACATCCTCTATTTTGTATTTTTCTTACCTTATTATTGGTACTAATTATTCAAAACTAGAAGAAATCTTTAAAAAATTAAGTGGCAGGTATTATTTCTCTCCCCAAACACAGTTGAAAAAGTGTCAAAGTTTATACGTACTAGTACTAAAATACAATTCTCCGCGTCACTTAGCCAGGGTGGTCCGTGACGTGTGGGTCCCACTTAATGACTAGAACTAAACACTTTTTCGCGCAATTTAATTAACCGAGAAAATTAAATAAACTCTCGCTTTAATAATAAGATACCTTACATTACATTACAACACAGCGTTAACATGGAAGCTTTCTCTCTCCTCTAACTTGATCGACATTTTCCCCTTTTTTTCTCAATTATGTAATACTACATTTCAAATCCCTAATTTTTCGGAAACCCTAGAAATTCGATCAACATTTCATTATTACTCTTCCAATACATTTAATCGTTTTAGTTGATCGCATTTAATTTGTAATTTTAGCAATTAAATTTGATTTTGATTTGATTTGATCGATTTATGAAGCGGTTTAGAAGATGGCAGAGGATCTTCATCCTCTTCCTTCTCTCGATTTCTGTATTTGCGCCGCTTGTTTTAGTTTCAATGAGACTAAAAACTCTCACTTCTGAAGGTATTTTTTCAGTCGTTGATTTATATTAAGTTTTCTTCTTTTTTTGGGGATTTTTTTGAGTTTTTGATTGAGTTTTTGTATGATTATTGATACTAGGTGGAAGTGGATTCGTTGAAGATTTGCCGAATATTGTATGAATCTGAATTTTTTACCATTTTTGGAGTTTGATTTATCTATGTGAAAGTCAATACAATTGATGATTTTTTTTTCTGTTAAAAGATGCAGCAAATCAAGTCAGATGTAATACTACTAAATGCAGTTGGACAGGAGGTATTTGAAATGCATTTAATATTGTTTGTTGTTATTAGTACTTTTGTGATTTATGTTGAGCTTGATTTAGTGATGATATTTTTTGATGTTACTAAATTAGGAAGCAAGGGAGGATGTAAAAGAGCCTAATCCAGATGTTTATAGAGATCAGAATTACACTGTAGTTAATTTTAGTCAAAATCAGGGTGGAAATTCGGCGGTTCCGGGTTTGAGGACCAGTGACAGCAAGATGCATTATAGATCAGAGAGAATTGGTTAGTGAATTTAATTGTACTTTGCTTAGTGATTTAATAATTAGATGATGATTGAAAGATTGATAATCTCACTTTTTACCTTTTTTATTGTTAGCAATTGAACAAAATGTTGGAGAAAAAGTCATTCAGCCAAGGGAAGAACCCACCAGAAAAATCAAGGTACTTGCTAATTTTAGTACATAGGATTTATAAAAAAAATAAAAAAATCCTCTATCGAACTTTATAATATCAGGAGCTGTTGAATACTTTTGGTGAAGCTGAAGTATGGAAGTTAGTTGGAAAGTTAATTTGTGCTTATACTTGCATTTTATTATTTGTCTATTTGATGTATGGAATTATTGGCAGGGGGGGAGAGAAAAGATTATGTTCTTTATAGTAGTCAAAATAGTACTGTGCAATAGTCCCATGATAGAGTCACTTCAACAACATTCCTCAGTAGTAAGTAGGGTCAGATGTTGCAGCTAGTTGAAGTTTTTGGGCTTTTTTTAAAATGAAAAAGGCTAGATGGAGAACATGAGAGGAGGAATAGGTGTGGGTTGCTTTGGATCTACCAAAATGACCCCTCTTCTCATGTTTGGTGGAGAACACTATTTTCCTAATAGTCTAACTCATTTTAAGGTACATTCTCTTCACCTTAATAACATAAGTGTCGGGGTTGATGAGGCTCAGTCAGGTTTAACATAAGAAATTAGGGCTGCTTAGGTTTTCTGATCCAATCAAGTTTAATAACTTCGGTTCAAATAAGTTCAGGTCAAAGAGAACGCACCTAAATCTACATTGTTATAAGTGGTGACCTAGTTCTTGATGCAGTTTGTTCTCTTCTCCCTATCACATCTTGGCCATTTGGATCCCATGCTGATAATGTTAATCTAGCCACTTATCTACTAACATAATGATGCTTAATAGTGATTTATAGCATGTTTTAGATATGATAATGTTTTATTGCTACATCATCAGTTGCTGTGGACATGACACTGAAGAGCTATTTGCAATTAGTTAGGGCTTTTATTATATCACATCATAACTGATAGATTCAATGCCACTACCTTGATGGTGACAAAGTTGTAAATATCAGTAATTAATTTATACATCATGCGTGAAGGGTAAAACCACCTTCTCTGATAATTGATGCATTAGCCGATGCTAGCTGGCAGCAGCTACTATTGACTTTCACTTTGATACTTCAGGCGTAACCTTTTTACTGAAACATTATGTGAGGGTAGGGATAATCGTCCAGGTCTTATTGTGAAACAAAGAAGCCGCCCCGCCCCAGCAGGCTGGAGCTGTTGTCAAATCAGGTCGAATGCTCTATGAAATAAGCGTAGTAGCCACTGTCTGTTAGTCTAGTTGGTAGCAATCTAAGGATTCGCAGTGGGGTAGTGATAACAAAGTTGTGTATCATTGTTTTATGTTTCTTCCTGATGGTTGCCATTCATCATCTTGCTGTGCTCATTAGTCATGGCCAAATTTGTTGTGAGTATTCATAAGATACAGTTTGTTGAACTTTGAGTGCTTCATTGCTCAGAATGAAAAAGGGACATTTTGTGTACCAGTTACAACCATATAATCTGTTTGGTAGGTGTATCAGATATCAACATCCTTTAGTCTGTTCTAACTTACCACATCCTTCTCCAATAAAGTATTTTCATCTAGCTCGGTAGCTAGATAGCATACACTTACTACTAGTGCATAACCTGAGATATACTGTCCTCTCTGTTACAGGACCACACACATCAAAGATCTAGTCAACATGATCATGGAATTCGAGCCCCACGTTTGACAACAGTTCCACATGGCAACAGATCGCCTTATGCTGCACGGAAGGCTACAGATGAGAAGTTAAAGCAAATGAAAGATCAGGTGATTAGGGCCAGGGCATACCTGAGTTTTGCTACGGCTGCAGGTAATACCCATTTAGTGAAAGAGTTGAGGTTACGTATAAAAGAAGTTGAGCGAGCATCGGGGGAAGCCAGAAAAGATTCAGATTTATCAAGAAGGTAATAATTCCGAGTTCAGAGTGTATGAGTCTGGTGCGTTATGACATACCTTTTGGAAAAGCTTTCTCCTTGTTATCTTTTTTAAAGAGATATATAAGCGATTGTTTCTATTATTAATTGCTTCCTTTATTGTAGCTAAGTGCTATATATATATATATATATATATATATATATATATATATATATATATATATATATATATATATTTGTCGCTGTGAAGAAAATTAGTACTCTCTCCGTTCCCTTCTAACTGTTTTTAAGGTTATGCGGAATACTCCAGAAAATGTCGGTTTAATTTTTGGTATTCAAAAGTAATAGTGCAGTCACATTCTAAAAATTCATCGGTAATTAATATGGAATGAGAAAAGTTGGTAATGTGGTCGATAGTGCCTAGTGGAATGGAGAGATTGGTCATTACACAGTTGTTGAAATATTTTCTGATTTCTAATACAATTTTTTTATATGCAGTGGCTTGCAGAAAATGAAATATATGGAGAACACCTTGTCAAAAGCAAATCATGTATACCCGGTCTGCTCAAACATGGCTAATAAGATCCGTGCTATGACACACAGTGCTGAAGAACAAGTTCAGTCACAGATAAAGCAAACATCATTTCTCACAGAGCTTGCAGGAAGAACAACTCCAAAAGGCCTTCATTGTCTTTCTATGAGGCTCACTACTCAGTACTTTACGTTGCAGTCTGAGCAGCAAATGCTTCCCAATCAGCAGAATGTTTACAACCCAAATCATTTTCATTATGTTACCTTCTCTGACAATGTCTTGGCCGCAGCAGTAGTGGTGAACTCCACAGTGTCAAATGCCATGGTAATTTCCTAACACTTTTTTTTTTGTTTCAGCAACCTTTTTCTTTGATGATTTGTTATTTTTGTAAATGACAAAAAGGAAAAATTTCTGCCCAAAATATAGCACAATGAGAAGCCATGACCCTTTCGTACTTTCACTTCTATGGCCTTTAGCTATTGTTCTATCACTTCTATGGCCCTTAGCTATTGTTCTATCACTTGTATGGCCTCTTTAGCTTGGTCTAAAATACTTGAAGTCTCCTGTGGGCTTGTTTCTCCTCTATCCGAGTTTCTTTATCTTCTGACAGGGCATCTAGCCATCTATATAATGAAAAGCTTCTGACTTGAGAAGGATTTTCAGCATGAATACCATTTAGGTTTCTCTTTTTATGAATTCATGCAGCTTTTTTCGATGGATTGAATTTGTGGGTTGGAGCTCTGATGTCTCACTATCTCAGTTACATCAGCATCACCAGTGAGGGGACTTCGAAGAGATGTGGGTGGAGTATCTCACTTAACATGTTTCTGTTTTGTGTATAATGGACCATCTTTACTTTTTAGAAATGTAGTATGTATATCTTGACCTTTCCAGACCATTGCATTCATGGATCTCCTCAGGGCATTGCTGTCTTTCTAGTATTATACACTTGGTAGAAATTTCTATGAAATTGCATTGACAATCAGAATTATGGTGAAAGTGGCAGTTTGAGCCTGAGGTGTTTGGAAACAGGAAGAAACACCTTCAACCCCTCTCCCCCTGTTCCTCTGGAAAAAGGAAAGGATTTTCCTTAAAGTTCTGTTATTGCCTAGAAACTTGCAAAACTAATTATTAGTATCTATGCTTATATCTAAATAAACTTAATCGAGTTTTTCTTTGCAAGTATTCTTTAGCTGAAGGCCTTTTCTGTTTTCTGTTGTCCAAACAATATAAAGCAAATCAGTGGAAGGACTCGGGAGAGGCATCGTTAATCATCAATACTCCATTACTCCTCTATCCTACAGCTAAAATGCTAAATTAATGTAGGAAATTGGCATGTCAAACGTGGCAAACAATGGTTGGGTCGGTTTCGGGCTGCTCAATCAAATTTTCTGGTCTGACGAGTTTTTTTTGGTTAGATGCAGGGGGTTTTGGTGATCTTCTCTTAAATAGTAAATTTTATCGATTCTTCTTCGGGTTGGTTTGGTTCAGTTTTCCAGGTTAGGCTATATTTAGCAGGTCAATCAGGTTCACGTCTCAGTTTCCAGGTTTGAAGGGCAAGCTATAAATATCTTTTTCATAGGCTTTTAAGATTTCAACTCTGTTATGCCCAGTTTTCAATGGGTCAGGTTCGGGTCGATTTTTTTTGTGTCCGATCAGTTTTTGCCAAGCCATGCCTGATCAAGGAGAAAAGGCAGAGAGAAAAACTTATTAAACTTTTGAACAAAAAAGTGTAGCTATAAAGTTAATAAAAATTGGTATGTTTAACTTAGTTTTGGGATGAAGCGAGTATTGTCTATCACTCCTATTTAAGTTTGTGGTGATGGAGATTCTGTCCTTTTTTAAAGACAATGTTGATGTCCAATTTTTTGCAAGTTTTCTTTTTTAAAAAAATGGAGTTCTAAAGGAAGCTAGAACACAGAGTTAGGAACCTCAGAAATATGCACAAAGTTATCGAAAAGATTGTGGTCTATCTATTTTCCTCTAAACTATTTTGTACTTTCCTTGATGTATCTTGATTAAGGGCACATGGTTGGTTAGAAAATCATCTGAGTGTTGTAGTTGTGTAGGAATGGTTTTTTTAGGTCAGTATTTATATGTTTTGCCCTGATCTAACTTTTTCAAGTAGGTTTTTCCTCTCCTTTTTTTCCATCTTTGTTCTCATGATACCGGTTTTTTACTTAAAGAAACCAATAGAAGTTGAGGACTTCAGGCTTTGAGCGATGTATTTACTATGAGTCTGTTCCTCTTAATATTGGAAACAAGACGCTGACCCCTGGTGAAATAGTTAATAGTGCATATTGATAGATTTTTTTTTTTTAAAAAAATTAGCACCGAAAACTGGTCTTTTTTTTTTTTTTTGAGGGGACACTGAAAACTGGTCTTATTAGTCAATAGTGTCTTACTTTCTGGTAAACTAGTTAAAAGGCTCCTGGTGTCAAGATTTAGGCTGGTAAACTGTATTTTCTGCAGGTGAGAGACCGTGACCAAGTGTAGTGTATGCTGGAAGAGAAATTTAACTTTTTTTTTTTTGTTTTGTGGAAAGTTAACAAGGTATCAGAGTTGCTGGATTGTAAGTATTTGATGAGATTTGGTTGAGAAACAAAGAATTTATGTTTCTTCTGGATGGATCTGTGTATTGGTATATGATGATGCTAATGATCATGTTAAGCCTCACTTATTAAAAGTTAGCTTTTAGCTTAGTTTACCTATGAGGGAAATTTAAGAATTGGTTCTACATTATTATTAATGTACTTAATGTGCTCCAGGATTATCACTTAATGTGACATTACATTTGTGTTGCTTGCAGGAACCAGAGAGAGTTGTCTTCCATGTGGTGACAGATTCTCTGAACTTTCCCGCATTCTCCATGTGGTTCTTATTAAATCCTCCAGGAAAAGCCACTGTCCAGGTCCTGAATGGGCAAGACTTTCAGTGGTGGAACACTTATGAAGCATCACATGGGAAGCAGAGAGCCCATGATCCTAGATATTCATCTCTACTTAATCACCTTCGCTTTTACCTTCCTGAAATTTTCCCACAGCTGGATAAGATAGTATTTCTCGACCATGATGTGGTGGTCCAAAGAGATCTAAGTGGTCTCTGGACTATCGATATGAAGGGGAAAGCTAATGGTGCAGTAGAGACGTGCCAAGAAGACAAGTCTTCATTCAGAAGGATGAATATGCTCATCAATTTTTCAGATCCGATAGTCGCCAGGAAGTTTGATGCCAATGCATGTACATGGGCATTTGGGATGAATTTATTTGACCTAAGACAGTGGAGGCAACATGATTTGACCTCAAGCTATCGTAGATTCCTACTAAAGGTAAAAGAAATTTCTCGTGAATGTACCATATTGTCATTTCCTTTCTGTTGTACTTCATTGCTTCATTGGGTCAGATTGTTGCATCTGTTTCATCTTTAATTAATGCTTTTTCCTAGATGTGCATCTTACTATTCATTTTCCTCCCTGTTCCCCTTCTCAGTCTGTGTGTCTGTCTCACCTTTATCTTGTTTCCCGAATATCCATTTGTTTTCTGTTCTAAGCTCTTTGTATTACTCATGCTTTGAATGACCTGTGGCTTGATTCTGTGGGGTATAAGACTCCTTCCGTCCATATTATATTATAATGTCCCTAAATGTATGCTCGTATTCCGTTGTGGTCATATGTTCCCGCATCTTTATTGTCTCATCAACTCTATATGGTCCTCTCTCTTTATTCATTCACCAACTCCACTCAACCAAATATTATATATCGTGCCAAACCCTGATGAGGCATACAAATAGGGACAAGAGGAGCTGTGAATTACACTAGACTGTGTCATTGACTCATTGTGATGCAATACTAGTGGCTATGACTGCTGTCCTCATAGTTTGTCATTGTGATGCAAAAGTATGACTATTATTTTCTTAGTTTCATCTTAATCATTAGTGCTTGACTTCTCTCTTTGCACCTGGTTTCAGGGTAATGAAAGCCCTCTTTGGAAGGCAGGAAGTTTGCCTTTAGGTTGGGTCACTTTCTATAATCGGACAGTAGCTTTGGACCAACGATGGCATCTTCTAGGATTAGGGTTTGATTCAGTGCTGAAGTTGGAGGACATTGAACAGGCAGCAGTTTTACACTATGATGGAATCATGAAACCTTGGTTGGATATTGGGATAAAGAAGTACAAAGCATACTGGACCAAATTCGCCAATTTTGATCATCCTTACATGCAACAATGTAATCTTCATGGGTAATAGTGTATCTAGTTCAACTGAAACTTTAGATCACACGTTTGTTTGGAACCACATGAAGGAAGGTTCCTCTTACCATACATACAACACGAGGTTTGTCGGGGGATTGCAGATACATCAAGGATCAGGAATTTTGGTTACCAACAGCAGCAGCAACAACTCACATTATATTCTTTTGCCAATATTGGCACGTCATTAGCTGATCTTCTTGAGTCATACAAACAAATACAAACATAGTTCATTCTTTGTTCTGATAATTCATGTAAATCCAGCTGATATAATTGATTCATTTTCCCGGTTATCCTGCTCAGAATATTAGGGAGCTGAACTGAGCCAGCTTATAGCAATAGTGAGGACAGAACGAGACATATCTTGCAGAGTTTTTGTAATGACAGTTGCTTTACTTGTATATAACTCGTTCAGGAGCTCATGTATCTTAGAATTGGTTTCTAATTGAATGAAATCGTTATATGTAGTCTCTATCTTCCAGCTTCCTGTAAACGTGTTCTTACCTTTATCGTTGAGATTTATATGATCGAAACTCGAAAGCCTTTTCTTAAGCCAGGTACAAGTACGGGCCTGCGGACTGGGCCTTCTATCACAAGAGATAGCCCGCCCATCACAAAAACCTTCCCCAAAGTACCCCACGTGGGCCCGTGGGCCATGGTAAACAACGAATGTCATCGAAAGATCATAGCAGCAGGCCTGAGCTAAAGATTACTGATGAGATCCTGGATTTCTTACAATCAACTGCATTTAAGCTGGAGATTAGCTTTCTTAATTGCATTTGAGTTGTAGCTTACTAGTTTTCCTTTCTTAAAGCTTATTGGTTGAGTAAATCATTGATTAAGTAATGGATTGAGAGATCATTTGGCCTGGCCTTTCTCCTCATGCCCATGCAGAGTAGATCTCTCTCCAAATATTAAGGTTTTCACACGCGATAAGATAAATCAAATAGTATCTATTGATATTATTCTTCTACTGATTAGTACTCCCTTTGTCTTCCAGACTATTGTCATTTATATTTATCAGTCTTCAAACACGTCGAAATTAATCTAAGAAGTAAATGTGACTAAAAGGATAATGATTAAAGGGACATTTTAGTAAATTAGGGTCATCTCTATTTCTTTTCATTCATTTCCTATAGTTAGATAATGACACCTAAATTAGATATTAACGAATTTCCCAAAAGAAAATCTCTATATTTTACTTTTTATATTTAAGAGGGCCCATTTTCTGGGCGGGCTTTGGACAAGCCAAGAAAGACTTTTTAGTCTAATTTTTGGCCCGGCCCGAAAAAGGCCGCTCGAAATAACGGGTTTTGGGCACAATTTTTTGGCCCGGATTTGGGCCAGCCCGGCCAATGGGCAAATTTTTTTGGGCGCGGCCCGGCCCAATCGATGATCAGCTCTAGGATCATGTTGCTATGGTAAACCACACTTTTTACTTGTGCTTAAAAAAAAACACCTTTTACTTCATAGTTTTGCTGTGTGATCCAAAATTAACCATATTATAGGCAAAATTACCTTTTTTTTAATTAAACCTCAAAATAATTATTTTGAAGGACAATTTAGGAGGTCCCCAGCAATCCAAGGATGAATTCTCACAGCTTTATTTTGGTTCTCCAAAAAACATTTGGTGCCACATAGGATTAACTAAAACGGATGATATGACACGTGGAGCTAATTAGTTGGTTCATAGGAGATAAAAGATATGAAATGAAGGCCATCAATCTATCCACGTTATGTGGTTCACCTGCCACATATTTGGGTTCACCAATATTAATCTTTACATTACCATGAACTTAGAACTACACTTCCACACTCCTTTCAGCAAAAAAAAGTTGTGCACGAAGTAGCAAGTGGTCTAACATCCTTCAAAGATATGGCCACCATTACTGCTAGTTCATCAGCTTCTTTGGTTGCACGTGCTAGTCTCGTGCAAAACAGAAGAGTTGGTGTTTCATCTTCACCTGTCCTTGGTTAGTCACCTCCTAAGGTTTCTTTTTGTGGTAATTGTAATTTGATTTACTATTGAATTTTGACTATTGATATTGATCTAACTTGGTTTATTAAATTTGAATTTTCATCCTTGGAGTAGGAATTTTTTTCATTATACTAGATCTATGTGTGTACCTATGTAGAAATCAAATTCGTAGGTAGAGGTGAAAGTTCGATTTTCATATATTCCCCTGTCGAGTGGTTGGGGTCGTGGCTATTAAAACTTTGATGGATAGTCTTTGATTAGGTTTTTTGTGGGTTAGGATCCCCTCATTCTTTCCAATCTGATAGGAGTTGTCAATTGTGCCTCCTAAATGACTTAAAAATCAATGATAGATAACGAGTAACTAAAAGCTATATAAGTATATTCATGCGAAAATGATTGAGTTAGTTTTTTTTTTTCTATGGGAGTGGTTGAGTTAGTTACATACAATATTAGGTTGCAATAACATGATCACGTATTACCTATATATTTAACTTGACACAAACTTGTAACAATACAAATATGCTAAATTAAAGGTCATCAAACAGTAATATGTAGCATGAAGCCATGAACTATGTATTAAGAAAAAAGGGCCGAACTATAGATTAAGCTAACAACGAAAGACTTTGTATTATTGAAGTTGGAATTTCAAACATCTAAAGCACTTGAAAGAATGAGAAGATAACGTTCCTAAGTGAAATTTCCCTTTTGACTTAATAAGATAGTTTTCATATTGGTGAGTTAGGTTATGCCGGATTTCAAATTATACATCACTGAACCTATTTTTATTCACATACTTCCTTTGTTCCATATTACTTGCAACAATTCAACCAAAAAACTCTTATATTTTTTGTCAAAGTATTGCAAGTAATTCAGAATGGAGAATGTAGTTTGTAATCCAGTTTATATTGTTAGTTACCTTATGATTTATGCACTTTGATGTGTTTTGGGAACAATTCACAATCAAAATTTATCACCAACCCCTTTATAAGCATTCTAATTTCTAATGAGATGGTAGGAATGACCCATGTTTATTTCGGGATTGCCAGCAATAACAAAGAAGGGAAAGGTAACATGCTCCATGGAGAGCAAGCCATCAAGCCAAGAGAGCACCACAATGAAGGGCATGGGTGCCTCATTGTTAGCCGCCGCCGCCGCCACCATGTCAAGCCCAACAATGGCTCTTGTTGATGACAGAATGAGCACAGAAGGAACTGGACTTCCCTTTGGACTGAGCAACAACCTCCTTGGCTGGATCATATTTGGTGTCTTTGGACTCATTTGGGCTCTTTACTTTGTCTATGTTTCTGGTCTTGATGAGGATGAGGAGTCTGGCTTGTCCCTCTAAATTTAGTCACACCACCCTCCTCCACTCAACCAAATGTATTTTGATGTGAATGTCATCTGAATTTGGTAAACTTATTATGTTCAATGTAGAAAATTACAAGAGATTATGGTTTATTTTGTTGTAAGATGACCTTGGGGCTTGTTGATATACTACTATTGTCCTTTTTTTTTTTTTTTTTTTTGGCAACAAGAACAAACAGAAAAACAACCAAACTTACATAATACTCAAGTCACCCCTTCTTGCTCAGCTAAGGCGTGAGCTTGATTAACTTCATTCTTACCTACCTTAATTATCTCAACATACTTAAACCTCTGACACTTTATCATGATGTCCTGCAAGATGCCAGATATAATAAATGGTCATGTATTCCTCACGATAGCTTGCAAAAGCTCAGCCGAATCTGTATGTATTTTTATTGAATCAAACCCACTGTCGATGGCTTCACACATTCCTCTTAGTAGCGCATACGCTTCCGCCTGTAACGCCGTCATTGCAAATATAGCCATTCCTCCCTCCATAACCCTACCACCATGAACAAATCCAATCCAGCCTATCCCCGCTTCCAGAATATCCTCCCTACCCTTTCTCTTTTTGCATCTCCAAGATCCATCAACGAAAATACAACATAACGCATCCTGACACACCCCAACCTTATAATACAAAACAGAAGTTTTGATCTTGTCATTATCCGAACCTAATGACGACTTCATCTTCCGTACTCTGAGATCCTCAACCAACATCTGTTGGCGCTTTATGCTCAAAATTTCAAACGGTTTTGGAGCATAACCTTTGAAGACAACACTATTTCGATGTAGCCAAACTGACCAAAGTATAGCCACAAACTCCTTCCCTCGAACAGAATCGCGCCCCTCATGCTTCCAAAAATATTTGAGAAAATTCCGAATCCAATTCCCTAACACCACATGACCATCTTGAAGAACTCGAATACCCAAAGGAGACCCCCTCCACACCCTTGAAGTAACCTGGCAATCCCTGAAAAGATGCTTCTCCGACTCCATACTAAGTCCACATAAATTACATAGAGGGCTGACCTGAAATCTCCTTTTATACAAATTTAGATTTACAGCAAGAGCTGAATTCAGAAGTCTCCAAAGAAAAACCTTCCATTTTGGTCGAATGTCAAAGTCCCATAGCTTATGCCAAAACTTTACTTCCTCATCCGAACCCTCCATTTTACCCTCCTGCTTCTGGAGAGCGGCTTAAACTTCCTTAATTCTAACAATTCCAGTTTTAGAAGCACTCCATATGAATTCATCCGAAGCCGCCTCAGTCGGAATAGGCGTTGCCAAAATCCTGGCCGCCGATTCACGTGTAAACAACCTCCAAACAACTGCTGCATCCCACGCTCTCCTATCTTTTAACATCAGATCCTGAACCACCTCATATGAATGCACGCTCAAATTCACATTCCGCTTAACCAACAAAGGCCCTCCAACAACCCATCTGTCCTGAAGTATCTTGGTTTGCGAACCATCTCCAATTCTTTTCATGAAACCAAACCTACAATCCTTAACTGCTCTGCACATCCCTCTGAAGCCCCAAGAAACTCGCCCTAGCTTCTTATCCCGCATCACCATATCCACAGGGGAACCCCCGTACTTAGCACAGACAACCTTACTAACTAGACTATCCCTGCAAGTATGGATCCTTACCACCTGCTTTAGCAGAAGAGCCTTGTTAAAAAGATGAACATTCCTGACCCCCAAGCCCCCTCCTCCCTTCGGAAGCTGCAAAATATATTTTCTTCTCCAAAACACAGGTTTTGCCTTCAACGATCCTCCCCAAATGAAACGAGCAAATAACGAGTTAATCTTATCTGCCTTCATTTTCGGGATAAGGAAGACATTCAGCGTGTGCATGAACAAAGCTGCAAGGACACTATTAACCAAAAGAATCTGCCCCGCATGCAAAAGAACTAAATTATGCCAACTGCTTATTCGCTTTTCCACCTTCTCAACCATGGTATTAAACTTTCTAGAGCTCCTACCATCCACTTCAACATCACAAACCAAATACTTACCCAAACAGTCGCAGAAGGAGCTCCCAATATACTTCGCATGCTTTCCTTATGATGACTCAAACAATTGGAACTGAACGTAATTGGAACTGAACGTGATATGCGACTTCTTGTAATTAATTACCTCTCCCGAAACTCTACTGAAAACGTCAAGAGTTTTCTTCATAGCTAAACAGGACTCTTTAGTAGCTTTGAAAAAGAAGAGAGAATCATCGGCAAAGAATAAGTGAGATATATAAGGACCTCCCGTGACACCCTTATACCCTGAGGCTCATTTGATTGTTGCGCCTTGCATATCATGCGCGGAAGGATATCCATAACAAGAATAAAAAGATAGGAAGAGAGTGGGTCACCTTGTCGTAGCCCACATGATGGACTAAATCTCTTTGAAGGATCGACGTTAACAATAACCGCATACTTGACCGTCGTCACACACTGCATAATCCATTGCCTACTTTCGGAGGAAACCCCATCCTATCTAAGAGCCACCCTAAAAAATCCCAATTCACCTTATCATAGGCCTTGAACATGTCGACTTTTAACGCAGCGAGACCCTGATTGCCTTTAGTACGCGTTCTAATCATAGTCATCATCTCATGAGCAATTAAACAGTTATCACCAATTAGTCTCCCTGGCACAAAAGCATTCTGGAATGGCGACACCAGACTCTTCAAAACCGGCTTTAACCTGTTCGATATGACTTTAGAAGCAATCTTATAAATTACATTGCAAAGGCTTATAGGTCTGAACTGGCTAGCCTCTTCAGGCCTTCCAACCTTCGGAATAAGACATATATTTGTTAGATTCCATTCCTTCAAAATGAGTCCATTTTTCATGAATTGTTGAATGGCGAGAAAGACATCATTCCCCACTAAATGCCAGAATTTCTGGTAAAAGATTGGAGGAATTCCATCTAGCCCTGGAGCTTTAAAACCGTTCATTTGGAAAACAGCCTTCCTCACATCATCTCTAGAGAGGGGTTGTCGCATTGCTTCAAATTGATCATGAGAGATTCGAGGAACTAAACATTCAATATCCTGAAGCTCATTCCAAAACACATTATCTTGCTGCCCTCCCTGAAATAAGCTAGAAAAGTAATCAACCAGTATATCCTTAACCTGCTCCTGCTCCGACACCCAAACTCCATCCTTATCTTTCAACATATGAATTTCATTCCGCTTTCTTCTCGACTTGGCTTTTCCCGAAAAACCACTTAGTACATGTATCCTCAAAAGACAACCACTTGCCCTTCACTCTTTGCTGCCAATACTTGTGAACTGAAGTAATTTTATCCATCTGTTCTTTCCTGACTTTGTCTTCTGCCATCCCCACGTCATCATTTTGTATTTGCATTTGAATATCTTTGCACATTGCAATGGAGTCCTCCCAAGCAATGTTATGCTTCTTCTTAAACTCCTTACTCCACCGAAACAAATTGTATCTAACTTCTGCACACTTCCTCGAAACTTTATACATATATGACCCATCAAAATCCCCGTTCCAATGAGTGCTGACTAATTGCTTCGCCTCATCAAAATCCAAGCACCACGCCTCCATTTTTAAAGGACTCCTCCTCTTAGTAACTTACAGATTAGTATATAAAATAATAGGACTATGATCCGAAACTAGGATAGGAATATTTAAAGTGATAGCCAAGATCTGATGATTCAGATGGTAATAATGACGGAGAACAACTCAAATCTTTATGTAAAGTTTTAGGGATTCCACCTGATCACCTTAATAAGCTCGAACGATCATGAGCATGTGAACATATTATGTAAGAGGGCATACTACGACCTGTGTTACCTGAAACATAATAGACTAGTTGGATCTTTGCGTATGTTCGGTATGTATATAGTACTATCAAATTCAAAATCTCATCAACTAACATAACTATAGAGCAACTGCATTCCTATTAAGAGCATTTCCAATGGTGGTAGCTAGGGATTGCTAGCAATTTTAAAAGTCTTTAGCTACTAACTTGACCATTAAAGACAAATTTAGCAATTTACTTGGGGGGAAATCTGTCAAAAGCAAACCCAAAATTATTGAAAAAATGGGTCTCATTGATGCAAGTGGGACCCCTTTAAATGGAAAGTTGTAGCTAACCATTAGGGTGGAGCATCTCCAATGGCAAGCAACAACGCTATGTTGCTTGTCAAGCCACATAAGCTTTTCAAGCTACAATAAATTTAAGCTACATACTACACTAACGACAAGCAACAACTAGTTCTAACTTGAATATACCCCACTTTGTCAACTAACTTCTTATTCTTGACTATCATTGGTAATTTAACAAATGGGTCCCACCACTTTTAAAGAGCTATATATGGTGTCTACACACTATGCACACAAAATAGATTGTTATTCTATTGTCATCATGGAATGATTGATTATTCGATTTTGGATCATAATAAAATAAAAATTTCTCGAGTTATCAGAATCTGTAAGACAAATTCCTTGATTAGCTTGTTTGAGCAACATTGCTCACCCAAACTATATTGCTTGTGTTACTCCAATGGTTGGGCTACTTAGATGAAATTTCATTTCTTAAGTAATGTAGCCTTAACTCAAGCCTAAATTTGAGCTAAAGCTGTGGGCCCATGTGAGAATTTTGATAAACAATTTCAATATTCTTCTCTACAAAACAAACTATCTTACTTTAAATGGGACCTACTCAAGCAACAAGTATATTGGCTAAAAGATAAGTTAGCTAGAAAAACCTAGTTGACACTCTAAGCCAACTTCCATTATGCTCTACCATTGGAGTTGCTTAGTTAAATTAAAAATGGGTGAAAAACTAATTTGGCAATTAGCTTGCCATTGGAGATTAGAGCCAGCCTCTAACTCATCAAGTCATTAAATGGTGCCCATTCTCTCACATATTCCCTTGCAATTTTTGCAACATAGTCATGCGAGAGTAGAAGTTGTTAGATAATGTAATTTACACCCGAGTGTACAAAATATAATATGAGTCGATTCAATATTGATGACAGTGACAAAGAGCTCAACTTCCTTCCCAGCTGGATTGATGCAGCATAAAGGTCAAATCGGTGACTACATGCTAGATGCTACAGCAAGGCCAGCCGACATGCTAGATGCTGAAATTGGCATATATGATTGCAAAAACAAAAAAAAAAACAGATGTGCACCAGCCGGGAATCGAACCCGGGTCTGTACCGTGGCAGGGTACTATTCTACCACTAGACCACTGGTGCAATTTGATGAAAGATATTGCTTACAAATAGGTTTTAGCGGAGCTTTAGAAAATTTATGTGAACAAAAATACATGATTGAAGTTATAAATAATTCATCTTTCAACATTTTTTTCAGTTTAGCACTACAATTTAAGATTGTGTTCGATAAAACTTTAAACTAATCAATTACTGATCAAAATTAAATAAAGGAATTTTTTATAAGGAGATTTTGCGAAAATAAAAATAAATACATGGTTTAGTATGAAACATGAAAATTTTAGAAGAAAAAGTTTCTCAAATATTCCTCATCATTACTGGTGGAATTGTTAGTAAACAGTACTTCATCACATTTCCTCAGTTCCCGTTTACTTGCAACATATGGACTTTCACCCCTCCCAATGCACCATTAATATCTTCAATTATCTATAAGTAAAAATTACAATATTTTGATAATTTGTAAGAATATATCGAGACGAATCTAACAAGATCTCACATAACTATGTTTAACCTTACATATTAATCATAATAGATGACTAACGGTGAGTGTATGAATAGTGTAAAGTCCATATGTTGCAAGTAAATTGGAACGAATGAAGTACATTATTAGTAGAAGCTAAGTGTAGAACTAAAGTAGATTTAAGACTAAAATTTCAAAAGTTAAGTGATGGGTATGACTTTTTGATTAAAATCATATTTTCTAGAATCAATTTCTCTCTCTTTCTCTTTGTCTTTTAATAATTACATAAATGCTTAAGAAGCTACATGTAATAAACTTGAAAAAAAGGCTAAATACCAAACCAATGATTAAGCGAGTCGATCACTTAAGTCAACAATAATGCTTGAAATTGGTTTGACTCGAGCTCGAGTTCAACTCAAAACTAGTAGAACTTGAAATTTCAAGCTTTACTTGATCTGTAAATCTCAAATCAAGCTCAAGTCAAACTAAATACTTATTTATTCATATATTTAACGTTTACCTTATGCTAGACTTTGTTTCAACCAAAGGATAATGGAGGGACAATGATACGCCCATGACTAGCTGAAAAACCAACAGTCATGTTTGCCTCCTTACAAGTTTATAATGGAAGTACTATAGGAGTAAGATAATTCCATCTTGACCTTTTCATGAACTATTAGAGTGAGATGTTTTCTATGTCAAAAAAAACAAAAAGAGAGTCTGACTATAGACTTCTGGCATGATGATTGGCTTTTAGTTGGCCCGTTACGTAGTTGGGTCAAGGGCCCCCTGGATACTAAGGAGAGTGGCAGGAAAGTCCATAGCATAATCTCGTTAGGTCATTGGGATTTATCAACGCTAACGCTCATCCTTCCTCCCTGCATTGTCAGCCGTGTTCTTAGTATACCTCCCCCGCTTCCAAACTCTTCGGAGGATCTTCTCACATCAAAGTTTGTAACTCACAAAGGCTTTGTGCTCAAATATGTTTATGATACTCTTCTCCCCAACCTCAGGAGGGGGTGGACCTGACTTGGATCTGGAGATGCCCTGTAGAACCCAAATTAAGCTTATTCACGTGGTTACTTTGGCATGATCGTATCCCGCATAGATACCTTCTCGCCATTAGGAGAATGATTCAGGACCCTTCTTGCCCTAGATGTCACGGCCATACCGAGCATAGTGCTCATATTATCCGGGAATGCAGTTTAAGTCGTGAGATTTGGGGATGCTCGAATATGCCTATAATTCAGGATGGGGACTTCAAATCATGGCTTCACAAGAATATGACCTCCAATGAGACTTTTCGTGAACTACCCTGGAAAAGTGTCTTTCCCTACCTTTGCCATGAGATTTGGAAGGATAGAAATAATTGTGTGTTCCACAGACGTCAGCCCTCGCCTATTATGGTGTTGTGTGTTCGGGCCACGAGTTATGCTCGGGAACATGCACTCTCCATGAGTAAGAATAGCATAGAACAGCTTGCCCATATGGGTTTTGCCTATCCCCAGGATTACCTGATGATTCACGTTGATGCTTCTTTTGTTGGACTGTTGGAAATAGCGGGGATTGGAGGGGTAATTCGTGATGGAAATGGCCAATGGGTTGTGGGATTTGGGAAAAAGATTTACACTAACAATTCTCTTGCATCAGAATTTCTTGCGATCTTGGAAGCTTTATACTTTGTAGAGATGCATAACCTCCCCAAGGCCATTATTTATTTTGATTGTCAAAATGCTGTCGAGCTTCTTACAACAGGTGATTGTGATTTATATGCCAATGTGATTAATACGTGCAGGCTATGGCTTACGAAGCGTCCGAAAACTCTGATTAAGTATTGCAACCGTAAATTTAACCTAGTGGCGGATACCATGGCCAAGGCTTGTAGGGTCATGGAAGATGAATGTGTTGTAACTAGGATTTTCCCCACCCCCCTAGTTATTGTACGGAACAATTATTATCGGATTGTAATATTTTTAACACTACTGTTTAAGGAATGAAAGGCTTTGTTTACCAAAAAAAAAAAAAAAAAGACATCAAATTGCTCTTTTCAACTATTGGAAAAAAGCCTAATCAAACCTCATTTTTAAGTAAAGATTTTGATATACGTAAGTAACTTAAAGGGACTAAGAATAACATTACATACATTTTTAAAATGTTGTTAGTTTAATACTACTAATCTATAATAAAATCACAGTCATTAATTCAAGGCGGCGGTCGGCCGGACCACTTCTTCTTACCAAAAAAAAAAAAAAAAAAAAAAAAAAAAAAAAATCTATAATAAAATCACGCATCAATGATCGAAGTTTCTGTTTAATATTACTCAAATTTAACAATTTTTCTACTCCAACCAAATCATCATTTTGAATAAAATCTAGCAAAAAAAATATTCGACATTACATAGCAAAAATAACAAGCTTAACAAACCCAATTAATGTCATCAACACATCAATATCAATCCTCAAAAACACACATATACTTCCATAAATCCAAAAAAATATTATCACAAATATCTTATAACCCCCATATAGTAGTATACACACACATATACAAACTCCAAAAAAATGGCGACTTGCTTAAGCAACACCACCAGGCCTAAGCTCACCACCACCTTCTCATCATCATCATCTTCTTCTTCCTCTCAAACCCTTCAAATTCTCTGCAAACGACTTTCTCTCTCCTCTTTTCTTCCTCATTCGTCCCACTCTCTCTCCTCATCTTCTCGCCTTTCTTCCAAAACCCTACACTTTCTCTCTCCTCCACGTCACCTTCTTCTCCGCCGCAATTTCTCAGCTCGAGCTGATTCTTCTTCGTCCGACAATGGCGCGCACTTCGATTTCGACCTCTTCACCATTGGTGCTGGAAGTGGCGGTGTTAGAGCGTCGCGTTTTGCTTCCAATTTCGGCGCTTCTGTCGCTGTTTGTGAACTTCCTTTCAGTACTATCTCGTCTGAGACTGCTGGAGGTGTTGGTGGAACGTAATTTCTAAACCTAATTTTTGTTGATTGAGATTTAATTTGTTTTCTATTTTATGGTTTTATTGAGCAATTTGAGTTGATTATTGATGTTTGTTGTAGTTGCTGTTTTAGTGATTGTGGTGATTAGGTTTTGAGGTAGTAGGGTTTGATACTTTTTGAGTTGTTTTTGCTGACAATTAGTGTGTTGGAATCGATATATGAAATTGTGGAATGTAATTTGATGAAGCAGTATGGCTTTTTGTGTTGGATTCTTCTAAGGAGCAAGGGAATTACTTAAGTAGTTCATGCTATGCGATTGTTATATTTAGAAAGACGAAGTTTTGTGAATGTGGTGATTGTGTCGAAATTGGATTATTGAGCTAACTTGTTTAGTAGCATTGGCGTGGGTTTGTGTAAACCTACGTTGCTTTGACATAGAGGTATGATTCTTGGTGTGGTGTGGATTACTGGATTGGACATGGCTATTGGGTGTAAGGATGATATCGGTAATGAGATGAGTCGACGTGAGTATGGGTAAGTATGACTCGAACTAGAAAAGTGCAGCTGAGCTTGGCTTAACTCAACCGTGAGTGACCCTGGGATGTTGAGGCTCCTCAAATCTTGATAGACTTGTAGCGTGGGTCTTAGTTTAAATTACGCTAGTTGCTGTATATCATAGGGTTTTTTTTGGGAAAATTGAGGGGAAGAATGCTACTATAGCTCAGAATCATCTATATGGAGGTAAAAAAAAATTAAAATTATCTTTTTTTTTTTTTATTATTATTCTGCCATATATAATTATATTTGAATGCAAGGAAAATGGTATACATAATTACATATTGTAAAAATTTTAAAAAAGGATTGATGGAGTATGATTAAATAAGAAGTTAAGTAACAAAAGCAAAAACAAATTAGCTGGCCAGTTTTTCTAGTGTAGACTTGTTAGAGTCTTGAGTCTAGTTTGATCAAGAGTTGGGTTTTTTTACGAAGTTATAATTAAGTAGCTTGTAAGCTTTTTTATCTCACTATCATCAGATAATTTATTGTTCGGTCATAATATGAAGTGTCAACTTTCTACCACATTCAAGATCTAGACAGCTTCGCCTAACACAAATGTATTGAATTTGATGACATTAAGCAGGAGGACCTCATGTGCATTAGTGTTACATCTCTTATCATAAAGAGTCTTTTGAGACCTTTTTTGCACTCTAATGACCATTTAATTCAATGCTCTTCATCTTCTTTGGTGGAGCAGAACTATGAAGATCTTGAGATTTTGTGCTCATTAAATATTTTGGAAGGTAGAGCTTGAGAACCAGGCTTTGAAGGTTGTTTTTAATGACTAATATTTTTTTTTTTTCAAATTGCAGCTGCGTACTTCGAGGATGTGTGCCGAAGAAGCTGCTTGTTTACTCTTCTAAATATTCACATGAATTTGAGGAGAGTCATGGGTTTGGATGGAGTTATGATGCTGAACCCAAGCATGACTGGAGCAGCTTGATTGCTAACAAGAATGCTGAACTTCAGCGTTTGACAGGCATCTACAAGAATATCCTGAAAAATGCAAATGTCACGCTTATTGAAGGCCGTGGAAAGGTTGGACGACTATGTTATGATGGTAGTTTAAACTTAATCAGATATTTATTCACTTTGACGTCTCACCAGCAATAACATCTTTGTCATTGAAACAGATTGTTGATCCCCACACAGTTAACGTTGATGGGAAACTTTATTCAGCGAGAAACATATTGATTTCTGTTGGGGGCCGTCCTTATATCCCTGATATTCCTGGAAGTGAGCATGCTATTGATTCTGATGCTGCTCTCGATCTCCCAGAAAGGCCTAAGAGAATTGCAATTGTCGGGGGTGGATACATTAGTTTGGAATTCGCTGGTATCTTCAATGGTTTGGGAAGTGATGTTCATGTTTTCATTCGTCAAAAGAAGATTTTGAGAGGCTTTGATGAGGAGGTACTGTTATGCCCATGTTGCACACATTAAGCTGTTGGCTACTCTCATTAAGCTGTTACTCACACATTAAGCTGTTACTTTTCCTGTTTTGCAGGTCAGAGATTTTCTTGCCGAACAGATGGCCCTAAGAGGAATTGAGTTCCACACAGAAGAATCTCCCCTAGCTATCACAAAGTCTGCAGATGGTACACTGGCGTTGAAGACCAACAAGGAAACTATCGATGGTTTTTCACATATCATGTTTGCCACAGGGAGAAGACCAAATACTAAGGTCATCTTTCCTTTTCTTGCAGCAGATTATGGCTTGTACTCATTATAATGGTGGTTAATATGAAAACAGAAGTAGTATATAGTCAAGGTTTCACCAGTTACGTGCTGGCTTTGTAATTGACTGTGCATTATGATTTCTGCGTTACTCATAATGTGAGTTAATACAAGCTGCAGAACTTGGGACTGGACGACGTGGGGGTAAAGATGGACAAAAATGGAGCCATAGAGGTAATATCTTTAATGGTAATGGTATATTTAAACTTTGCATATGCTCTTGCTTGCTCATTGGAGTGTTGCTGCAGGTCAACGAGTATTCTCAGACATCAGTTCCTTCTATATGGGCAGTAGGTGACGTCACTGATAGAGTGAATTTGACCCCTGTTGCTTTGATGGAGGGAGGGGCATTAGCAAAGACAATATTTGGAAATGAACCAACAAAACCTGATTATCGGTGTGTTTTGTTAAATCTTTATGTTATGTTGTAAATTACTAAATTGTAATGCTATGTTTATGATTCTGTAAAGTTCTAGTTGCTTCCTTTTTTCGCAATTTGTTAGCTTTAGCCTTTAAGTACCATAGGATCTATTTTAGGTGGGTGACGCTTGACCCATATTGTCTTCATAATGCGCGTGTCATAGACATCAGCTGACTTGGACGTTATTGTATGCCAACCCAACTTAAACAGAAAGGGAGCACTTTAGGTTCAGTTGATTTCTAGTTGGAGCTTTTATACTAGACCCTTATCCTGTGAAGGTCCGTAAATCATGAAGCCCTTTCTAAAATTGCTAAAAAATCTCAAAAGTAGAGGACAGCAAGTCTCTAAATCAACTCAAATACTCAACCTCTCAAGGTCCCTCCGCTTCCACTTTGGTCATTATATGGCACTGCACTCAAAACCGTATGTGGGAAGCCCAATCTGATGGCCATACCTTCAAAAGTTCTTCTCGTGGACAATAAGTCACATCAAGAAGTTGTTTTATGATTACGGGGGAACTGCCTACTTTAACTGTTTTGTTCACAAATTGCGTCAGACAAGGATCACTTTCACTGCATGGAAACCCATGTCAATGTTTTGAAATCCTTCCAGAGCCACTAAAGTCAGAGAGAAAACGCTCGTGATCATGCCTGATAGAGCAGGTCATTCCTGGAAGGCCCTTTTTAGATGCTTATGAATATACATGGAAGTCTTCCTGGTACCCCCATTCCAGAGGCTATAGGCAGGCATGTGAGAATTGGATGATATATACTTTGGAGGGGCAAAATCAGTAAGACTGTGGATTATAACCTACCAGCATAGATGCTGACAAGTCCAACCTAATGGCTGGAGATAGATTGTAAATAGCAAAGCTCATTCGCAAACTCACACCATCTGTCAGTGGTATTTGTTTTGCACAACTTGATGGATGCCTATCTTTTGCGTATTTGTTTTTAGGTCCATATATACCAATCGCTGTATATGAGTCCATTCATAAAGTATGGAGCCTAAGCCTAGCCAAGTTGTCCTCTTCGTAATGTCCAATAAGCTTCTCCATAGCCAAAGATAGAATCTGTTTCTTCCTTCCCTCAGGCACTGTAACTCCCTCGAGGACAGCTTCAAACGCATCAATTGCACAATCTGGAATAATGGCGTGAACCTTTTCAGAATCCTTGGTATGGACTATGGAGCCTAATCCTAGCCAAGTTGAAAGCAACCATCGTATGTTGCCTATTTATCTGCTCCCTTTGTTTCTTTTTTTGAGTTGAATGGTTAGTCGAAGTGAACATTTTCTCAACCTGTGATTTGCACTTGTCACAAATTATTAAATCTGTAGCAACTTGTGATGATGTCTGTGCTTTCCCCATGTGCAGAGCTGTACCTTCTGCTGTGTTTTCTCAGCCACCAATCGGCCAAGTTGGATTATCAGAGGAGCAAGTAAGAACTTTTCCTTACCTCACAAGTGTTGGTCATTACTGATCAGTTTACTTAATAAGTTAATAATTAATATTGCTGGGTTTTGCAGGCCATAGAAACATACGGGGATGTTGATGTTTTCACTGCAAATTTTAGGCCTTTAAAGGCCACTTTATCTGGTCTTCCAGACCGTGTTTTTATGAAACTTATAGTTTGTGCCAAGACTGACAAAGTTGTTGGGTTGCACATGTGCGGAGATGATGCACCAGAGATAGCACAGGTCTATGCATAATCTGTCTTTAGTGTATGTAACAAGTATTAGTGTATTACAGTTCTATAATCCGCTATTATATGACTGGCTGTTTAAAATCTCAGGGGTTTGCAGTTGCAGTAAAAGCTGGCTTGACAAAGGCAGACTTTGATGCAACAATTGGAATTCATCCTACAGCAGCAGAAGAATTTGTTACAATGAGGAAGCCTACGCGCCAAATTCGTAATGGACCACCAAAGGTTAGGAACTTGGTTATGATGATGGTAATTTTGTACTGATGTGGTTATGCACTACTCCTTATGCCTCATAGTCATGAAATAAGAATTTAGCATTTGCTATGATACTATTGATGGGTTTTAAAATAGTACCACAAGTGCACGGTCTGATGGGTTTTAAAATAGTACCGCAAGTGCACGGTGTCTGTTGTTAGCAGAAACTTAGTAAATACGGGTCGATCCATAGGGAGAGGATTTCTATAGATTGATGTTCAATTACTTAACTACTGCAAGAGAAAAATTGATTGAATGAATAATAACTAAACTAAAATAAACTAGATCACAAATGGATGTAAATCAGATAATTAAAACCTAGGGCATTTGCTCGGTCCACCATGCTTATACCAATTCAATCAATACAATACAATTCAACAATACTTGGATTAAGGGTCGAGTAATTAGAGTCTTTTGTTAATCCTACTGTCGGGTCTTCATACTCTTAGATCAACATATGCTAGTACGGTCGCTCAACATAATCAGATCTACCAATTGTAACAAGCCTCTAATGAGTACGATCTTTTAATTCTAACTCCTATTAGTTAAATCATAACCCATGATATTGCGCAATTACATGAATTAAACAATTATAACAAATCAATAGGAATTACTCTAATCCAATCCAATCACTAAAGAACTTTAAATCACAATCAAAGAGGTATAAGCATGGCTTCCCTCACTAAGCCCTAGAAATAGACTACTCACTCATGAAGTCATGATATTAAAAAACGCAATAAACATAATCAAAGTAAAGGAATTCATCTAAATAAAATAAGTAGAAAAAAAGTACCGAATGATTGAAGAACAATTGAAGCGAAATCGACGATCTTTATAATCTTCAAAGCAAAGAGTTAATACAAAACTAGAGAAGAAACTAAGTGTTTTAAACCTAAAAACAAAGAATAAAGATAGTCTAAACTAAATTTCTAAAACCGTATTTATAGTCTCTGCAAAACGACTAAAAAAACAAGAAAAATAGTCAACCCGACAATCTGCCCGGTCGGGCGACGGTGATCTTCTCTAACGATCTCAGCTGGAAATTGCCCCGGTCAACCGGGAAAGGCTGCTGGCTGCCCGGTCGGGCGCGCAAGCGTTTTTGGGGTTTTCTTCGCCCGGTTAGCCGGGCCAACTGCAAAATGGCAAACTGATCTCGTCCAGTCGGGCAAATCCTCCCGGTCGACCGGGTGAAAGCGTTTCTTCAAGCTTTTCCGTAAATTCTTCATCCAAGCTTCTTGTGGACTTCCCGAATTCCCTTTCTTGACTCAGATCAAGGCCTTAGATGCCTGACAAACCGGTGCTCAATGCTAAGGAAATGGGGCTAAAAACTCTATATAAAATAGACACATCAACTATTTATGACTCCCTGTGGTCCTGAGACTCTTAGCTGATCTTACCATACATATTGTGTTGACGATAAATTTATCTGCTAGTCAAAGGCATGTGTATAATATCTTGGTATTAGATCATTTCACTTTTCCATAAGCTCTGATGTCCTCCATGTTTAGGTTACAAAGGATTCCAAGCCTCAAGCTACAGCAGGAGTTTAAGCTCATGAACAGGCTCCAAAGCAAAATCAGATTTGTAACTCCTAGCAAGGTACTAACCTTCATTCACATTTTCATATTGATGTTGTATACCCTTGTCGCTTCAATTAAAATCGTTTTGGAAGTTTTTACTTAAAAAAGAACTGTAAATTTCAATTGTTTTCACACTTTCACGATTTCACTATAAACCTATGCTGCAATCTAATACCCCT
This sequence comes from Beta lomatogona, assembly GCA_947646795.1. NCBI lineage: Eukaryota > Viridiplantae > Streptophyta > Magnoliopsida > Caryophyllales > Amaranthaceae > Beta > Beta lomatogona. The sequence goes on from CANSNZ010001311.1 coordinate 131,390, forward strand.
TGGCTTTTTTTTTTTTTTTTTTTTTTTTTTTTTTAAAACCACGTAGCTGTTTTTAGTCTCCACTTAATGCCACAATTTTCCACAACAGGAACATCTAGTTGTTAACCTCCAAATAACGTCTTTCTTTCAAAACTTTTGCTTAGAAAACATTCTTTAACCTTTACTAATTTTGCACATATAAATCTACCAGACAACCTATTGGACCCCATTGCTATCATGAATTCCGATGAAGTCAAAACCCACAGGAGAATACATAATGCTATTTGCTTAACTAGGCCTTGCAATCTTGAATTGCTGCGTGAAACAAAATCATTGAGTAGAAGATTCTTTTTGGAAATAATTAGAGCAAATGGACAAGGATTTAATACCTCAAATAAAATTAGTGAGTTTTTTGGTTTATAAACTTTTCAATGTATCTTGTCATTTTGCTACATTTTTACACTTGTTTTCTTCAAGTTAAATGCTTGGTTTACCCGCTCATTCTACTCTCGTAATGCTTCCTAATTCCTATCTTTGCAACAGTAACCAGATGCTTGCTTTGAGGAACCTTCCAAATCAATTTTGAGTTGTTGACTCCTCCATAGAGTCTGATCATTTCCCCCAAGTATGAACGATGAAGCTTTATCGTCATGCTTGTGAATGCCAAATACTTCAACCGAGATCTATAGAGTTACCGGAGTCTGTTTTGTTGTAATTACGAGTAATGTGAAGATGATCAACTGCAATTGCACTTACTAAAGGTTGCTTGTTCTGTTGTATACCTATCATCCTCGACGGATCTGATACTGTACAGTACATTCTGATTTGTGGGATCCTGATTTTTTGTTTATACATTATTCTCCTTTCGAGTTGATCTGGAAGTGGGATTGTGCAGTTAAATAATAGTGTCTGGAAATATGTTTCCAGATCTTGACGAGCTAATACGTTGTTTAATCAGATTGTGCAGTGGGTTTCTTTTCAATGTTAATTCTATCATAGGCTTTAACATGGGCTCATGTCAGAGATTTTCAAACTAAACATCGTAGCTTGAAGTAAATCAAAAGGTCAACTACAACACTACTGAACTAGAAAATACTTGGTAAGTGTTAGTATACGACTATTCATATTCGGATATATGATGTGTGCAATAGACATAGAATAAATCAATGATAAAATTCTCATGTTGAATATTGGAAAATGTACGTTCTTTTTTATAAGTTTTAGTGAAGAAATATAGTCAAAGTCGATGAGTGATGACCTTATAAATGGGATACACAAAGATGGGATTACTTGGAAGTAGAAAACCTTCCCCAAGAACTTGCAAGTGGTAGGATCTAAACCTCTCCCGCCACTTACATTGCAACACAAAGCAAGCTTGGTGTAAATTATTAGACTATAGGAGTAGACTAACTGCTAAATACAAGTATTCACATATTCTGTTTCACATGCTTACAATTTTGAGACCTGAGGATCAAGGTTGGCCTAATGGTTGTGAGGCCCTCCTTTCACCCTTGTGACAGGTGTTCGATTCTCACCCCTTGCAAGAAGGATCTCCGATTTCCCCCTTCTTGCAAGGGAATTCTCCTTACCCAAAAAAAAAAAAAAAAAAAAAAAAAAATAAGCTTACAAATTTGAGACCTAGGAATCCATGGTAAAAAATGGAGCTTTAGTTTATCCATACTTTGTACATGATAAGAGGATAGAACAGATAACTAGTGATTATGAAAAAGTCCTAATTGTCTAAGGTGGTGATGAGTATATTCAGGATGATCATCAAGAATTGGACGCTCAGCCTGGATCCAACGGCCATCCTTACTCCTAACCATTCCTCTATTCTCATCCTGTCTCCAAAAAGGAGGGATTTGGTAGTGATCCTTCAAGAAATCACATGCTTTGTTCACTAATGCTATGTCCCTTCCAATTGTGAGGTGAAATCTTCTCCCTTTTCCATGATACCTGCATTACATTATAGCATCATTGTACAAATTAGATAATATTCAAGAAAGAAAATTGATAACAGTAAGGATAGTAATAATCTAATGTTTTTCTACGTTCGTTTTCGCTAAATTGGGTGTGATTTAGTACTCACAAAAGGCGATGTTTTAGTGTATCTTATGATTGTCTACTTTTTTGGATCTTGATCTAGCAGGCGTTTATATAGTTGAAAAAGAGAGTGCAATTAAATTTACGTAAATAGTTATATGTGATGAATAGTAAATCCGAACAAATGAAACTCTTATTCGGATTTGATAGGAGACTAAGTTTAGATAAGATTTGAGTGAATCTGATTACTGGTGTCACATCATTAATTGATATATTAAATTTACATTTCTAAGTGATGATTATTCTAAATTTGACTTTTAAAACAGTGAGATAATGATAAATCAAGATGCTTTTTGACAATAAGTGCACTCTCAAGTGACAAGTCACACCCACCAATTATTAATTTATTAGGCTTACTATCTCAATCTTATACACTATAATTAATCATGATAACATAAGGGTAAGTGCCACACCTAAATTCTTAATCTAGATTATAAGAGGTTGAAATGAACTTTTCATGTTCAACATGACAACATGGATAAGATGAACCGAGACAATGAAATGAACTTATATAGTCTATCATTGGTAAGAACTATTATGTTCGTAGTCATGTAAGATCTTACTAAATGTGTTTGTTTGTTTAGTATCAATTTCGTAGAATTTTACATAATATATAGTAATTAATAAGTAGTGCAAATATGTATTAGCAACAAAAAAATATGAATTGTAGAAAATAAAGTTCACTAACCCATCAAGTAAATGCAAATGGGCTTCCAAATTGTGGGCACAACTTGGGTCATTGGTGTCTTTAATGAATGGAGAATTTTTGTGGTCCAAAGCAAGCTCCACCCCTACATGACAATAACTCCAAGGCAACCCTTGAGCCATTTTCATCCACTCCGAAGGTAAATGTTCATTAAACACTAATCCTGGTGCCTTAGGAACCATATCATGCACATTTACCACCCTAAGTACTTTCACCCCTAGCTCCTCCAACCTCTCCTTAAACCTCACATTCCCGACCCGAGGGCCCGAGAACGAGAACACACTTATGGGCCTAGCTTGGTTGTCTAGGCCCATGTGAATACCCGTCTCAGCTATATCATAGGCACTCAAAATTGCTAGGGCACTACCCAAACTATGGCCCGTTATACTTATACTAATTTCTTCATTGTGGAACAACTCTAATAGACGTTTTACCTCACTTAGGATTTGCTCACGGGCCGAAAACTTGCAATATTTGCAATTCGGATCCTTGTCGGTATAGAGGTCCAAGAACCCGGATTCGGCCTTGACACTCTTGTCCGGGCATGGGATGTTCTCGTCAGAGATGGGCCTAAGGAAGTCCATTAGATCATGGACCCACTCAAGCCGGGTAACCGTGCCCCTCCAAGAAACAATGATGTCCCTACGGCCCAATCTCTTGGACATCTCATCATTGGATACAGCCACATAACCTATCCAATTAGCATTCTTGGACCAAACCTTGGGCCACCTTGAGTTCCTAAAAAAGTTGGGCAAGTTAATATTGGACGTGGCATACAAGTACCTTGTTACCTCATAACCATGGGCCTCCATTTCTAGGCCCTTGAAGAAAGAATGCCTTGGGTACTTACAACTCCCACAATACTTTGAAAATGGATCAAAATCAAACCCATCATAACAGGCTTGGGCCATTTCTCCATATCGGATTAGCTCGGCCCGTAGGAGAGAATCCATTGGATCAAGTAACCCAACCCACTCATTCTCCCCATGAATCTCCCTCCAACGATCCACTAACTCATTTTCACCACTTTCTTCCTTCACAGGCCCAAATACTTCTCTACCTTTCTCTAGTCCTGTTTCTCTCCAAGGTTCAACTATTCTTGATGTCAATGCATCATTCGTCCTTGATAAAACTTGAACTGTACTTGGTTTAGTGGTAAGGTTTCGGCCTTCGGACCGTTTCGAAGGGTATGTTTGGGATAAAAAAGTTGTAGAAGATGAATTTTCAGATTGAAAAGGAAAATTATGGTTTGTAATGAAGGGAAGAGCTTGCATTTTGGAGAGGGAAAATGCCATTCTAGATATCTCTAAGGAAGATGATATTGGTGATGATTTGATGTGGGGGAAAATGATGCACAAATAATTTGAAGTATGGGATTGGTTTATTTTTCTTTCTAGCATGACATTAATCACATTATATAATAAGTATGCACAGAAATCATGAGTCATGCATGTGGGAGCCCACATAAAAACTATAGGTTAGTGAAGTATGAGTATTATATTTTTGGGAGGACTAAATTTAAGATATGACTTTTATCTTCTGTCTGTTGTTGGTCATTAGGCACAGTAGAGTCAAGCGTATCATGTTGCAATTGAAATAGTGTACGTGAGTTGGCTGCTTGATAGTTTAAATGAAAATAAATCACAAAGATCAAGCACCCATTTTTGTCTCATTATTTGATCTTCAAATTTTGTGGCATGGAGATCATAATCGATGATATGAGAATCTTTCGTGCAGCGAAGCAAAATTATTTTTCTAATTATTGAAAAATATTGGGAAATTAAAAGTAATATCAAGGTAGATTTTACGTCAAAAAATAAATATTGATGTAGAGATTTCCAGTTTTATTGTATATCTATGATGATTTAAAATTAGATTAGTAATAAGATTGCATATCTTCATAATTGCATATTATATCTCATGTACATATCGTACAATAGATCTTTGTTGCTGTTGCGTATGAATTACACCTCTATAAGTTATTATAGTGTACACTTGGGTGCATATACTTCTAGATAGCGCGTCTTTGCACCCTTACTTGCGTATTATGCCGATGTATTATCCATATGTTGCCTATAAAAGGCAGTGGAACATTTTTTTCAAGATAGAAAGTGGGTAGAGCAAAAGCCAAGAGTGGTGGGTCGAAGTGTGCGATAAGTCAATTCCTATATACTTCATCTGTTCTTTATTAATTCTAACATATGAGTTTGCCCTTTTTTATGAAATAAAAAAGATGGTGGGATAGGATAAAAGGATCCATATAGGGCGGGTAATTGATGAGATTTTTAATTAGATCTAAGAAAGACAATTCAGCCTATTTGACAAGTTTTTATTACCAAAAGTAAAGTTGTTACAATTAATATGAAACTAGCTAAAGTAGTATATGTTGCAATCAATAAACAACGGGGGAAGTAGAATAGATTGAAATTGAAATAAAATGGATAGAATCAATATTAGAAAAAGGAAGTAAATTGCGTGTCTACCCATCAAATTAAACACGTTATATATGCATAGAAATTTAGAGATTAGACTTTTCAAAGCTTATAAAAGTCATAAGAAATTATTGCTCCTTAATATAAAGTCGCCAAATAATTTTAGTTGGCCTAATTTTCCGAGTTGTATTTCTTCTATTGTTTTAAATTTTTTTCGCTCTGTGTTAGAAGCTTGTCATAGTCTGGTTCCATGCTCAGGTTTAACCAAATTTACTTTTGTATGGTGGTATGTTTGGTATTTTCGTAATAGATTAGTTTTCAACAGTGAAGCTACTTCTGTTAACCAGGCTTGCTATATGATTAATGCTTATGTTAATAATTGGGACAAGGCTCTGGTTTCCAATTTAGATTCTTTTCCGGGCCCTCCTCCTTCCTATCCTACTAGCAAGCTTCCTCCACAGGAGGGTATTTGCCTTTCTTGCCCCCCCCCCCTCTCAGCCTAATTATGTTAAGCTAAACTTTGATGGTTCCAAGCTTGCTAATGGTCAAGCTTCTTATGGCTTTGTTATTAGGGATCATCTGGGTAATGTTATGTTAGCTAGTGCCAAGTCTCTTGGTAGTCATATGAGTATTTTGCAGGCTGAGGCTCTTGGTTTGCTTCATGGTATTAAAGGAGCTCTCTCTATTAATACTTCCCACATTGAGATTGAAGGAGATAATCTTACTGTGATTAATGCTATTAAGCAAACTTCTAATACCCCGTGGGAAATTACTAACATTATTGGTGATGCAGGTGATGCTCTAACCAACTTCACTCGTTGCTCGGTTCGCCATTGCTACCGGGAAGCAAATAGAGTTGCTGATTTTATGGCGCACAAGGGTCATGCATATCCCAACACTTTGTTCTGGTTCCCCCCTTATTGTATTGATTTTTTCCTCCTTGTCCGTAAGGATATTTTAGGCTGGCCTCCTGATTGAGGGAGTTCCAGTTTAAGGTTTTTTTTTCCCCCAATCAAAAAAAATAAAAAATAAAATAAAGTCGCCAAATAATCTATATTCGATGTCCTATACAGCTACACTTATCATCGACCAATCGTGAGATTGAAAGGAGGATCAAGGTTTGCTAATGGTTGTGAGGTCTTCCTTCCACCCCTGTGACATGAGCTCCATTCTCATTTCTTGTAAAAAAGATCCCCCAATTTCTCCCTCAACTTGTTAGGAAATTCCTTACCTTAGAAAAAGTTAATAATAAAATCAAAAGCGACACGCATTTTCTCAAATTTTATATCCTAGTGAACCTCTTCTTCATATAATATACGACACAAGGAAAAATCTCCTTTTCTCTTTTATTGTTTAACCCAAAAGAAATATCGATAAATGGAGAGGGGGCATTATTTGCCATATTAAAATATATTAATTGTAATCCATAACATTTGCAACAAAAAAAAAGATATTACAATACATAAAAAATATAGGGATATGTAAATCGCGCATGTTCTAATTTCTGGCATATATAGGTTTAACCATCTTATACAATTAGATAAACTAGGGTATTGTTTTGATTGAAGGCAATCTTAGTTTTGGTAGTCCCCTTATACACAAAAAAAAAGGTTGTGACTTAAGACAATAATTAATAACTCCACCTTTATAATACGGACATGACATAATTTTATATATTAAAAAAATAAGCTTAAAAAGTTGGGTCAATTATATTATCTCTCCAAAACTAAACTTAAAGAGTGGCATCAGTGGAATTGTGGAAAATGAATCAACAACAAACAATCAATTTTATCTTGGAAGAAGCGACATCTTATAGTCTATTTGATCATTTTGACATAATATGATGTTCTTGTTAATTATATATGACTATTGACTAACAAAATTTGTAAGCTATAGTATAATTAACAAGAACATCATATTATGTCAAAATGTTCAAATAGACTATAAGATATCACTTCTTCCAAGATAAAATTTGTAAGCCTAGCAACTCATGTGAACGAGTTAATAAATAACGCGTTCTACTTCTTCTTCTTCTTTTCCTTTGATAAGAAGTTCTACTTCTTATTTGACATCTCCAAAATGGATTTTTGGTCACTTTGACTGGAAAAGGTTTTGTTTACACTGGAAGACTTTAGTTTCACTTGCGTTTACCAAAAGGATTATCAAGTTCACGAATTACTCATTCAAAGTTTTAAACGCATTACTGTTGTGATTTAGAAACTAAGTGTTAACTAGATTGTGCAATAATCAACAATAATCAAGAAGAATTGAGAAATTGAAACAACAACTAAGTAATACAAAGAGGAATGAAAACAAGAAAGAACACACCAAGATTAACGTGGGAAACCCGAGCTCCGGGAGAAAAACCCACAAACTTGCGCTATGGAATCAATAGAGAATCAATGGTGAACATACAATCTCTCACAAACTCACTCTCTCTCCTAAAACCCTAGAAAAGATGAGGCTCCAAGTTTGAGCAATGAGATATGTGTGATACACTCTCTAAAACCAGAAAATAGGGTATTTATACTCCTAGAACTAAAAGCAATCCAACGGCTACAATTTAAACTTAAATCGCGAAAAAATACGTGCAGATCTGGGTTAGCCCGCCCGGGCCCAAAACCGCTCGCCCGGGTCAAGTCGCCCGCCCGGGAGAACATCCTGCAAGTTCCTGCCTCAAACTGGCCCAAAAACGCACGCCCGAGCCAAAAGCCGCCCGCTAGGGGAGCTGCCCGCCCGGGCCAACACCTGCCTCCTGCCCGGGCCACCTGCTGCCCACCCCGGCTGCTGGTCCTGGCAGCTTCTTGGCTCGCTTCTTCCTTCGCTCTTCTTCTCGCGCCTTAGCTTCACCATCTCCACTAACCACTAGGCCAAAACATCCTTGGTATAAAATAGATTATGTGTGAATGTGTGAGGGTGACAACTAATTAGTTGAGGCTACACGTACAATACCAAAAATTCCGTAGATTTTTATGTACTTTTCTCTCACACCGTCACACGAATAATAGCGTGACTATTAAAATCATAGATGCATGAAATAAATTAATATAGTGTGTTCTAGTTATGTCATCTGTTATAATTTCCGATTAATTTTGAGTTAGTCATTGTTAAACTCGAATACAGTATTATTTGAGTTGAATTGTAGTTATTGTTTTTATTCGAAGCTATAGTCATTGTTAACCTGATAACCAACATAATAGTTGAGAACGACTATGCCTATATGATAATTAGACACCTTAAAATATCTCACAGTTAATTATGTATCTAAACTCTAAGTCTAGTGATAATTAATGAATAATGAATTTTAACAAAACAATCTCTAACTCAGCAATTGTTATGGCCTAGTTTATCAAGTAGTCCAACTTCTTTTGTCCTCAGTCGGACTTTGGTTCTACTAGTCTCTTGATTAACCTTTGAAATTATTTCTAAAATTAAGCAATTTCGGATTGATGGCTTGTGGGTGTGCGATCGGTGTGGGTTTTCTTCTCCTCATCCCTCTTCGGCTAGGCTCCGGTTGGCGGTTGTTCAAGTCGACGGTGGTCGCATGTCCGCGGTGGGTCATAGGCGGCTCCGCGAATGGTAGCCTTTTGGTAGTTCTTATTTTTTGGGTCTATTTTCTTTTTCGTGCTTTAATTTTCTCTTTTTTTAGTTATTGTTTTTTAGTTTGTTAGATTAGTGATTGGTTTTAGATTGTTGTGGCCTCAAGTAATTGCGGTTCTCTGTATTAGATTTGGGAGCTTATTCATTTTCAATGGTGTTTGTCTTGCCCCCCGTGAAGGGTTTAAAGAAATTGTCTTCATTTGGGCCTGTGGAGATGGTGTGTTGCCGCAACGGAGCATTTACTCGAGTTTCTATGTGCTCTATTTTCTTCTATATTTTTGTACTTGAAGCTTGTTGTAACCATCATTATGGGTGCTTTAGGTGGTGTCTCTTGTAGACACCTCCTAGTTTTCTTCTCCTGATAAAAAAAAACAAAAACTTTAACTCAGCAATTTGATACATTAGACATGAATTTGATTGAATCAAAAGTATTCTATAGATGTTGAGAAAAAAAAATATTAGAGATGGGCCTAGGCTGGCTAATGAATGAGAGAAGAAAATGGACTCACATAATCTTTATTGTGATTGAATATTCAATAGAACTTAAAAGGCTTATTTTTTATCCCAAAACCAATTGAAAATAGGTGAATACAACTTCTTAAACTTAGAGTTCGTTTGGTTCGCGCGGGAAATAAATTCCTATAGGAAGTTGTATTTCATGGGAAATTATTTCTCTTTTCAATTTCCTATAAAATAGGCATAAAGTGTTTGGTTAATCTATTGGAATTTATTTCCTAGGAAATGACATGAGAATTTCAACTCAGCAACCCCCTCCTTGGTAAGTTATTTCCCATGTCCCATAGGAAATGAAAGGAATTACAATTTCCCTTGGAAGTTCCATTTCCCATGCTCTCATCTTTAATTGCTAACCAAACACAAACTCATTTAGCTAATTCCTAGGAAATTGTATTTCCAAGGAAATTGAGCTCCAACCAAACGACCTCAAGTTGGAAATTTCTCTTATCTTCTTTGATGTGGGACATATGACAAATAGTATTGTCGATGCTATGGTAGTTGCTAACTATTTAATAATTTATAATGGGGAAAGATAACCTTGTAAGGAGATTATGCTAAGTTCAATTTACATGTATTTATTATATTATTATCCTTTAATGCATATTTCATATCAGTTCATACATATATATATATAGTTCAAATTCTCTTATCTTCTTTGATGTGGGACATATGACAAATAGTATTGTCGATGCTATGGTAGTTGCTAACTATTTAATAATTTATAAAGGGGAAAGATAACCTTGTAAGGAGATTATGCTAAGTTCAATTTACATGTATTTGTTATATTATTATCCTTTAATGCATATTTCATATCAGTTCATACATATATATAGTCAATTCACAAGATTTCTTAAACCCACCGGTGAAATATACATAAAATACATGCAAAATCATCATTAGAACAATCATTCATATCCTTTTTTCTGTATATATTTATTTGCTATCAGTTTAAGAATATATATTAAACATCAGTTTATGCATACTTCATATTAGTTAGTTTATTCATATTTCATATTAGTATACATATTTAATTAGTTATCTGCTTATAAAACGATACTTCCTCCGTTTCTTAATAAGTGCAACATAGAGAAAGTGGGGGAATACCAAGGAATGTATAGAGAGAAAGTTGGGACCACAATAAAGTAGAGTAATTCAAGTGATCAAACAAAAAAGTTGTGGTCCCCTCTTGCTTTTTTGGTGGCATGTTTGTAATAATATTGAATTTTTTTTACCAGCTTGGTTGCACTTATTATGACTATTCCAAATAAGGAAAGTGTTGCACTTATTAAGAAACGGAGGTAGTATAATATATGTATAAATTGATACAAATATGTATAAAATGCTATGAAATTTTGTTAGAACATACTTTTTATATACCACTTTTTGTGAGAAACAACATTTTATAATTTTTTTGGACAACTTAACACCTTAAATTCTTTTTTCTTATTGCGAGAATCAATCTTATCTTATTTTCCGGCATTGAACCTCCATAGTCTACATGAGCCAACATGTGCTAGGTTTTTAACACTCTTTTCAAGAAAAATAAAAGGCAAAAGGGTGGGAGAAAAAAAAAAAAACTCGACACACATGTGACTCGATAGAAGAAGTGGTATATAAAATCTCAGAGACAGGTGGTTCAAGGTAGGAAACCTATGAATTAACGCCTAAAAACAGGGTAAGGTTGTATCTTAAAATAATTTTTTCCCTGATCAAAAGAACTAACCAGATCTCAATCTTAAAACACAGGGCCCAGGGCTTTGACTCCTACAGGCCCGAGCCCAAAGTATCAAAAGCCAGGTCAGTAACACCTTAAGTTGTCGAAGGTTGGAACATTAATTGGGCCAAGACTAAAATACCATATATGATAAAGGTCCAAAATGACAACTTGGGCTACACGCTACAATTTGAACCCACCAAATGTATGTAATAAGAATTGAAAAGATCAGTCAGCTAAATGTTGACAAAATATCGCGCCTCACGCGATAAATACTACTAAGCGGTTCAGACAGTCATAAAACTAAAGTTTCTTTTACGAGGTGGTCCGTTTTCGGTTTTTATAATATTTTTTACTTAAAAAAAAAAAAAGATCTAACCCATATAAAAAAAAAAAAAAACATACACCCGGGTGTAGGGCTGCACACCGGCCCAAGAACCGGACCGGGCCCGACTGGATCGGTGGACCGGTTTAATGCATTTGCGCGGACCTAGACCGGACCTGCTTTTTCCGGTCCGGTCCAGGTGTAGACCTGTTGGACCTGTTTTGCTTTTTAGGGGTATTATTTCCTAATTCAAAAAAAAAAAAAAAAAAGTTGCTCCTTATTGCTCCTTACAAGAACTGTTCATATTAGCAGCTTTGTTTTGATATGAGGAGCTTTGTTTTCATGTTATTCATCATGATATTCGCTTTTTTTTTTTATAACTTCATAAATTCCACTCCCACTTCTTCCATATTTGCAACAACAGTTCCATAGCCCGCAAAGAGCATAAATTTATCACAAAGTATAAAAAACGAAATAAGAAAAAAAAAACGGAAATTAAAGTAATAAGAACAAAAAAAAAACGGAAATTAAAATTCTAAACATAATACCCTAGATCTGCGACAAGCCGACAAGCCGACGAGCCTATGTTATTCGTTGAAATTGAAACATCAGGTGGTAAAATCCCTCAATTTCGTTCTCTTCTTCCTTCATTATGGTGGGCTATTCCCGCCTTTTCTTTCCTTCCTTCGTTGAAATTGAAGTAATTAACATCGTATTACCGATGGAGACTTCGGCTTCCGGCGTCCGGTGACCGGCGATCTACAGTGGAGACTTCGAGAAGAAGAGAAGAGGCTTGGTGGCTGGTGGCTTTTGGCTTGTGGAGAATGTACAGCAGTCATCAAATGGGCTAGGGTTTATTTTTAGGAAATGACAATCAAGTAAATCAACTGATCTTTTATATTGAAATGCAAATTTCATTTTTTTTTTTAAAACAGGTTCAACCGGTCTGGACCGGTTTTCCCCGGGTTTAACCCGGACCGGACTGGTGGACCGGAATCCACTTTTTATGTGGACCGAGGACCGGAATCCTCGGTCCGGTCCGGTCCAAATTCCGGTCCGGATCGGTTTGTGTGCACCCCTACCCGGGTGTATCTCATTTGAAATCATCCAAATGAGGAAAATGTATACAAAAATGAGAGTTTCAAATGAGCAAAAATTAGTCTTTGGCGTACCATGCACATGGTACACCCTGGTGTATGATGAATGAACTGTAAATTTAGTATAGAACCAGTGCTAGCACTTGTAATTGTATATAGGAAGTGATGAGTGTGAAAAAAACAAGTCGACACAAGTCTTTTTGTTCGTATTAATATACTTTAGTTCTATAAGGTTGTAAGAATACGCTAGATTGGTGGATAAATTATTGTAAAATCTCATGTATTCAAGATTAGTAAAGACAATTCCAAATTCCAAGCCAACACATTGAGGGTCGTAGTTGAAGACACTAATTGGGCCAAATGAAGGCACCTATTTCATGAAATGAAGCCTCAAATTGATTATTTATATACTACCTGAAAAGGGTTGAAGGGAATAGGATAAGTGACTTCTTCATGTGAATGGAGTGTCTCATACGTAGTATCAAAATTGTATCCAACACGTATCGGACACCAACACACGTCGAATACACCCTAGTATGTGACGTACATTCCATCTAAAGTGCCCTATACTTATATGGACACTTGTAGGACACCTTTCAAATACCAACAAACTTCCTTTATAAATAGAAATTGCATGAAATGAACACTTAAGATGATAAAAATTAGGAAGGGACATATTAGTTACAAGCATTGTTATCTTTCAAACACAATAATTAATAAAATTGAAAATTAGATTATAATAAATAGTGTACAATATTTTTTCTTCATAAGTTTTTTTTTTGGATTTTTCACCAGGTACCCCTGTGGTTTCACAATATTCACCTGGTACCCTCGCGTTTTCAATAATTCACCTGGTGCCCCTGAGGTTTTAAAAAATCACCAGAATACCCTTAATGACTAACGGACGTCAACTCTGTTAGTCATTAGGGCTAAATCAACGAAATTAACCCCTAACTAACATAATTAATATTAATTAATCCTAATTAACTATAATTAAACCTAATTAACCCATCTCTCTCCCTAACCCCTAACCCCACACCCCACCACCCTCCAACCACCCCACCACCCATTCCCCCACCCTCCCACCACCCCCGGCCCCCCATCCCAACACCTCCCACCACCCCCCCCCCACCCCCCCACCCCACCCCCACCCCCATCCCCCGCAAACCCCCAAAACCCCTCCCCTTCCACTCGCGAAAAATCCGATTAATCTTGTTTTCTCTCTCTTTCCTTTCCTCACCCCTCAACTTCACGCTAAAAAAACTAAAACGGCCATGGCGATTTTAGTGAAATTCCTAAAGGAGTTGCTAGAAAAATTGCAGAGACCATCTCGATGAATTAGAAGATTTAGAAACATTTAGATTGGTTTGCTCTCTTTGGAGATCCGAAATCAAGGGTGTTGATTATACGAATTTTCGCCCTTCCAAAAATACCCAACCGCCATGGTTGATGTTGGCCGATTCTCCCACCAATTCATACCGCCGATTTTACAGCCTTTGTAAGTGTATGTTCCTTAAGATCAATCTACCTCGATTTGACGACGACGCCGACGACCACCGCAGTATTTCTCTTCGAAATGATGGTTGATTGGTGTGAATAGGAAACAAGCTTTTATCTCTTTTTTTGATCCTTTTTTCCGGTGATATCATTAAACCACCTAATGTTCCAAAACGTGACTTTTGGGAAGGTGATGCATGGGATGACGAATTTTATTTATACCAATTTTCGAAGGGGAGGGGGGGGCTGGGCGGGGCCGCGGGGAGGAGGTTACGAGAGGGGGCTGGGGGAAGGGGGGGAGGAACGGTGGGGAAGGGGGGTGGTGGGGGGAGGGCCGTTAGGGTGGTGCTTTGCGGGGGGTGATGGAGGGGGGCCGCTGTGATGGGGGAGTGGCGGGGGTGGTGGGAGGGTTAGGGTTTAGGTTAGGGGTTAGGGTTTAGGTTAGGGGTTAGGGTTAGGGTAGGGTTAGAAATTAGGGTTAAATTAGGTTAATTAAGGTAAAAGTTAACGAAAAGTTGACGGTAGGGTCACGTCAAGTATTTTTCAAAACGTTAAGGGCACTAGGTGAATTGTTGAAAACGCGAGGGTACCAGGTGAATTTCGTCAAACCACAGGGATACCTGGTGAAAAATCCGTTTTTTTTTTATTTTTTTTTTATAAAATACAACTCTTCATTACAAATTTCTTCAATATTCTAAACTTTATGATAGCATTTTCCTCAACCTGCATCATCTTCGAACCCGGATCACATCATTTTCTATAATCTATACAACCTAAATTATACACATCCAATTATATATTTACATATATATATATATATATATATATATATATGCAAGAATTTGTCCAACAAAAAATATCAAGCTGAATGATATAGAATATAGACACACATGATGACATGACACACCTCTTCCATTATCTATCCATATTACATGATCTATCTCGTCTCCCTCCACCAACACCACCCAAAAAAAAAAAAAGTCATTCATTCATTCACATAAACACCAAAAAACACACATCACAATCTTTCCCTTATTCCCCCCTTTGTAAAAAAAAACCCAAACTTGAAAAGAAAATTCCCCACCCACCAAAATCCCCAAACTACCCTCAACCCTAAACCCACCTACCTCAAAAACCCAACCCCATTTTCGTCATTTCCCCCCTAAAAAAAACACTCCCAAACTTTTTTAAAAACCTTCAAAAACAAAGGCGCCAAATCTCTCTTTTTCCCTCCCGCGCCTCATTTCCCCTTCTATTAAACACCACCTCCATTTCCAAACCCTTCTCTCTCTCTCCTCCCGCCACCACACTTCAACACTTTCTCTCTCTAACATTCTCTCTCTCTCCTAATTCCCGCCAATCAGAATGCGCCACCACATCGCCGCCACCTCATCAACCCCAACAACCCCAGCAACACCATACTTAGATCCCTTCAAACGCGGCAAAAAACGCGGGAGTTACAACTGTGGCAGATGTGGCCTTCCCAAAAAAGGCCACGTATGCGATGGGTCCGGGACCACCACCACTACCACTACTTACATTGATAATACTCCCTCTACTCCTCGCCCACCCCCGCCTCGGCCGCAACGAGCGTTGTCTTTCGACGATTTAGACGTCGGAGACTCGTCCGATACCGAGGCGGGGGATCGGGGAAGACGGATAGTGTCTAGCCAATACGAATATTTTATGAATGTTGATGAGATTGTTTCGGGTGGATTACCAGCTGGGTGTATGTGGGAGGTGATGAAAAGGTTGCCCCCTACATCGGTTATGTTGGCTTCTGGGGTTTGTAAAGGGTGGAGAGATGTTGCTGTTAGGGTTTGGAAAGCTACTGAAGAGTTGCGGGTTCGGGTTCCTGTTAATGGGTCGGTTGGATTTGTTGGGTCGCTTTTGAAGAAATGTAGTGATTCTCTTGTTAGGATCTCTCTTCGAATGGAGAGGTTTGGTTCTGGATTTTTTGATTTTTTTTTTTTTGAGTTTTGATTGTTTGATTTTGTTGGGTTGGATTGGATTAGATTAGATCTAGGGTTTTGTGAATTTGATCTGGATTGGATTAAATTGAGTTGAAGTTTAAGATGATGATGATGATGATGATGTTTAAATTGGTGTTGGTTTGTGGTAGATGGGATGGTAAATGGTTGTGATTATTGGTTTTGACTTTTTACTGGTTTTTTAGGGTTTATAAAATTAAGTATAAGAAGTTAATTTGGTGGATCAGAGTGTTATAGTAAGTGTGAATCAAGGATTTCATGGGTTATGAGGTTATAGGATGTGATTGGATTTTGTGGGTAATGATCTTATTGAAGGATCTGTTGTTTGGGTGATTTTGGTTTTCGATTGTTGTCGAATTATTGTGGTGTAAGGTTTAGGGTTTTGAGGGATCTGATTTGGGTTTAATTGAGTGAAGATGTAAGATTATTGATTTGGAGGTGTAAATGAGGAAATTTAGGGGGAAATGGTTGTGATTAGTAGAGAGTGTTCTAAAAGAGTTGCAAGTTTATGACATAAAAGTTTAATTTGATATGTAAGTGCAAAGAAGGGTAAGGGGAAAAGCTGAGCTAAAATGGTTGGTCCTAGTTAGCAAGAAAACCTAGGGTGATTGTTAGACTTTCTTAGTTTCGATAAAGTTTCGGTTCTTTGTTGATTTTTCTAAAAGAATTTGTCATTGTTAGAGAAAGAATTGTTATATGGTGATTAGATATAGGATTTGTGGATCTCACATAATTAACAAAAAACAGGTGTTGATGAAATGCTGAACATTATTCCATAGCTGAGCTAATTTGTTAGTGTAAGGAGGTCGGATGTACACAATTTACCATCATGACAATAGAGATATTAATGTAAATTGATCTTTGATCTGATATGTAATGATGATTTGTTACCCCAAAATAGATATGATAGGTAGATTAATGGGACATAATACATTAGCTGATTATGATTTAAAAATTAAATAGTGAAATTTTCACTGACTTAAGTTGGACAAGTATTAGTTGATTGGTATGAATAAAGAGTGCTTTGATCTTGCTAAATATTCAGCGTATAAGAGATTCATATATGTAGTGTGACATAGAACCTACAGATCCCATTGATTCAAGTGGAATTTTAGGTACTAGGAGCCAGGATGTGTTTTGCGGGATGCTGCGCCTGATGTTGAGTACAATTTGGTGTATATTTGATTGAGCAGAACATGTAAAGCTATCTTTAATATCCCTAAAAGCTTAAATCAGCTCAAGGTTGTGCCAAATGTTATTTATAAGAGGACTTAGAAGCAACATTGTTGTGGATGTGAATTATGGATTAACAGGAAATAACTGGTTGTAAATCGTGTTATTTAGAAAATAAAATTGTTTTACTGGCATTTTTAGAGATGATTGTATTAATTATTTTTTGTGATCTCTTGCAGTGATGTGGATGCAACATTGCTGGCTTGCATTGCGTTCTCTTGCCCGAATCTGGAATCGATGGAGATATCTACCTTAGGCTCGTCTATTAACCGAATAACTGGGTATATAGAATAAGTCCCTTTGATCTTTTCTAGTACTTTCTATTGGAAATCTGCTCCATCTAGGGTTTACATCTACTGTCATATATGCAATCATATTACGTTTAACACACATACGCGGGCTCACATATGACTTGCTTATTCAATGGGCTTCTTATCTTGCTCTTGTACATTTGTGGCTACGGATGCTTGGATATGAACACTTGAACCCTTAAATATAAGGACTTCGTGCAGAATGTTTAATAGGATAGGACTTCTGGACTTGTGCTTGATTGATTACTGTCTGTAGTGGTCTGAGCACCCCAGCTGATAGTTGATAGCTTGGCTCTGGTGGAGAATAGCTGTTAGTTGTTTATATACATGGTTTCTTAATCTATCTATGTGATGATCAATATTTCATTTGCCAATTGGAAACAATGATGTCTTGTAAACTGGGGGGGGGTAGGGGGTTGTGTCACTTTCTTATGTGGTCACTATTGTTTGTCTTAAGTTGTTGTATGTGCCTTTTCTTAGCTCCATAGACACTGTGTGATGTAATCATGACCCAACTGACGCTGTTCTACTTGTGCTATAGAGATGAGCTGGGTCGTTTTGTTGCTGATAGACGGTCTCTTACAAGTCTTAAGATGGAAGGTTGCTCTAATCTAGGATCAGTTGTAATCACTTCAAGTAGTCTCTCTACACTCTGGCTTTCTGATCTTCATTCGCTTTCTAAGACGGTGATTATACTCTCCCTTCTGTTTCAATTTGAGATGTCTAAGTTTCCTCCGCTTAAAATCTTTTGCTGGACCTCTTTGTTCTATTTGTGCTTATTTGTGTCTAAATTTTGTAGATTCTCAACTGCCCTAGTTTGAAGGAGGTTTCTTTGAACTTTTCTCATCAAGAAAATGATAGTACCGATTTCACAACCATGATGGATAACTTGGGAAAATATTGCCCAAAGTTGCAGAACATTCATGTTGCATCACCTAGATTGTCTCATGCTACTGTTCTTGCTCTGACAGCCGCAAATTTGAGGTTATTACAACTCTCCAATTTTTCTATTCTCATTATGAAAACAGGAAGCACTATTACACCTTTTGTTCTAAAAAACAATGAAAAATGTGATGAGGTTTGATGAGTTTTATGGGCTAATCACTAATGTTTCCTAATATTCAGGGGATTGAGAATGCTCTCATTAGTGTTGGGTTCTGGCATCACCGACGCTTCTGTTGCTGCCATTGCTTACAGCTTTTCAAAGTTAGAACTCCTTGACTTGAGCGGGTAATGGTTCAGCCCTTCGTTTTTGGACTTATGAAGCCTATCAAAGTTGTCATTCACTAACAGCATTAGGTTTTTCTTTCTAGTTTGTTTGGTTTATTTGCATGAATCTTATACTGTTGTGTTGCTGATTCAGGTCTAGCATCACTGATAGTGGCATTGGAATAATATGTAATGTGTTCTCCCGAAGTCTATCAAGATTATTGCTAGCTCTTTGCCCTAATATTACCTCAAGTAATTTTCTATTCCCTGCTCAATTTTCAGTATGTTACTATAAAGTATAAACATTTTGCTAGTTTTAGTTGCATCATATCAAAAACTGTTGAATTTAATAGGTACCTTATATTTCTTCTATGATCAGGTGGTATTCAATTTGCCACAGCGCAATTGCCTGGTCTTGAGCTAATGGACTGTGGTATGTCGATCTGTGATCCTAACATGGATGATGTTTCTGTGGATGAAAGCAATGATAATGAACCACAGAAAAGTAGCAAGCTGCATCATATATACCAGAAGCTTATAGTCAAGCATAGTCGGCTGAAGAAACTTAGCTTGTGGGGTTGTTCTGGCTTAGATGTGAGTTCCCTGTCATGTAAATGTATATAGAGTAGGACTATTTGGAGGATTGGTTTCTACCGAACATGTGAGGAAGGGGAATTTTGGTACATCCACTTGGTAGGAGTCTCGTACCAATCCCTCCTCTCAGCTCGATGGATAACAAGCTCTCCATTTAGCCTTTTTGTTTCATATGTCGCCTTGTTTCTAATTTAGGCATTAAAACGAAATGCAGGCTCTATACTTAAATTGTCCAGAGCTCAGTGACCTTAACCTTACCTCCTGTAGAAATTTGCATCCAGGTTTGTATTTTGGAATGCTTGATCAACAATGGTTGTGCTTTTGGTTCAAACTGTGAGTTTTAAGGTTTCTAATGATGTTCCTTGCTTTATTCAGAGAGATTACTTCTTCAGTGTCCCAATTTGGAAAGTGTTCATGCTGCTGACTGTGTAAATTCGCTGCATGAAGTTATTGAAACTCAGGTATATCATCGGTTCCCTCAGAAAATGTTTAATGATGAACATTCCCCAAAAAATGCTTATCTCAGTGCAATTTTACTTTTTTGATTATGAAATTAAGCATGAAAAGTGTTCTTAAAAAAGGTTCCTTGAAATTGTAAGTATAGATAAATCAAATTTAGTTTCATATTATCCTAAGTTGTTGGTATATAGTTTTCACCTTTTGATGATTCTATAATGTTTTAATGTTATGACACTGGTAGTATCTTTCCAAAACAATAATAGTTAGCTAAGTTCATGCCAATCATAACAAATTCGCGTCTTTCAACCTCAAGGTCTTACTTCACTATAATATGAAACTTTGAAGGAAATGAATCTCATTTGGCATGTTATTACCCAAATCAAAAAGTCGACATTGTTTGACATCAATGCTGAAATACTTGCAGATTGATAATGCTCCTTTAGAAAGCCAGTTACTAAGCAAGCGCATGGGTGATGGTTCCAAGAGAGTTAGAGTACCTCACATCCTCAGCCAGCAGGTAATATCACACTTTATAACTTACAGAACATCCTATGACCTATATGTCTCTGTGTTTCTATCGTACAAATGACTGGTGCTAAGTCCTTTTCTGTTCAACATTGCTTGTTTTGGCTCACTAAACATTCGAGGAAGAGCTACGTTAACACATTAGTCTTATTTCTTTTCTGGGAGCAAAATCAGTAGCTTATATCTTTGTCAGCATTTCTGCTGTTTGGGAGCAATCCTTTCAAATTTAGCCAATTTAAATCGTGCTGTGTTCTTTGGACTCTTTGTTTCAAGCTGATATGGCTGTTTGATTCCCGAAAGCCAAATGATCTGCTAGTTATGGCTGTATGACTCTTGCTCATGGTTCTGACTTCTGATCCCTGATTTGTGCTTGGAGCAGACATGATTAAATATTAATGAGAAGGGTTGTCTGATGGGCAAGATGACTTTTAATGGATAGTGCCTTTTGATAACAAGACCTTCATTGGACAAGATTTATACAATTATTTTGTACCAAGGGAAAACATATGGTAAAATAAATCACATATGGTTTTGGCTATGTTCTTTTCTGTTTATTTCATGAATGTATTAAGTATTTTTTTATTAAAAAATCATATTTAGACCAGACTAAATCAACACACACCATAAAGTATTAGACTATACGAGACCAGAACATAAAGATTCGAATCAGATGAGATAAATTTAGACCATATCAGACCAGAGAAAGATATAAAATAAACTGCAGCATGTTATAGTAAAGAATTGAACACCTTATTAGATGACAGACTTTTGACTCGACCTACTATTGACCCCCTCCCAATTCCCCAGTCGAGCAAGTGAGCAACATACACTAGATGAGAACACTAGGTCTAGTTTTGAGTAAGCTAGTGTATGTTGCTGTGAGCTACCTTTGTGTGATGAACTAGTTTTCTGTTACTGTTTCTTTTGAGTGTGTATGAATGTTGAGCTAAGCAAGTTTATATTATGGATTTATGCAGTCTTCTGATGATATTAAGGAATGCCAAGTTCGGAAGCGAAGATGTCTTGTATTTATGGAATGAATCCTCAAATTGTGATTTATGTACATCATTGAAAGCTCCTCCTTGTATTTCATTATGGGGTTACAGTCCTTGTTAATCTGGGGAGCAATTGCTTCTCCCCTTCATTCACAAAACTGCCTTTTGTTGTTCTAATTATTAAATCCAGCGTAGGAAGACACATTGGATGAACATTGATCAACGTTGTTGAAGTTAATCTGTAATTCATTCAAAATAAAGACAACTGTACTTTGTATACTGTTTAGAATTAGTTTTTCTAGTTTGTCCTTCCACAATCCCTCTGATTTAATAGCTGAAAATCCAATGGCGTAAACACATGTTGTATCAATTGATGACTCCAATCAGGAGTCTTAGTATCTTAACATTGTGTCTCTAATCTGACATTAATATAGTGAAATGTACTTTATGCTTGATTTAAAGTAAATATATATACACTATGCTTATCTATTTGGATTCGTGATTATTTTGCTGGGTTGTTAAATAACGCCCTAGAATTTCCTATTTATGTCCTAAATACGTATAAAATACTGTATTTGTGTAATTTCCATCTCTTTTTTCATTTTCTACCCTTTCTTCTTCACTTTCCCTCCCCATCTTCTTCCACATGGCACTGGCGTCGGCACATCACCACCGCCACACTACTACAACCACTGCTACTGGCGTCGCCGCCGTACCGCCACCACAATTATCACACCCCACCCTTCTTCTCTTTGTTTTCTTCGATTTAAAAAAAAAAGATAAAAAAAGGAGGCGTCCACCATGGATGCCCCACCACCGGTGAAGACGTCCATGGCAGGTGCCCCACCACAGGGTGAGGCGCCTACCATGGACACCTCCATATTTTTTTTAAAAAAAATTCAGTCTCCATTGTTATTATGGGAATTTCTTCAATTGGGTTTTATTTTTTGAAGGCTAAATCATACAAGGATTTGCCCAAATTGGGATAAATTTAACCTTGGTAATTGTAGGGCTGGGTTGTGGGTAAGTTGTGGCAGCGGAGGTGTTCAACGAGCAAAGTGACTTTGGATTGTTATGTCCAGTAAAAGATATAATGTATACTCATGCCAATTGGTACGTTGTTGGTAAAATTCGTGTTTCTAGTTTAGATTTTGTGTAGTGGTGGTGTGGTGGTGGTGGAGTGAAAGAAGAAGGGGAAGCGAGGGAAGGGGAGAAAGAGAGAAAAGAAATGAAGGTATAATATATAGTATAAAAATACTATATCTAGGAAATTTTGGGGGCTCAAATAGCAAAACCCTTATTTTGCTTAACATTTTTTGAGTTTTATAGACATATAATGAAAAAATTCGATAAATGCTCAACTTGAGTCTAATTTGATCAAACTAAACTTGAATCGGCTCAAAATAAAAGTATAAATGGCTTGAGCTGACATAATAGGCACATTGTCTAAGATGACCTTAGTTAAAATGCCTTAACTTAAACTCGATTAGCACATTTAAATTAACATATCTATCTTTCGTACTTGCAAGTTGCAATGGTATGATACTTAACATTGTATCTTGTACTTTCTAGTATCATTTTTAGTTTGCTTTCACCAACTTTTTGGCTAATGAATAAGCTATAACAATAACTTTTCTACAAAGTATGAAATGGAAGGTTTGCATATATTAGTTTATGACTTTTTTTTATTACTATAATGGTATCTAAAATTGTTTAACGATACCATTAGAATACTTTATAGCCCTTGAAGTATATAGCCCTTGAAGTATCATTTGAATACTTTATAATACTCTACAATGTAACACTTCATATTATTATTAGAAATTTCCTATAAGAAACGATATTTACAAATGTTTTTGAAGAACTTTTTTTTTAAATATATTATTGTATGGGATCGGTATAACTTCCCTACTTGTCCAGTTAGACCGCCATTGACTGTCATGATCATCCTAGTCAAGAGAATCCTATTTTACCGGGTATGTGTTAAGCCATATGCCGGTATATTCTACATGCCGGTTAACTAGAATTATCTTACCGGTAACTGTCATATGGGCCATTGCCAAATGGGCCTGGATTGACCCAGTACTTACTCAATGCGCCTATGGGCCTAAAGATAAGTATTAGAACAAGATAAAAATGTATTCAACCAATAGGAGCAGAGTCCTACCTGGCTAAGGACACTGCCGGCTCCTATAAATACCCCACGATCTGAGTCATAAGGTACGTTCACATATACTAATACATTCTGCTTGAGACATCCCGTTTTTAACCTTTACTGACTTATGCATCGGAGGGGCGTTCCTCGGATCAACCCCCGAGGTTAGTTTACGTGTTCTATCTTGCAGGACATTGAACCGGCTTACCAACAGAGGAGATACCGGTTCACTCCCTACCATTTATTCCATACCGGAACAATTATAAATATAAATTTAATTATCTAGAGAAAGTGTTCCACATAAGCATGTTAGACGAACTAAAATAGATATACAATTGAAAGAGGTCTATACTTTAAGATATGATCCATATATAATATCTTATACGATTCTCATCAAGGGAGAATTAGGGGCTTTTGGTGTATATTGTACTTAAATGCATTGAGAAAGGACCTTAATGTAATTTATCTTAACAATTTTTTTTGTTAAAAATATACTTCATTCCTTTGGTAATAGATGCATGAGGAAGTAACATGTTAACAAAATACATTAAAATGAAATTTCTCAGAATCTTTCTGATGTTTCTAATGATGATATTATTACTATCTTTCATCTTGATGGGTCTACTAAACTCTCCTTCATCTTTGGTAAGATTTGTTAATTTGTTCTTTTTTAAGATTCATTGTTAGTAATTATGATGATTTTGTTGTTTAGAGTTTAATTTTTATTAGAACCTATAGTAATAATCCTGTTTCTTTATGTCTATAATCTCTGCATCATTCTATTTGCTTGTGTTATGCTTGCTGTGCGCTAATTTTCTTTCTTGCTGCTACACTTTTCGATGTCGGTTTTCGCCTCGAGGGGTTGCGATTATAATATGAGGTCTGCAGCTGCAAGGTTCAGTTGAGCTAGTTTTACAGTTTGATTAGTAAGGAAGCTTCATCGATTTTTTGGGTTCTTTTATGTAATATTAATTCAATATTGTTTTTGAATCCTATGTGCTTGTTGATTTTATTGAACTAAATTTTTTTGATTGTCAGATTGTGGACTCTCCATGATTTTAAGTAGTAGAACGTTTCATAGTACATGATGTTACTATACAATTTTTTCTATATTTTTTGAATGAATGTAGGGTCTTTAGTTGCTGCTGCTCATAAATTTTTCATTTTTGAATTCACTTTTGAGCAGAAAATGTAGTAGATAAGTTTGGGTGGTTCTTGAATTTCATGGAAGAAAATTTGGATCCAATAGTTTGATATAAATGAAATCGCCATAATTATATATATTTTAGGAAGTGATCATGCAACTGAGTTTAGTGTAGAACTGTTGCAACCGAATGTTGTTTTTGAACCATTGCCTGATTGCATATTCTTCCGTGATGTTGTTATCCTGTCCGAGAAGCTGGGGGAGGTGATCGATCATCCTTGAAACAATTGGAAAAGGCGAAATAGGTCCTTAATTATCCCTTGTTGAGTTCTTTAGATAATCATATCATAACTTTATTAACTTCTTGTTATATTTATGTTCTCTTCATGTAACCAGTTTGAGTAGACATATCAGAGAGTCTTGTGACTGTCTCTATAGGAGAAAGTTTGTTAGAGTATGAGACTCAGGTAATGTTGATTTCTGGAAGTCAAGTCAATCTGATTGATTATGTAGTTGGTATGATCCGACATTGATTGTGCGTTACTTGTGGGTTTTGTAGACCACGGGAATCATACCATGGCAGAAGCATAATGCTTGGTTCCACAGGCCTCACTTCTTAGTTACATGGACTCTTCAATTCACCTCAAGTACCCGTGTCGGATCCTTGACACTCGGACGTGGACACGGACACTTGGACACTTCATTTTGGGCCAAAATCATTGAAAATTTCCATAGAATAGCGGAGTCGGACACTTGGACACGTACCCGTGTCAGACATGGGTATACGAGTCCAGGTAACATAGCCTCACTTGGAGACACTGAAGAAAGGTTCATTTCTTGATCCAGGGTTGCTGCTAGGTTTTCTTACTACACCAAAAGATTGCATCATGATGCGATTGAACGTGCAAGAACTTGGTGATATGGCG
This sequence comes from Beta lomatogona, assembly GCA_947646795.1. Lineage (NCBI taxonomy): Eukaryota > Viridiplantae > Streptophyta > Magnoliopsida > Caryophyllales > Amaranthaceae > Beta > Beta lomatogona. The sequence goes on from CANSNZ010001311.1 coordinate 156,901, forward strand.
TTGATCCACAAAGCTACAATGGTCATCCCAAGGGCAGTTCAATTGTCAAGGACCCCATGCAATTAAGTATATTGGGCCCTTTATTAATAAATTAAAAGTACAAACATGTTTCAATTTTGATTTAATAGTATAAAATTTTAAAAATATTCATATATTTAGGGGTGGTTCAGTTACAAAGGAGACCATGTACAATGAGGATAATATTTGTAAGAAGTAAATATCATTCTTGGTTATCAAATTACGGTTTAAGTTCCCTTAAACAACCCGTAATTTAAGTGATCAAGCAATAATTTAAATACATTCCTGAATGAAATATTGATGTCACTCCTCAAATATTTCAAAAGAATATTTTTTACAATTTTTAACCATTAAATGAGGTTAGACACCTTTTAGTTATACTAATAACAAACTAAGTCATACGCCGAATATAACTTCTATTGGATTTAAACAAGTCCAACTTACCCACCGCGCCATGTAAAACCCTTACCTTAATGGTAATGGTAAAGCCATGAGTTTATTTACTATTAAAATATATAGTATAAAATAAGATTGTAACACATGACTATTCATCAGTTAGCCAACTAATACAAAATATAAACTCTTGTCTAGATGCAAATAAATCAAAGTCAATGGAGACCAATGATATTAATGTGTGAATATTTTTTTATTTAATAATCCAAACTTTAAAATTTGAAATATATTTGTACTTTTAATGTATTAAGAAACTGTAACACCCCAATAATTCTCTAACTAATAAGTCCACCAGTTCAAATTGGCAGTGATAGAAAAATGTAGAAATAAAGGAAAAGATAGCACATAGGCTAGTTGTAGAAAAAAAAAGGAAAACATAGGTTTTATGTTGTAATCTGTTTTACATTTTACCCCATTTCAATAAAAGAGTTCTCATTTGTATGTTTTTTGAGATACTCAATTTATACACCTGTCTCTCTTTTTTGTTTGCATGATAAAATTTATAATTTACCTAAGCACATATTAAATGAAAAACTAGTATTTTGGCCCGGGTGATGAAATTTTCATAATTGATTTGATTAGTTTTTCGTAATATTTTGTCTAATGCGAAATGAGAAAATGGATGTTATGGCATAATAAGTTGTTTTAAAAAAAGCTTCTAAGGAATTGGGGATAAAAACAACAATTTCAATGGAATTAGGGTAAGAGAATGTTATTACTTAATAAAAGTGTCAAAGATAAAAAAAGCTTGTCTATATCCTTATAATTACATATAATTATAAGACTTCATTATGTTTTACTTTGAAACATTAACCATTGAAATCGTAGTGAATTAATGGTTAAACTCTACGATGTCTATCAAAAGAACTCTTATCGAAGTAATATAAACGACAATCTAATCACGGTTAATTAAGTTAATCTACATCAATTCAGTATTATACAATTCAAAAGTTTGAAAAATATTTGATATGCTATATTAGGATTTAGGTTTTAGCATCTACTAACTTTTTACAAAAGATCAAACATTTTCATGCATATTATGAATATATTGATACTATATACTAAAGAAATTTAATGAGATATTACTTTTTATAAAAATCCACGAGTTACTCTCTTGTTTTTAAAGTTGCATCATGTACCCCTTTACTGTGTAACATGTAAATTATATACAACATTGTGATAAACCTAATTAACAAGATTCCCCGTGCATCACTATATTATTTTACTTGTATATAAAAAAAGCAATAGATATACATTAAAGAGAGATTATGGGTAGTGTATGTGCTAATGTTTTACTTTGCAACATCACAATTTACATGCTTCAAAGTCCTTAATCATGTTTTAACCTGTTGAACTTGAATCCTAGTTGTGTTCTTCTCTTCATTTTTCAACCTACCAATCTACCATAGTGCCATGTCTTGTCAATTCTCTATACCTCTCTAATCCCTCAACATGATAGACATTGTTTTCTTTGGTGAAGATGACCCGATAATAGAAGCTTATATAAAAGATTATTTTGACTAACTTGAATTCGAGCCATATTGGGCGTGAAATGACTAAAATAATTTTCCAACAAAGGATGCAGCATTTTTAGGAGCAAAACTCGAGACCACATTTGAAAATCCATAGTATTACATATATGCATATAAATGGTTTTTTTTTAACGAACAAGGATAATATTACCTGAATAGATATGTGAGTTTGTACAATCCGAATAATAAACATTCATTCAATAAGTAGGGGGTTGAGAAAAATCTTAATTGCATTCATGCATTTATCTAAGCATCTAGCTTTTCTTGAAAAGAGAATCCACCACTTTGTTCTCCTCCTTTGGGATATGGATAAATTTCACCTTACTAGAAGTTGTGCATAGCTTCCTGCACTCATAAAGTTCTGATGCGAATTAGCCGTCGTGTTTCCTTAATTTCCGTTTATCCTCTGTGCATGCATGGCAATTACATGTTCCATATGTGCTATGATAAGTCCATGTTTACGCAGCTTTTACTTTTTTTTTGAGGGGGAAAAAACGAAAGATGCATTAAGGTAGGGACATAAAGTCCATAAGTACATACGGAGCAATTTCAGAGGGAACATGATTCTCCCATCTTTGCTCTACACCAAACGGCACAAGTCTTGCTAGGTGATGAGCAACGCAATTGCCATCCCTTCGCACATGAGACCATTTAACACCATTAAAGAATCTACACAAAGACAAGATATCCTCCAGAATCGTGTCAAGGTCAGAAAAAAAGATAGCACCTTTAGAGAGCCTAGAAACAAGAGACTTACAGTCGGTCTCAAAAATAACATTATGATGAGAATGAGCACGGGCCAATTTAACCGCCAAGCACAAAGCTTTCCCCTCCGCCACTTCCACGGGCCACCAGGCATGGATTCGCCTACACGCAGCCCACAACACCCTTCCCTCCTCATTCCTTGCCACCACACCCAAACCGATCCAACCATCCTCACCCACATATGCGTCCGAGTTCACCTTCACCACACCAGCCACGGGAGCTTCCCACGCCAAAGAGCTGTTGCCAGCAGGAGCCACAGCAGGCCCATAGATGCGTTGGGCGTAGCTCACGTAGTCCGCATAGGAATTGCGAGCCTTCTCCACCAACACTGAATTCGGTAAACTATGACTCCCAAAAACAGCTTGATTTCTGCGGAGCCAAACCATCCAAGCTAACACACCTACCGCAGCAAGTTTCTCATCACTAACATCATTCCAAGCCTCAAAAATATCAAGCCACCCTGCTCCTTCAAAAACAGGTAATACCTCACTAAGCCCCGCACTTTCCCACACCTCCCTCACGTGGACACACGAGAAAAGCGCATGGCTAGCTGATTCCGACTCCACATGGCAAAGAGGGCACATATCATCATCAATTAAATGGCGATATTTAAGGAGAGATCTTACCGGGAGAGTAGCAGAGCATAGCCTCCATAAGAAGTGACGCACCTTAGGAGAAACATTCAAGCCCCAAATTCGAACCCAAACTTGGTGAAACTCGTCGAGATTTCCACCCTTCCCTATCATATACGCCGTCTTCACCGAATACTTACCATCCTTTGAAAATGCCCAACCAAGAGAGTCTTCCGGCATCCGCTCACTAATGGGGATAGCAAGGATCGCTTTAGCCTCCTCTTCCTCAAAAGCCTCCAGAATAAGGTCAGATTTCCATTCGTGCCTCTCAACATCAATCAAATCCCTCACCACTTCTATTCCCGGGAGAGGATCTCTTAGAATAAACCGACTTTCACCATTGCAAACCCAAGGATCACTCCACACTTTTATCATCTTCCCGTCACCAACTCTCCACAGTAAACCCTCCTTTACAAGAGACTTAGCACCCCAAATACTACGCTAAGCATAGCTACCAACAGGGCCCAAGAAAGAATCAAGAAAAGAGGAGTTCGGGTAGTACTTAGCTTGCATGACACGTGAGAGGAGGGAATGAGGGGATTGAATTAACCTCCAAGCTTGCCTTCCCAAAAGTGCTTCATTAAAAACATTCAAATCTCGGAAGCCCAAACCACCAAAACACTTTGGTTTGCACAAAGCATCCCAACTTTTCCAATGGATTTTGCTCTCCGAACCTGTTTGTCCCCACCAGAAACGAGCCATAGCCGCATGAATAGTCTGAATCACCCCCACCGGAATCTTGTAAACTCCCATCAAATAGGTAGGAATGGCCTGAACCACCGCCTTCAGCAGAACTTCTTTGCCAGCTCTAGATAGAAGTTTTTCCTTCCAACCCTGAAGTTTTTTCCATATCCTGTCTTTCAACTCTGAAAAAAGCACCTTCTTCGATCTCCCTGCAAGCGTAGGGACCCCCAAATATTTAGAGTGCCTATCAACATGTCTCATGGCCAAAAACTCAGTCAACTCTTGCTTCTGCACATCGCACACTCCTTTGCTATAAGACACCTCCGACTTTTCGATATTAATTTTTTGTCCGGATGCAGCTTCATATTTGTTGAGAATATCAACTATCTTTGTGCATTCCTGTCGAGTAGCTCTAGCAAAAAGCAAACTGTCATCAGCAAACAAAAGATGAGAAATTTCAGGACCATATCGACTTGCTAAACCCCATGAATTTGTTTCTGTCTAGTAGCCTTGTTCAGCATCGCAGAGAGAGCATCAGCCACTAAAATGAACAAATAGGGGGAAATAGGATCACCCTGTCTCAAACCCCACAGATCCACAAATACCCCCGTTCACCACAAAAGAATAACGCACTGAAGAGACACAATCCATAATCAACTGAACCCAAGAATCTGCAAAACCTAGTCTCAAAAGAAGGTGGCGTAAGAAACTCCACTCCACTCGATCATAAGCTTTACTCATATCCAGCTTCATAGCAATGTGGTCCCTCCTACCCCGAAATCTGTGCTTCATAGAATGAAAGATCTCGAGAGCAACAAGAGCATTATCCGTAATTTGGCGACCCGGGACAAAGGCACTCTGGTTTTCCGAAACGATCTCAGGAAGAATCAACTTAAGCCTATTAGCAACAACCTTCGAGGCCAGCTTATAAAGAACATTGCATAAGCTAATAGGTCTAAATTCGGCTACCTGGGTCGGGGACTTGACTTTGGGGATCAAAGCAACAAGAGTAGCATTCACAGAATCCGGCGGTCTAGTACCATGAACAATACCAATCACAGCAGAAGCCACATCATCACCAACAATACTCCAGAACTTCTGGTAGAAAATAGCATGCATCCCATCCGGGCCCGGAGCCTTGCAAGGATGCATCTGACTCAGGGAAATCCACACCTCATCCTTAGATTTTTCCACATTTTTCCACATTTTTCTCCTATTTTTCCCAATTTTTCCACTATTTTTGCCCATTTTAAGTGAAAAAATATTACTTTTTTTTAAAAAAAATACGTAAATTAAGTATATGTTGAAACATATTTTTCCAGATTTTTCCCAATTTTCCTTCTAATTTTCGCTATTTTCTCTAATTTTCGCCATATTTGGCCCATTTTCGACAAAATAAATGATTTTTTTCCAGAAAAAAAAATACCCAAATTAAGTATATGTCATATACAGTAGATTTATGCAAAAAAAACTAGGCACTATTATCTCATTTTAAAAGATAAAGGCCATTGTGGTCGAACTGTCAAAAGTGTGTTCACTCGTGGAATAGGCCTTATCCCCATTAAGCCTCTTTAGGGGGTAGTGATTGATGATGCCTCGTGGGCGCCCAAGGGGCCCTGGCTGCGTGGCCCAGCAGCACCCCCCCCATTAGGAAGGGGCATGCGCAAGCATGGACATCTAGTAGAGCCATTTTATGGCCTACGCCCAACCGGTCAATCGAGACGACCGGTGTCGCCTAGGAAAAGACGGAAATGCCCTTGTTTCCGTCGAAGGGGGAGTGATTGATGACGCGCTCGTCCTTGGCTGCGTGGCCCAGCAGCCCCCTCAAGGGTGGTAGCCTTCGGAATTGTGGGTGGTAGCCTTCGGAATTGTGGGTATTAATTGACCGGTGTCGCCTAGGAAAAGACGGAAATGCCCTTGTTTCCGTCGAAGGGGGAGTGATTGATGATGCGCTCAGGGCTGCCCAAGGGGCCCTGGCTGCGTGGCCCAGCAGCACCCCTCAAGGGTGGTAGCCTTCGGAATTGTCGGAAGGACCCTTGTTGCCGCCATTTGACGATCGGTTATCGGAGTCCCGTGCTGCTATCGGAGTCGCCTTACTCGTTCGCTAAGCGTCGAGTATGGGGCGACACCTCGGAAGGGGGGGTACCCCAATGGAGCCGAGGCGAGGGAAGGATGTCGTTACGCAGCTTTTACTTTGCAATACCTCTAGAGTGTTGATCCTCAATGTTTACGATATTTGGACCTTTTATGCTGTGAAATCATTTCAATAAAAAGGAAAAAAATAGGTTGTTACTTCCTAACAAAATTAAACCACATTCTCACAACAAAATATTATAAAACAACACCACATTGTTAATAGTCCTTTTAGACCATATAATCATGGTACCATGCATATATAAATACACATATTAAAGCTCTAAAAGTATATGACAACCAAATTCATTAAAGAGTTATAGCACCTAATTAGCTTGTCTCACCCTAACTCTACATATGTTTCTAAATTTAAGCTTACTAATATTACATATCCATTATTATACTACCTCCATCAGGAATTATTTTGGGTGGAAATCACTCGATAATTTAATAAAACCTTCTAAACTCTGAATCATTTGGATTCGAGTCAAGAAGACCTAATCGAGGGTAAAGTTTGTTAGAAGTGTGATCAAACAAGGGAACCGGATATACCACTCCAAGGCACGAAAACTACGCTTTTCTATTAGTTTAATTTCGCCCCTCTAGGATCACCGGGTTAACACGAAATAACTAATGAGATACAATGGAGAAAAACAATTCACAAGATGATCTTCTATGTGAATCAACAAGAACTTTGAGTTTTTAGGTTGTGAAGAACACTAGAGAGAAAATAGCAAGGTTTATCTCAAGCAAAGCAAGTGTATTGGAATGTGAAAACTGATTTTTTCCTCCTTAACTCATAAGAATGACAAGGGCCATATATCATATTCCCTCATAGATTAGAGTTGTTACACCCTTTGATCCCCTGATTAAGAATCCTTAATCGTCATTAAAAGGATAACGTCCACGCAAAATTTCACGCCCCAAGTCAGAATACACGTCGCGACTCGCGATACGGATCGCGAGTCGCGAAAGTGCGCTGGTCGCGACCCGCGACAGCCCCCTGGTCGCGACCCGCGACCAACCTCCTGACTTGCTTGATTGTTTCACGTGATTTTGCGCATTCTAATCTTAGCATACTAGACCTCCTCCTCTTCTAGTATAGATACATATGAGCTTTATAAAACCCATTACACTATAAATGTTCCAACAAAGTTATGACAACAAGTGTTACTATATTATTCTCAGTTATCAACTCGAGATCTGATCTAGCTATTGGAACTACTTCCTACCAGCTAATATAAACACTTATTGGCCAACTCTGATTATTGCATTATTGTCACAAATTAGATTCAAATCACACTATTAACAAAATACATTAAGGATAGATGAATAGTAATATGTTAACAAAATACATTAAAGATAGATGAATAGGATATTATACTTACGTCCTATTTTTACCTACTAACGCCCCATTTAGACCTGATCAAACACCGGGCCGGGCCGGGTTCGGGCCGGGCCGCGCCAAAAAAAAAGTGCCCATCTTGCGGGCCGGGCCGGGCCGGGCCCAAATCCGGGCCAAAAAATTGTGCCCAAAGCCCGGTATTTCGGGCCGGGCCAAGCGGGCTTTTGCGGGCCAAAACGGGCCGGGCCCAAATTTTAGGCTAAAAAGTGTTTTTTTGCTTGTCCAAAGCCCGCCCAAAAAAAAAAAAAATTTTGACCGGGCCGGGCCGGCTCGCCCGGCCCGCGGGCCCAAAAAAACTGCCCAAGCCCGCGCCAAAAACCGGGCCGGGCCGGGCCAGGCCCGCGGGCCGGGCTGGAGTTGATCAGGTATAGCCCCATTATAGGAATAGGATATTAATAGAATGGTGACACATGGGTGTAGAAAAGAAAACCAAAAACAGGCATAGTTTTGGTTTTGTAGCATACTATGATATTAGTACCATGCGTGTGACATCTCCAGAAGACAAGAGAAAACAGTTAGTTTCAGCGAAGAAGATACAATGGAGATCTCATCATTCTCGCCCACATCACGAACTCACACCTTCTTCCCTTCTTCCCGAGGTCTTTCTCTCTCCTCTTCGCTTTTCTTTCCTCGTTCTGCATGAATCTCAATCTTAGGATATTTACTGCTTTTCTGCAACCTTTTAGTGAATTAAAGTTTCTGTAATTTTTATGAGTAATTTATCTAATTGTTGATTGTACATCTTGTTCTTCCACTTGTTTTTTTAATTTTACATGAAACTTCTTTTTGTTGCGTGTTAATTTGGCATTGGTTGTTGTCTTGTTGAACTACGATAAAAAAGGGAGGTGGGTTTCATTTCTATGAAATTTTGGAGCTTTCCTTGTAATTTCTTGGATTAATGAGTTGAAGTAATGAAGCCTTTGGAAAAATTGATGGGTTTGAACTTCTTTTAGTTATACTCGATTGTGTTTATTTAGGTGTTTTCTTAGTGTGAATGTAATTAGCTTAAGCTAATACAAATGTCTAACTACCTATTTGGTAGTCGGTTTATAATTAATGGTATCTGTAATGAATTTTTGAGTAATTTTGTTAGGAAAGTCGAATCACGAATGTCAAGTCTGTGGTAAATATGCTGGTTCATTCCCAATGACCTCTTCTTCTTCTTAAATTTTAATTGCCATCCAGTATTACTAATGAAAATTTATGAAAAAGAACACATGTTCCAAGATAGAGTTCCATTACCGTTGGTATTGACATGAAACTTTCTTCACAAATTTACATATGATTTTATCACCATTACCACCGTTTATTACCGGCTACTAAATGCGCCATAATAACTTGTTCACTTTCTCTTGATGGTTTGAGGATTCAATAAATCTTCTTGCTGTGGTGCTTGTGGTTGTGGTGATTGGTGGTAATGGAATTGCAATAATAATTTGACAAAGGTTGTGTATGGTCTCATTGTGAAAAGCGAGGTGAGAGTAAGACTATTTGCATATAAGTATATAACCCCCTTTGTGGAGGTCTTAAGGGTCTGTTATTTTCAACTTAATTTTCCTTAACTTATCTTTTCAAAACTTTTTTTAAATTTCCAAAAGCATATGAACTTTTCTTATTTCTTCTGAACTTTTCCTATTTTTCCGGTACTACTCTCTACTTTTTGTTAACTTTTTACTTACTTTTCCTGAACTTTTCTTATTATTTTTGAATTTTTCAGAATTTTCATAAGTTTTATCATCTTTTATGAACTTCTCCAGAAAATAAGTAAACATAAGTTGAAGAGAACAACAACCATTTGCATCGGCTGTAGTCTGAGGCGCTCGGGTAATGATGTACATGTGTTCATCATATTAAAGTTGTTTATTGAGCTAGGTTTAGACTGCCGTGATACGGGGTTGGTTTTACCCTATTGATGAGAGTGTCGCTATGGTCATTCAACCTAGTACAAGAGGCCCCATTAATTCCCACAATTAGTAATCGTGCTTAGTTGAAAACCGTTTAAGTGAATTTATTGGCGTTGGAGTATGACTGAATGCATTACAAGCCGGGCTAGAAGTATGCATGCATTGTTGCTTGATTGTCGTCCTACAATACTCACTAACCAGCGAGTTAAATTCTTTGCAGATGACTTAAATATGTGACATGGTATTATAAGTGGCAAGTGGCCTTGTTGCCGCCACGATCAGCGTGGCGCTGCTTTCAACCTACCACTATCCTTTGAGATTTAACCCTATGTCGCTTGATTAGTCCTTTCCCTTAACCTCGAAAATTACCTATATATTGTTCATATAGGCTTATGAGGAATCTGAAATGATTTTTACGCCAAGTATGAAAATATGGAGACCTTCATGGGAAGATAGTCTAAGGCAAGGTAGAGACTTACATTGGAAGATAGTCTAAGGTAGGCACATGGGACCAAGGCCAAAGCTCAAGCTATGAAAGCCAATATGAAGCTATGAATGGTAAAAGCTAGAGAAGGTATTCTAAAACAATGTAAAGGCTCCTTCCACATGGAATTCATCCTGAGGTATCCCAAAACTGTTAGGAAGGTCCCATAATAAAAATGTTGCCAGGTCCGAAAAAGTCTCGAAATAGCTGAATTTGAAGGCTATCCGCTATCATACATGTTTTCGGGACATTTTCATGACCTGAGAAAAACATTGTATGGGATGCTTCACAAGGTCAATGACCATTTTAAAGCATGTGTCGGAAGACCTTTGAAGCTAATACAAGCTAGTTAAGGACGATATTCGATGTTTAATGCATTTTGTTGCAAAAACCAAAATATGGCAGCAGGATGTAGCGATGAGAGCCAAACTATGAGTGAAGTCCCAAACTATGGAATTTAAATTATGAAAGTAAAGTTATAAAGGTCAATATGAAGCTCTGAATGGTAAAGTTGTAGAAGGCATTGTAAGGCATGTATAGGCTCCAAAGTATTTTGATTCTGTTCGGAAGGTCACACATAGGAAATGTCGCTGAATTTCGGAAAAGAAAGCCCTCAAATAGCCAAATTTAAAGGCTATAATACATATTTCTATGACGTTCCTGAAGCCCGAGAATAAAACCTCAAGGGATGCATCTTAAGGACATAAAGGACCATAAAATTAATTCCATGACCAAGAGCGGTCGTAGGGTTATGTGATGCATAATGTGCTGTTGTGAAAGACACGATATCAAATAAAAGACCAAGATTTTAAAGACAATCTTAATGTATGAAGTCCAAGTTATGAAAGTCAAGGTGTAGAAGTGCAATAAAGGCCAAATAATGAAAGAAATGCTCTAAAGTACAAGTTCGAAAAGATATGAAACAAGTTGTAAAAGGCATTCTCAGGTGATGTAGAGGCTTCGCGTCACCTGATAATCATCTCAAGGTATCCGGATGAAGTTGGACGGGTCCCACAAGGATTCAAAAAAGTCCCAATATGGCAATATGTCCCAAAGTACATTGGAGAGGAAGAAACATCATGGCATGCTTCCCAAGGTCGTAAGAGACCATTTTAAAACCTTAAGGAATGATCTTGGTCATGAATAGTGTCAATAGGGCTTCATAGCTAATTCGGGTTGTATTATAGCGATCAATAATTGACGCATAACGGCATAATGCATTGCTATGAAAGCCAAGCTATATTGAGCAAAGGTCCCAATCGCATCTATGAAAGGCAAGGCCAAGATTTGAGGGGATGAGCTAAAAAGGCTAAGCAATTAAGCAATATTTTGAACGCAAAGATATAAAAGAGGGTAAGTCATAAGTGCTAACTCCAAAAGATAATAAGCCATAAAAGGCAAATTTAGAAAATGTAAAGGTTCCCAACCATTTGAGAAGCATTCCAAGGTACTCCAATGTCCTTGGGAAGGTTTTTCGGGTCTCAAACTCACCAAATTTGAAGTCTATATGTAGTACATGGTTTTGGGACTCCCTGAGAAAATAGCCTTAAAAGATGCATCCTTTGGTCGTAGGAGACCATTTAGATGCTCAGCCTAAGAGAAGGCTTATGGTGATGAATGGGGGCTTATGGAGCTATGACATATGAGCAATAGCATATTTGAGCATAGATTACCATCAAAGTGTAGTTGGTTTCTTAGAAGCGTTAATAATTACTATAATTGGATAAGGTAAATAAGTGAGATGTCAAGGAGATATTTTGTACTTTTACTTTCACGGCAAATCTTTAAAACCTTGCTTTGTAATATAGTAGCTCCCAACATGTTAATATGTGTTGGTTCAAAATATAATTTCCGCTAAAATAGTAATCCAAAATGTGACTCCTCATGACGTTTTGCAAATTAGCATTATGGGCCTCAATTCATCAAACATGCTAATAGCATGTTGACTTGGTCAGAGTGCTAACATTTCCGATGCTAAATGTTAGGCAAAATATCGTAAATTGACTGGTTTAATTGGCCTAAAAAAATGTAAAATTTTCAATGTATCATTGCTAACCATCCCTCTTCCATAATGGAGTTTGTTTTTGGTTATGCTTAACATGTAGCCGTCCGAGAATTTCCTGTGATAACTTTCATAATTAATACTCGCTATCTGCGTATTTGTTGGCGTCATCCAACTTTTTCATAACAATATCTTTTTGCTTGTATATTCAGATTTTCTTAGGGGAGTAGGACTGCCTTCATGGCATCAAGCTTCTATATCTGTAGCGTTGACTGCCAAAAGAATGCAGCCTTTACTCTATGTCGTCAGGCCTAATTCTGGAAATAAAGGCACTCTAAAGGTTAAATTCTTGAAGTGGTCATGTTTTACTTGTTTTTAGGAGTGTGGAAGGAAGTAGAAGAAAATTATGCTTTTAAAAAATCTACTTCCTACCTGTTTCAGGTGTCATGTAGCCGCAAGAGTGATGCTTCTCTACTGGAAGCCAGGTATGACCAAGTCTTATATATAGTACGAACTATTATGTTTTAATAGAAGACTGTCCATGATTGCAAGTCAATGAGAAGCAAATAAAGCAGACTAGAACATTTATATTGTGGTAGATTGAGTTAGTGTTATGAAAATTATTGTATAACCTTGATTTATTATTAAATTCTCTTTAATGGTTAGTGTTGTGGGAGTGAAATTTGAAACTAAAAAAACTCTGTTGCATAAACTTGTCTTAGCCAAAGGCTTAATTGTTTTTCATTATGATTTTATTTGGATGCAAGTTCATGGTCATGATACTAAACACTTCATATTAAGAAGTAAAGAGATGATATGTACCATCGTGGAATCTATAAGTTTTGCAACTACGTATTGGTCTTTTGATCTTAAACGGCTGCTGGTCAAGATAGTGAGCTTCCAAGCACATTCCTGATGTGTATATTCGATAGAGTGCAATCTAATCTTGAGCATTAATGCAGCCCGTGCTAGTTATAATGTGCTATTTTACTACTTTTTTAAGTGTCAAGAAAACAGTGAAGGATGTCTAAATCTCAATTCTCAAAGCAAAGAAGAGAACTTCAAACCTGAGCTTTCATCAAATTTTTGATATATTGTTTTTTGAGTAGCTGAAAAACAAGGTTCTTAAATTAGAGGCACAGACTCGACAGTTTAGTCCAAACTCGTTTGAAGCTCCTGATTTGCTTTGTGCTTAATTGCGCTAGGTGTTAGAAATTGTGATGAGTGTGCAGAGTTTGTAGACATGGAAATGAGTTTGGTAAGGACTGCATCCATGTACGAAAACCAGTCTCTTTATCCAGAAAGGTGTAGGGAAAAAAATTTCCTTTCACCATTAGGATTTCCAGTTAAAGCCAGGGCCAGGGGTTATAACGATCCGTAAAGTTTGGGGACTAATATGCATTGTATGCGGACTTGCTTTTTTAAAGATATCTAATAGCTGTGTTATATACTTTACTGGGACATTCTAGGGTGTTGGATTATTCTTGATCCAATGGCTTTCTTGTCCTTATTACCAACTGAAATCTTACCTAGGGTGGGTGAGGGATCTTTAGGATCCAATAAATTGCTAGAACTGACTAAAAGATGAACCACTAGTTTACTGTGCTGAGACCACTTGTATTTGGAGTTGTGAAATGCTAATAACTTACCATTAACCTTTTTGTATCAGATATTGGTAACTGTCCATCTTTAATGAGGTTTAAAGGGTCTTTCTAGAATTATATGGACTGATCAAATTTCTTACTTACTGTTTATTAATTCTGTTAGAAAGTAGGTTGATAAGTTATCTTTTGATCAAGAATCTATAAGGCGTGGTGTCATATATCTTACAGAATCCATTGAATATCCTCGGGAGTTTACCTTGATTTCTAGTGAGTTTTGCGACAGATTCCTGGAGGGTGGCATTCGAGCTATAGCCTATTAAATTAGAATCTTTGGGCTATGTCTTGTCAGTTATTATATATGATTCTCTACCCATTTTGTAATCCAAGGTACTCGGGAAGATTTTGTGGGGGTTTTGAAATCCTTTCTTGCATGCCTCTTATTTTGAAAGGGTCTTCTAGGCATGGTTTTAGCTTTGTCATGAATTGAAGCCTTTGTTACGAACAACTGATTATGGGTCTTGTGCCTCCCAGCTTCTGATGAGTGTTATTACCGACCTCGAATAAGGTTTCCGAGCTGTGAGTAAATAGCCTATACTTTGAGCTTCCTGTGGAACTTTTAGGTTATGATGTTATGCTGCTTCAGAGAAAGTTCTCAGGGTCACAACCGTCCTTCAGATTAGGCATTCTTGCCCTGTCAAATAGTTTTGAGTTGGGGTTTCATGTAGGAAAACAATTAACAATTATCGAGCATAAGTCATGGGCTTCAAAATGGCTTCCTAGTTTACATTTTCTTTTTATAGGAGGCCATTATAGGCCTCGGGGGGACTTGGTAAGACTGCTTGGGGGATGGGGATGCTTCTGGCCAATATGCCCTCTCAAGGTCACCTTTGCTCAATTTTTGATCTTGTTTTCAACGTCATATGCTTTTGAAGTCATTAGGAAACTCAAAAGGTTCCGTTTGTGTTTCTGCTGAGTTTTGTTGTGCTTCAGATGATCTCTTTGGTGCGAGTTGCAGCTTTTAAAAATAAATTTCATCCTAAGTCCAGTGTTATATACCATGTGGACGAGTATAATGCATGGGGGGACCTCCTTCCACGTAAGGTTTTTTTTCTTATTTTGTGTCAGGTCTGAAGGAATCTTTACGACATGACTCTATGCCTTTGCGAGCAATCATTAGGAAAACTGTCTTATTCCTGCTGTGTTCTGTCGCAGTCTTCTAAGAAGAAAATTTGGGAGTGAGTTAAAGGCCTTAAAGCTAATGTCATATTCTATCATGATGGCTGCATGTGCCTGGTGAATTTTAGGAGGTTACTCATGCACTACTGATCCTCCCAAGTTGACTCTCCTTTTGTACCCTTGTGGTCTCTTGGGCATATTTTATAAGGTGTTTATTGAAAACTCAGAAAGGTTTACTTCTGGTTGAGACTTTCCACGTTTGGAAGGATCCCCTAAGCATAAATCATACCCTTTGCCAAGAGGGTAAGTGCTTTTCCAGGGACAATGCTGTAAAATCAAGATAGCTATTGTCAACTCTGGGGAATAGGGAGTTTTCTGTCAACCTGGGCACATTCAAGAATTTTAGGACTTTCATTATGTACCTTGTTTCTCCTAGGGATCTCTTGAGCATGAGTTTAGGCCTTGATCTAGTGTTATATATATTACAAAGTGGTCATCATACCACCTGATAGAGCTTCACATTGGCCATTCTATAGGTTTGTCGCTTAGGTGTGAGCAATAGCCTTCAAAACTTCCTGTCTACAGATCTGGTATATTGTTGTATATTCCCTTGGGAGACACCCAAGGAGCTTCTATGGAGGCCAAACTCGTTTTGGGCAACTTTTTTAACAGATTTCATCATGTTCTTGGAGGGTATTTTTCCCTCATCAACCAGTGTTACATCTAGTGTAATACATTTCATGGAAGGCTACAGGTGAACCTTAAGATGCCTCCCTCCTATTTCTATTGATGTTTAGTATTGGTTGTTCAGATGAGTTCTCCAAGTATGAGATTGAGCTTCAAAAACTTGGTTTCCCTAGCGCCTTTTGTGTTTAGTAGTAGCTTTTACCGTCTTATGGGACCTTGAGTTGCTGCTTGGTAGTTGGGGGAATTTCGCATGTGCCACGAAGTGGTCTCTCGAGTAAGACTTTAGACTTTTGTTGGAATCAACCACTGACAGATATGCCGTATGTGATGCCAAGGGCTATTGAGCAATCGTGAGCTATATCAAAATTTTTTTATAGTATTTGTTCATGATGGCCACCTTAGAAGCCTTAAACCATGAGGAGTTCCTTGGGAGCCAAGGATCCTTCAAACTTTATGGGGATTTGTCTTGTGTACGAAATTGGACGCTAAGGCATATCCTGTACACATTGTTTGCACTTAGCAATGGTGGAGGGATTTGTCGGAGAGGAAAGGAGAGGGAAGGGGGAGGAAATAAAGGGGAGAGAAGAGTATTTTCCTTCTAAATCTTTCCATCACTAATAGGATTTGGTTGATTAGGAGAGGAAGTAGAATGAAACCTTCCAATTCTCTTAACTTCCCTCTCTCCTGTTGTATCCAAATAATGGAATTTGTGCAAATTCCCCTATCCGGACAAACTATGAGTGTTGTGAGCATCACCCAATGTTGGTACTAGTGTCATGGAGGCTTCCAGAAGCAGTTTATTTCCATTCTACCTGAGGTTCATCACCTGTTTAAGAAGTGTCCTTCGGGCATGACCTGTATCTTTTGCCAGGGGGACATTTTGGGTTTTGTATCGAATGTGATCGTGACAACTAATATTTACCTTGGGAATCCTTAGGGGTTGTTTCAGCAATGGACCGTCTTTTTCAAGACTTCCCACTTAGAGAATTTTTGGGTCTCATGGATATGATTTGTGGCCAGAAAATGTGTTTTCTTTAGTATTTACAAGTCTTCCATAAATGATATTGATGATCACTTAGGTCACTAGCATTCTTTCTTTCCGTGATGTGAATGGGCACTCCTAAAGGGTCTTGCACTCCGTTTACCCATTAAATCTCTGAAATATGTTTTGTATATATATCTGGGTTTCAGATTTTATCTTATTCAGCATATTTCTGTTGATTATTAGATGGGCATGCATGATCCTTAATGCCTTATGATTTTTCCTATCAATGTTGATTGGTTTTTGATGATAAACTGCATTTTTTTTAGATCTATGGATGAGGTGTATGATTCTCTGGCACAACGTCTTCTTCCTACTGCAGCTGTGACATCAAACCCTAACTTAAAGTAAGCTCCAATCACATGTAGTCTTTTCTCTTATATATATATTTTTTTTTTTTCCTGGCGGTGTAGCTATTGCTATCATTGTGCAAATCTTCTGTTACCACAAGCAGATCATGGAAGATATCCTGTTAGTTTAGGATATACCAATTACTCATGGGATAATGTTTGTTCCGGGGAGCAGCATGTGCTGCAGTCCATGGTAGGAGTATCTGTGGTTTGAGGCTTGCGGCTCCTGCTTGATTATGTGGTGGAGTTGCAAGTTTTGCAGATGATCCATCTTTTTAAGCATAGATTGTTTTTTTCGTCTATACTAGTCCATTTTAAAAATCAGAATAATAGGACTTTTGAGGATGTATTTACTGACTGGGACCATTGTTTTCTTCCACTGATGTCTAAGTAAAGTTACATATTGATGCCCCCTTCGTTTTGAAATTAATCTTACACTACGATTTTGGGATGTTTCAAAGTGGATGTTACATACCTATTATTCAAAATCAGAATAATAGGACTTTTGAGGATGTATTTACTGACTGGGACCATTGTTTTCTTCCACTGATGTCTAAGTAAAGTTACATATTGATGCCCCCTTCGTTTTGAAATTAATCTTACACTACGATTTTGGGATGTTTCAAAATGGATGTTACATACCTTTTCTGGAACATGGGTCCTAAATATCCCTCTCCTCATTCAAAAAGCAATGATTTCCTTTTCTTCTTATTTCTCTCCTCTTCCTTAGTAAACACCCTAATTGCATATGACATTTGATTTGAAAGGGAGGGAGTTATATTATGCAAGTGAAGTACTTTTTAAGATGAATCAATCAATGGTAATTTTTGTGTTTATTAACTTGAAACATATTATGAAATGTTAAGTAATAATATATGCAAGTACAATGCAGATATATTGTCGGCTTGGCTGGTCCTCCTGGTGCTGGGAAAAGTACGGTGGCCCATGAAGTGGTTCAGCGGATAAACAAACTGTGGCCCCAAAAATCACCTTCCATGGACGAACAAGTAGGATCACCAGATGTTGCTATTGTTCTCCCCATGGATGGATTCCATCTTTATCGTAGTCAACTAGATGCAATGGAGGTTTGTCTATTTCTGAGTCATACTGTTTTATTTTCTGCACTTAATGTCTTGAGTTGCTATAGAAGCAATCTGATAATTCCTAATTTCCAATATGAGTCGATTATGGTGAGCCTTTTAATTATTAGTGGTTTGATATTATATGATTGCTAGGTAAAACCAACTTGTAGTGTTAAATGAGTCTCATATACTGCTTTAAAAGTCGAAATGCTAAGTTCAGTATGGTAGAAATGACATTGGTAGCACATACGAAGTCCAAGTTTGATGACTTATGTGCGCTTTAATACTATGTTGATTTTGAATTTTTTAGCAAACTCTTGTTTGTGGTTACTTAAACGTTTTAAACATTGATTCTTTTTCTTTAACTTTTTTCCTCCTGTCGTCCTCCTTAGGATCCAAAAGAGGCTCATGCAAGAAGAGGAGGTGAAGTTCTTTCTGCTTGGTGCTGCTT
The DNA here is from genome assembly GCA_947646795.1 of Beta lomatogona. Lineage (NCBI taxonomy): Eukaryota > Viridiplantae > Streptophyta > Magnoliopsida > Caryophyllales > Amaranthaceae > Beta > Beta lomatogona. Next base: position 175,305 of record CANSNZ010001311.1, read on the forward strand.
ATTGTGAAATTTGAAATGTTGACAGAGTTTCTCCTCTTGTTTAACATCAGCTCCATGGACATTTGACCCGGCAAGTTTACTCAAATGTCTCCAGACTTTGAGGAGTCAGGTAGCTTTTGCTTTTGAGATTGAAAGATGATATAATTGTATGTAGTTCTTAACATATGATGCTAAAACATACTACGACGGGTAAAAACTGATGCTAAAGAAGGACATAACAACATGGTATTTGTATTTACTGTGTTTGCCTAATTTTCTGATACATGATCAATTTACCAGGGATCGGTTTGTGTACCATCATTTGATCATGGCATAGGAGATCCTATTGAAGATGACATCTTTGTCTCCCTCCAGTGAGTAAATTATTCTTTTAGTAGTTTATCTATGTCCCTTGTCAATTATCATTGTTAATCTTCTGTTTTTTTGGACCATCACCATTTAGCTCAAGATATTCACGTAACTGGTTATGCATATCATATAGGGAATGGCTGCCATTAACATAGGGATTAGGGAATGGTTGTGCAATTTCATAATATGTTCTAAGTTAATAAACATTAAGATACCCCGAGTTAGCTCCTCGTTGGTATTTTGGACCATCACTATTTAGTTCAAGATATTCACGTAACTGGTTTTGCACATGGGTACGTATTTGAGTGTCCAAATTGCTATTTTATGATAAATTGCCATGATTTTGGACCAAAATGAAGTGTCAAAGTGTCCATGTCTGTGTCAGATTGTCAAGGATCCGACACGAGTACTTCTTTTGTCTTTAGTCTTGTCCTCGTTCTACACAAATAGGCCTTTGAGATAAATGTTAATACTGTGCTTACAGCAGCTGTCATTAGCAATTTCTTGCAGCTCACTGTTTGATGAGTTTAAATCTTGTCTAGTTATCTATTCATGACATTTTTTTTTGCGTTGTATATACGAGTCAGAAACCTTTTGGTAGGTAATATAACTAGTTAAAATCCAGGTAATATTTTAGTAAGTAATATAACTATCAAATAGCACGCACACACGTGCGCGTGGCGTGTGTGTGTGTGCATGTGCATAGTGCATGCGTGCGTGTGCATGTGTGTTTTATACAACCTCACCTATCCCCATTAGCAAATGACCCAGTGACGGAAGAATCTGGATCTCTCAAGTCTGGCCGCGTGACATCTCGTGTGCGTGTGTGTTTTATACAACCTCACCTATCCCCGTAGCACATGACCTAGTGATGGAAGATTCTGGATCTCTCAAGTCTGATCGCATGGCATTTCTTTCTAGCTCAACTATTCTAATGTGTTGGTGTAACTCTGTTTTCTTTCTGATTAGGATAGCATCTGTACAAAGGGAAAAATTTGATGAGGTTTTGTGTGAATTATTTGACTGCAGGCACAAAGTTGTGATCTTAGAAGGAAATTACTTGCTCCTAGATGAAGGGGTTTGGAATGATATATCTACGATGTTTGACGAAAAATGGTAAACCTGTTTATTGTTTTATGACGCTTCTGATTTAGTCATCTTATTGAAGCTAGAGAAGTTAAATTTTGATTTTCTGCCTGGGAGAAGTTAAAAGTTCGGTGAAATATGTAAAGATCGTGTGACCAAATTCAGATTGCCTAACAAACTAGTCGGTCAAAAGTTAGTACTTCCTCCGTAACATAATAACTACAACAAATGGGTATTATTTGTGAGGTATAAAATATTCATTTGTTGCAGTTATTATGTTACGAAGGAAGTATCTTGCATCTTACCCCAGATAGGTTGACAAAGTTGTTTTGTTGAGTCAGAAGAAGCATAATAATCATTCAGTATAGTGCTCTACATATCTGGATATTTATATTTATCTGTACAAAAACTTTGACAAGTTAGAAAACTATATTTGTTGGTGATATTTTATGATTGTGAAACGTTACGTTCACAATTATACAATCTGGTTTCAACAATTTCAAGTGATATTGATGTTGTGAATGTGAAGGTTCATTGATGTTGACCTCGATACAGCCATGCAACGGGTTCTGAAGCGGCATGTTTCTAAGTGTATGTATAATTTTTAATTACAAATGGTTTTAGTACGGACTATTAGTCATCAACTCTAATATTGCCTTTTGCTGCATGCCTTCTCACAGCTAGGAAGCCTCTTGATGAAGCGAAATGGCGGGTAAGTATTATGATCACTATGCTGCTTCTTTTTCCCACTTTTCTTTATCGCTCGTCTCCTATGTGACTCGACTTGCACGCTTAAGCGATAGTGTAACATTATGGGTTGGTTTCCTTCACCTATAAAGACAAAGTTTCAGGAAAAATGAGCTCAAATTAGCTCCTATATATTCTAATAAGTTTTGATTTGGCAAGTTCAGTCAACAAAATTTAGGTGAAGAAAACGCATCCTATAACTAACCCCATATATCCATTATTGAGAACCCCATTTGTTCTAGTCCGTAACTCCATGTAATCTTAGTATTGCTTATAAGCTATCTCATATATGCATTATTAGTAATTGAAATTTTAATCGCAGATAGAATACAACGATCGTCCAAACGCGGAAATGATTATGAAGTCGAAGAAAAATGCAGACTTGATTATAAGGTCAATTGAAATCTCATAAATCTCATTGACTATGAATTTCTTTGACTATACTTAAATAAATTGGTGTAAATAAAATCAGAGAGACAGGAATAGTCAGTAAAAGGACTCAAAATGAGTTTCTTCTTGCTCCAGTTTCTTCTAAATGTAAACACTAATTTTGACTTTTGACTTAGAAGTTGCTCCTATATCATTGGATCTCTCCAAGAACCTTCATTTTTCATATTTTATGAAATAATGGTTCCATTTATTTTTGTTATTGTTATTATAATGTTATAATATGTTTGGTACCATAAATAATGTCCATAAAGGGTAATGTGGGAACTTGAGCTATGCGTGATCCAAGATGGATGGGTCAACAGAACTTTTTGAGTGATTCACTGAGCGCAGTTCCCTGAATAGAGGCAAAAGTTAATAGATCAACCGTACATACATTTTTCACTAATTTGCTCCTTGTTAATGGTGATTATGCATACTAATCTATGGCCTTGCTTGCCCTTATCCATCATCAACACAGAGAAAGGGGGTGGAAAAATTAGTCTTAAAAGGTGCTTATGAGATCTTCTGGAATTATTTTTCGAGTCTCGTCTTGATTAAAGCTAAAGGTAGGTCTCATTATTTGTTAAAGAGGTTTTTAGTAGAGGTGATCATGGACAAGATGGCTTGTTAAGTTTGTCTTGTATAGTCCGCTAAAAAAAATGGGATTGGACATTATCAAGTAAAATCAATTGATAGCGTGATTATAAACTTTCATGCTATTTGGTAGCATAAGCAAATATGACTTGGTACGCAACAAAAGAATTGTTATGATAATACAATAGCTTTTGCAATAACAGCTAGATTTTCTGTATAGGAATTTATAGGGGGGTATTTGTTTTGGAACATATAGACGAAAATGGGAATAGAAGATTGCAAGTTCAAAATTCATGTTTGTTTATGTGGGGAGAGGAATCAAGGTGGATTGAGAGTAGGTATAAAATTAATGACAATAGATGTATGAAAAGTGATTGTTATAGGAGTTATTATTTGTAATTTTTAATGGTAATTAGTTGTAAAAGTAGTTGTTAGACGCCACAACTTGTTATAAAGTAAAATAAATTAAAAAAAGTTTACGTAAAAAAATCATTCGTAACTTTTTGAATAACACTAACCCAAATCCAAATTAAAATTTTCTAAAATTTGCAAAATACTGTCCCAAAAGTTAAAAGCTAATCCTCACCATTAATAATATTTGAAATTGATAAAAACATCAAAATTACTATAAAAATTTCAACAAAAGTCTCTTGAATTATCAATATAAAAATTTGAATACTAATAAGACATTTGAGCAATTAGCAACTTCAATTCTAACCTATTCCCATCACAAAATCAAACAAACCAGTAAACTATCAACTAATTTTTCTCAATCATCATTTCTCACTTCCTAAACCTCAAACTTTCTTGCTCATCTACTAAACACAAGTTTCAAGTAATTTCATAACTAAATTATAAAAAAAAAAAAAACTCTCAAATAAATTCTTATTCCCTTGGTCCCCCTCTCTTTACTAGCCCAAAAAAATGGGTATAATTCTCTAACAATTTATGAAAATTTTCTTCATAGTATTATTAATTTTCATTTATGAGACAAAGATTTATATATAAAAAGAGAAAAAAAAAAAGAAAGAAAAGGGTTATCACACATTGTAAAATTAGCATTAAGATTGAAACCACCAATCTCCATCATAATTGAAGAATATAGTCTGGCCTAAACAGATAGGCAAAGAAATATAAATGCCAACCTCCCATCAACATCCACATGATCTTGCTCCCTGAGTCAGCCAACCCATGGAACATGCACATTATTTGAGTCCCCACATAAAAATTAATTTATTGAAACAGACAACTAATTAATAAAAGACCATATAATAGAGGATTGTATGGTTCAAAGAATCCAATGAAAGAGAAAATAAATAAATAGATTAATAACAGTAAACAATATTAATTACATAAATACTATAGTATAAATAAAAATTTCATACTATTATATGATCAAAAAGAACAAAAGGAATATTTTTATCAATCCCATTGATTGCTATCACAAGCAGCATGACTTAAACTATAATTATAGTTTTTTCTTAAAGGCAAACCATAGTAATTAATACATGAAAACATAACACAAACATATTGGGGCCAGCCAAACATGGTCTTAATTGTGGACACAATTTAATTACTGTTTCTATGTCTAGTCATAAATTTCAGCACCATACAACTCACAGACTTTAATAGTAGTAATATGATAAATCTATATCAAATCATAGTACAAGAAATGCAAAAAAAGTTTAAAAATTAAAAAATAATAAAAAAAGGAACAAGTACACATGAAATTACAAATTCACCCTGCTCAATCCATCTGTTAGGCATGCACCCTCATTCAATTTTTTCTCTTTAAACTGATTTTTGATGATGGCCTTAAGATCAAAGGAGCAGGACTGTTCCATTTCTTTGCTTAGCTCCTGTTCTTGCACTTCTCCATGGCTCTTGGAGCTGAAAAATAACATACATAAAATAGTAAGTTTTTATTACATTATCAAATAATTTTATCAAGAGAAATTGAAAAATTAGCAAATAATTAGGTACTTGTGGTGGTATATATGGGTAATCAGAGGGGTAGATGAAGCCTGAGGGTGTGCAAAGAGTCCAACAACACAGGGCCCCAAAATTATAAGGTCCCTAAAATCTAATATTTTTAAAAAATTTACTTCATATTTGAGGAAATAACGCTTATTCTCCGCCCTTGATAAATTTCTCAATGATCAATCTTTTAATTTTCAACTTTTCATCTTTAATACCCCAACCTTCCATCTTTATTTTTTATAAATTTAGGGGCCTAATTTTCATGTTAGAACAGGGACCACAAAAATTTCAAGACGGCCCTGTGGGTAATTATGAAATTACACAAGGTGAATTCGTGTCATTATTGTTTGTTATGAATTATGTTGGAAGAATATAATGCCTTTGATATAAATATTGTGAAATAAAAATCATAACCCTTCTTGGTTTATAAAAATATAAAATTTTAGACTTGTCTTGATGTATCGTATTAGTAATAATGGTATGTAATTACAAATGATATAGTTATCTTTGTAATGTAATACAGCTCATTTATACATATGTAAGATGATCATAATTACTTAAAAAAAAGGTGATTTTTGCTATGATACAATGATAAAAAATAGTCATTATAATTATGAATCTCGTCCCCCTCCTTCTAGGAAAGGTTTCGATTAATAAGTTAGATCTACGTAGTTATGATTCTTTTTAGTATATAGTATGAGAACTAAATTATAATGTACTAGCTTGATTGCATCCTTAACAAAATTAAAGCCTTGAATCTTAATTTATGCAAATATATGTGAATGATATTTCAATCAATGGTTGATAATTGAAGAGGGAAGAAATATTATTAAGAGGATTAGTTACTAACCAAGACCAGCAGCCTCCTTTCCTTTCATAATGCGAAGTCGTTTGCATGACTCCACAAACATCCTATATAAAACAATTATAAAAAAAGTTAATAATATAATCAATACTTATAAGTAATTAAATGAAGTGATCATACACACTCCGGTTCTCACACTAAAAGGGTTATTCAAACGAGTAGCATGAAACATTAATAGCAAAATCCCTACGAGTTTTAATTTATAAACCTGGATGTACTGTGAGCATGATACATAAAGTTAGTTTTTGCTCTTTGTTCTTTGCTCATTTAAAACCTTCAAATGAGCAAAATCCGCATAATAGCCAGAGCTCCAAAATGAGGGCAAAAATAATCATTAGGTATGATGTACCATGCATATGGTACATCCGGGTGTACAATGAATGTTTTCCTAAATCAGGACTGAGGGAATAAACATAGAGATGATTAGTATCATAAGGAACTTACTCCCATGGAACATCACCAACAAGCATCCAATCTCCATCCTTGTCCTCATATGTTGGTACATAATCAGAATCATTAAGGAGATCCATCAGCTTGCTCTCATTCATGAAATCAATCATCCCTTGAGCTCCATAGTTGCCTAAATCAGTAAATCCAGCCATCAAAGTTCAAAAATTAGACACGTGAAAGGAAACTTGTCTTAACATACATGATACTCCAAAAAATATACGCCGAAATTACAAAGGAATTATTCTGAAATAACTCATCGTAACATGAGAAAACGACCCATAATGGGAATTATACTAATGTGATTTTCTTTAAAGAAATCATATTAGGGTAAAAATGGTTGATTAATTACTTAATTTGCATGATTAAAGAGTAGATATTAGTTGATTACCTAGGGTGAAAGAACTGAACATCTTGCCCAAAGCATCAGAAAGGTCTTGGTAACTCTTGTACATTTTCAAGTCCACCTTACGTAGGTATGGTGCACCATCCATGCTAACCTTCACCAGGGCCCCACCGCCGTTCATTGGCTTCTCAGTCTCGGAATCCGGTCCGCCGGTGGTCTTCTGGACTGCCAGCATGTTCTTTCTGTATGATCGCACTGGTGGCCAACCCACAACTTGTGCCCTACATTATTAACGTTTCAATGTTAAATATAATAGATATAGGTAGTATATATATGATTGATTTATTATATGTTAGATTTACTTGTTTTTTTCCTTTTTATAAGGATAGGAAACTAACTAGGTGAATCCTAGGAAAAGGACTAACCAAACTCATCCTTGCAGAAGATGATCAAAGAAAAACCGTTAAACTACTACAGGAAAGTATATATCTTATGTGTATATTGCGCTATTAAATTTCTAGATATAGACAATAGAGTATATTGTATATAACATGAGGTTGAGGTGGTGGAGTAGTGGCATCGCTTCCCACCTCATATCCCTAAGGTCTAGGGATCAGACCTCATGGGACTCATTTGAGGATTTCCCATCATCCTCCCTCAAGTGAGTCCCCTTCATCTTACCTTAAAAAAAAAAAATATCGTATATAACCTTATAGTCATTTGGGGCCATCGAATATGGATAAATGAGGAGTTCATGCATAACATATTGATTTTTTTTAAAAAAAAACTTTATTAAACAAATCTAGCTTTTTAAAAACAAAAATCTTCCCTTCGGCACAAAATTGATGCATATACATGAAAAGGCTTAGTATTACTCTTGAGTACTATTTAAATCATTTGTATGCGGACATCTACTTTGGTCATCATCTTAAGATGTTACCTAGCTAAAAATATTTAATATGGATATATAGATTTAATATATAGTTTGTGGCACTAAAGAGCCCTTTTGGTGGGGAAGATGAGGGAAAGTTTGCTTCTTCCCTAGACCCTCAATTTGTGCCACTATTTCCTTACTTTAATCATTATTTTTTTCATGATGATTATGATTTCTAAATTTAAAATTGATTTCTTAACATACATGTTTCCAAATATCTCAAGAAATTGAAGATGCATGCAAACTAGTTTAGATATTTATACATTACATTCCAATTCATATATCACCAATATAAATCATCAACTACTATATATTATTATTCATAAGCGGAATTATATATATATATATATTACTACGCGGTTGTTGTTGTTGTTATGATCATTGTAATATCGTACATATTATAATTGAATTTTTTCTAAAACAAAGCCAACAATAATAATTTTTTTGGCACCAAATTAATTATTAGTGTTAAGCTAAAAAAGGGTAGTAATAATATTCTAAAAACCCACCCAAAAAGGAAAGTAACACAAAAATTTACTTGAAATGTAAAAAAAAAAAAACCTTGATCATATTTATATTTTTTTTGAGGGGAAAAGTTAGGCCGAGATATTATTGAAAATCATATTTATACTTACTTGGCAGGAGGCTTAACAGAATCAGCATTAACCTTTGAGGAAATCTCCTTAGCAGCAGAAACATCAGCTTTATTATCATTTTTCATCAGATCCAAAGGAGCTGAAGTAGCAGTTTGCTCTTTCCCAGAATTAATAATATTATTATTATTATTATGATCATTCTTATTGTTGTTTGTACTAAAATTCAGCTTCAAGTCTACAGTTTCAGAAAAACCTCTTTTACTTCCAACACCACTACCACTCTTAATCACAACCATCTCAGCTGGTTTTTCTAAACCGCAACCGTTTCCGCCACCGCCTCCGCGGAGCCTGAGCCCGAGCCCGAGCCCGAGCCCGAGGTTGAGATCTGTGTCCTCCATCTTCATCAACCCAACTTCCATTTTTCTCTCTTTTCTTAATTTTTGGTTCTTAGATGTTTATCTTTTCTTACTCTTTAATTCTCACCTCTCTCTCTATATATATATGATTGTTAGTGTATAATAATACTCTCTCTCTTTCTTTCTCTCTCCTCTATAGTTGGGTTGTATATGCTCTTTCCTGGTTGGTTCTTTTTTGAGAAAAATATGAAAATATATATAATATACTTAGTATATATCATAATAGATTGTGGGGAAGGGTATAATAATGCTACTACAATTATTATAGGAGCAGTGTTGTAGGAGTTTTTATTTTTATTATTATTGTTGTTATTATTATTACAATTATACAAAAGAAGTGTATAATGTTACATATTACAGTTAAGTGTCACAGAAATAATTTATTAGAAAATGTAACAAGAAACTTGGGGAAAAAGAGGAGGGGGGGTTTGGGCCATGTGGGCAATAAATATGCTGATTGGTGCATTGTCTGCTGCTAGAAAAATTCTATATTATTTTAATGTAAATATATTCCAAATCAGAATAATTATTTATACAATTTCTTATAGTCAAAGGAAAATATAAAATTGATCCAGAAAAAGGAAAATGTGAAATCCCATTTTGCTGTAATGGATACAATTTTTTTATTGATTATCAAGCTGAGATTTTGTTTCATTAATTTACAACCAAGATTCAAACCCAGTGAATAAACCAACTAGTAATTACATTTTATCTACCATATACACTTATATATGACTCCTATTTTGATAGAACTCATGTCAATCGTGAGCAGATGCCTTCTCGACTTGATACAAAAACTAATATGCTCTAGTCAACTCGTGCTCGATACACGTTGAGCTCGATATATAATTGCTTGACTCTTGCTCGTTAAGCTTTACAAGTAGCTTGACTTCAACTCATGTTGGAGCTCAGATTACTCGACTCAAATTCGACTTGAGCTCGATCTTTACCTAAACATATGTTCCTTAGCTTTTTTGTTAATGCCACTTACTTACCAACTTGATTTATATATATATAACGAAAGCTACTCAATTTGTTTTTCGAAAGAAATTTGTAATAAAAATTATAATGAAAAAATTATCGAGTTGCGCACAAGTTTATCAAGGTCGAGTTCGGTTTTGCTCAACTCGACCATGAAAATCTGAAGTTGAGTCAAGTTCGAGTCACCTTAGCTAGAATTGAATTATGGCCGAGTCAAATACAAATTGCTCGTAAGAAACTCAACTCGATCAGCACCGCTCATAGTCATGGATCAGATCACAAGCGTACTTAAACAGTTAGGAACGTTGGCGAAAATTATTAATTGAAAGTCCGAGAAAAGAGCGGGTTGCTAGAATAGTAATATTCCAAGAAGGAAAATGAAATAGAAACGGAAAGAGTTATAAGATCTTATATCAGACTATGATTTTCCTCATAAACCAACGTAAAACATGGTAAAAAAAAATTAATGTGATCAAAAGATCAAACAAGTTCTAATAACTCAAATGAAATCACCAAGAGAACAAAACCTTATTACATATTAAACTATATGCATCGGTTGCACAACAAATTTATTGTCAGACCATTTCACTTAGCCATAAATCATAATGGGTCACTGTATAAGTTAAAGGGGTTGTTACACTTGAACAAATGGTAAATTTCAATTTTAAAAAGGGTTCTATATTAATGATCAATTTATGACAAAATAATATCCACATGTGACAACAACTTATTTATTGTACACCTAACATGGTAACACCCCTCTTATTCAAGAATATGTATACATAATATGATTACTAAAACTTGCACAACGTCCTACTCAGTTTTGCCGTAAAAAAAAGAGGTAAAGAGCAAAGGGGGTGGTAATATTTATATGGTATATACATATTTGTTCTGCTCATCATATGGTATATATTCAAATTTATATATATGGTGGACACGACATCCAGTTGGCTTTGCTTGCTATTTTAGGACCCTAGCTACTATTTTGGAGCCTGCATGCATAGTTGGACTTTGGGACATGTAACTCTTTTTTATTACTCCTAGAGTCCTAGTATAAAGTTGTCATTCACGGGATTCACAATTTTGCGTTGGGATAAAATGTTCATTCTTTACGTAAGTAGTAATTTTTTTCCATCCCTTTTTATGCATTATTTGCTTTCATTTCAATATCCGAGTACATCGATTAGCTAATTGATGGGTAGTATTCTCACTTTTCAGTTTCATGGGATTTGAGATTGAGTGCTCCTAAACATTACAACGCCTGTGTTCTTGAAAAATTCATTGCATTTTTTATAGCTTGACAACGTCGTCCATGCATGATGCATGCATTGGATTACATTACACTTCAATCTTTGACCATATTTGATCATACAGCATAGTTGGTGTATATTTGTAATATACTTAATTAGGTTATATTCACTTAACTAGATTTTTTCTGAAATTTTTATAATTATTTTTGTCAAGTGAATAAAACTTATTATACAGATTTAAATCGATATTTGTTTCAAAAAATTCTTATCAAATGTAATATTTCCAACAAATTTTCTTTAAGGTTTTTTTTTTTAATTGTGTCTTAAAATCTAATATGTTTTTCCTTTACTAGCTTAAATAGTCTAACATCATTAGTTTAGATTAATAGATTAAAATAAAGTAATATTATTGATTCAAATTAAATCAAAATGATGATGTAAAAAAGTTTGAAAAAAATTCAGATTTTGCATGAGACATGAAGATCACAGATGTCTGAGTTACTTTAAACGCTAATGAAAAACATGCTTTAACTTAATTTTATATTTATATTATTTAATCATATGGTGTGAATATGATATAATCCTTATGTCTCTTTTATTTTTTTTTGAGGGGAAAAGCAGGAAGATTCATTATATATCCTTATGTCTCTTTCTTAACTTTCTTTTTCACGATAGCTTCTATAATAAAATTAAATTGACCATGTCTTCTTTTGTAATAAAAGTTGGTATAATTTTAAAAAGACGTACATGAAAAGTATTATTATAGTCAATTTTATAAGAATATTTCTCACAATGTAGTAGAACATCACAATGTAGTCGATTTTCCCATCTTCCAATGCATCATTCACAAGAAGTGCCAAAATTGTTATTTTGAATAAATTGTGATCAAACACATATATTTAAGCTTAATCATAAAAAGGAAATAAGAAAACTAACTAGAAAAGAAAGAGGAAGTAATACGACTATTATTTTGAAGAGATTGATGGAAGTACTGTATACTGTGATGGGAATGGAATACATAAAGCCGTGGACGTGCTACACCACGGCATAAACCAACATGAATAATACTTCTATCAGCATCACATCATCATATATGTGGCACGCGTAGAAAGAAAATTTCTCCTTAGGGCACTTACCAATTACCATGCTACCTCATTTTGTACTAGCTAAATCATGCCTACTTTGGTCGTTACTCGTTCATTGACCAAGTATCTATTAAAAATGGAAAACAAAATATTCTTAACAGTGAGGAGTAAGGGTCTGTTCTGTTTAACTTATTTTGTCTTATCTTATCTTATCTTATCTGATATGATCTGATCTTATCTTATCTTGTCTGATCTTCTCTTATCTTATCTTATTTTATTCTGAAATGAGTGAAGATAAGTTGAACAAAACATCTTATTTATCTTATCTTATCTGATCCTATAAAATCTTATATAAGTTAAAATAAGTTGAACAGAACGGACCCTAAGTGTGCGTTTTTTTTAGTTTATTTACTTGAACTAATTGAACTATAATTATCAGAATTTATTGAAAGTTATCTAGACATATTGTATTTTAAACAAGGTTATCTTATAAAGTGTACGTTATAGTTCATGAGAACTTATAAGAACTTATCTGACCTAAAACCTATTTCTTAAAAAATGGAAAGAACACACCCTAGTGATCGTTTCCCACTCTTTAACGAGCACAAATAGCTAAGCCAGGTGCAATTAGGAAATGATGATTCATTGGTTGCTTATTGCTTATTGCTTATTGCTTATTGAAATTTTACAAGGAGCTTTTATCCCATGGAAAACTCATTTTCTCATGGATCAGATGATATATGCTCATCCAGTTTCATCCAACCAATTGCGCTTATATCTATCCATGTAGAGGCAAACGTCTTGGACGCTTCACACTTCATTGACTGCTCACCAAAATATTGATCCTTTCCGATCAAAGATAACAAAAGTTCTTACTTCATTGTCTTAGATCGATTAGAACTCTTACAATCTTACTTGAGAGATTACTACCTCGGATATAGGGCTTTAAGAACAATATGAAGAAAATAGGTTCATAGGATGACGGCTAATGATCTTTCTAGACAAGAATTAAAGATAAAATGTTGACTCATGAAGTTATTGTCTCCTTCCTACTCCCTCCGTCCCAAAATATAGTTCCCATTTTCATTTTGGGTGTCCCAAAAATATAGTTCCCATTTCTATATTTAGTTCTACATTTTTCCGTAATTTGTCTAGAAAAACCGTGTCCCATCATTTATTTGCTTCTTGAATTTTGCTTTTTGCTTTGTTTATACAACCCAAGTGTTACAATTAATGCTTCTTTCACCAATTATTCTCCATTCTCTCTCCTAAAATCATCTTTTTCCATACAACATTTAGGCCCCGTTCTTTTGAACTTATTTTGGCTGAAATGAACTGAATTTATTTTATTTTGCCTGAACCGAACTTATTTTTGCTAAACCGAACTTATTTTTACTTATTTGCCGAACCGAACTTATTTTTACTTATTTTCTTTGAACCGAACTTATTTTGGCTGAACTGAACTTATTTTTCTGAACTAAACTGTATTAACATAATATTATCAATACTTATTATTATTATAATAAATAAAAAATAATAAATAATAATAAAAAAATAAATAATAATAAATAAAAAATAATATTAATAATAATAAATAATAAATAATAAATAATAATAATAATAATAATAATAATAATAATAATAATAAATAATAGTAAATAATAGTAATAAATAATAAATAATAATAATAATAATAATAATAATAATAAATAAAAATTAATAATAATAAAAAATAAAAAATAATAAAAAATAAAAAATAATATTAATAATAATAAATAATAAATCATAAATCATAAAAAATAATATTAATAATAATAAATAATAAATCATAAATCATAAAAAATAATATTAATAATAATAAATAATAAATCATAAATCATAAAAAATAATATTAATAATAATAAATAATAAATAATAAATAATAATAATAATAATAATAATAATAATAAAAAATAAAAAATAAAACTAATAAATAATAATAATAAATAATAAATAATAATAATAAATAATAAATAATAAATAATAAATAATAAATAATAAATAATAAATATAAATAATAGATAATAAATAATAAATAATAATAAATAATAAATAAATAATAATAAATAATAAATAATAAATAATAATAAATAATAAATAAAATAAAAAATAAAAAATAATAAACAATAAATAATAAACAATAAATAAGAAATAATAATAATAATAAATAATAAATGATAAATAATAATAATAATAATAATAATAATAATAATAAATAATAATAATAAATAATAAATAATAAATAATAATAATAATGATAATAATAAATAATAAATAATAATAATAATGATAATAATAATAATAATAATAAATAAATAAATAATAATTATAATAATAAATGATAAATAATAAATAATAAAATAATAAAATAATAATAATAATAATAATAATAAATAATAATAATATTAATAATAATAATAATAAATAATAAGTAGTAATAATAAATAATTAGAATAATAAATAATAAATAATAAATAATAAATAATAAATAATAAATAATAAATAATAAATAATAAATAATAAATAATAAATAATAAATAATAAATAATAAATAATAAATAATAAATAATAAATAATAAATAATAAATAATAAATAATAAATAACAAATAATAAATAATAAATAATAAATAATAAATAATAAATAATAAATTATAATAATAGTAATAATTAATAAATACTAAATAATAAATAAATAAATAAAAAATAAAAAATACAAATTCATCGTTATTTTAATTATAATATTATTAATAATAATAACAATAATAATAGTAATATTGAAAACAAAAATAATCATTACAACATTAGACAAGACTAAACTTATTTTTGCTGAACTGAACTTATTTTGGCTGAACTGAACTTATCTTGGCTGAACTGAACTTATCTTGGCTGAACTGAACTTATTTTTACTTATTTTTTTGCTGAACCGAACTTATTTTTACTTATTTTTGCTGAACCGAACTTATTTTTCTTTGAACCGAACTTATTTTTACTTATTTTTGCTGAAAATAAGTCCAAAAGAACAGGGCCTTATTTAAATAAACAAATTTTTTTTACTATTCCTCTTAGATTCTACTTGCATAAATTACCGTGAAAAAGGGAAAATGGGAACTATATTTTGGGACGGAGGGAGTATATAAATTACGCTTTTACACTAGTGTTGTGAATTTACAAATTAAAACTTTTTACAATATTGCAGATACCTAATTAAAGATGAAAGTCAATTGTTGAATTATTTTTTTCCCGGTTTCTAAGCTCTTAACATTGATCATACGCCAACCTAATTTTCATGCACTTGCGTTTTGGTACATTTTCTAACAGATCATATTGGTCGTGGTGGGTAAACACAGTTGGTAATCATAAGACGAACATGCAGAACATTGATTTCAAGTTATTTCTATTGATTAAGTCATCAAGGATTGGCCTTTTGTTATCAAGAAGGCAAAAAACGAAGATACAAAGGCAATGTCAGCTAATTTGCTTCACATAAAATTGGCCATGACATGAGCAAAAGTAAAGGATAGCCAAAGAAGGTAGAGAATAATAATAGTAGACTTAAGAATACCAAACTCTGGTCTAGCTTTTCTTGTGTAAATTAACAAATAAGTGGAAACTTCATTTCGTGCATTTACCTCTATTTTCCCAAGCCACACAAACATCGAAAGACATACCACAAGCTTGGTTTCTTGCACTTATAGAAGTTTAGTTGCTAAATTAAATGCAATAGAAGTATAATCTATATCTACCCACTCAACCTTTCACTATCACTTTAATTGGTGGGTCTCCTCTTAATTGAACAATATATGATTCTATGGACTAGATTTTGAGAGGAGTAGAATGTAAGCTTAATTTATTTATGAAATAGAGTAAGGAACTCTTTTGGTTGATATTTATTTTTGAATCACATAAGAAATTTCCTATCTTTGTCGATATATTTTAATTAATTGTTATCTTTAGGGGTTTCCGCAAGGTAACTCTGTATATGTCTTTAGATATGTAATTCCATAAGGGTAAGGTCAATTTAACTTTAAAACTTTTCTAACACGACTTTGTTAATAAACATTTTCTAATTGAAAATTATGCCACTGGTGATTGTATGTGTTTTAATATTCTAAAAAAAATGGTCATAGTAACTTTTAAACATAGTATGTAATCATTATTCTTGACACAAATTTCAAAGGAGTATTATGTAGGCGTTGTTAGTAGGTAGTGAGATTCCAAAATAACTATTGAAGTAATTTTACATTTAATTTATTAGATGAACCCAAACCATATAGAATATGGTAAAGTACTATATTTGTTTTAAATAATTGAAGATTGCCATCTAGGTTCATTTTTCTAAAGAATACAACTTTCTTTAACTCTTTGTTAAGATAGAAAAATAAATAGCAAGTGAACTCTTTAACTCTTGGTTAGGATAAAAAATGAACAGCAATTGCACTCTTCTTTTCCTAAAAAGAAATTCACCGCAAGTGAAAAATATATTTTTGTCAATATGACAAATAGTTAGATATTACAATCTCCATGTAGATTTTTCTTTTCAACATAAGACTTTTTAATTTCTTTTTGATGGAATTAAGGGAATAAAATTTTTATTAGGAATGGCGCTTATGCTTTAAATTTTTCACTGCAAGTGGGAAACTAACACTTTCCGGTTACGCTCATGTATAAAAGGAGGCAAGAGGCACGGGAGAGTAAAAACATGGGCAATTTCACATGTTGGGGTTATGTCTGTCCCTACATAGTTTGATAGCTTTTACATGCTGTTAATTTTTTTTAGTAATAATAATAAAAATGTTTATAATAATAATAACAAATAATAACAAATAATAATAATAATAATAATAATAATATTATTAGTATTTTTTGTTGTTATTATTATTATTATTATTTATTATTATTGTTGTTGCTGTTGTTATTATTATTTTTATTATCATTATTGTAATTGTAATTGTAATTGTAATTGTAATTGTTATTGTTATTGTTATTGTTATTGTTATTGTTTGTTATTATTATTATTATTATTATTATTATTATTATTATTATTATTATTATTATTATTGTTGTTGTTGTTGTTGTTGTTGTTGATGTTGTTATTATTATTGTAATTGTAATTGTAATTGTTATTGTTATTGCTATTGCTATTGTTATTGCTATTGCTATTGCTATTGCTATTGCTATTGCTATTGCTATTGCTATTGCTATTGTTGTTGTTGTTGTTGTTGTTGTTGTTGTTGTTGTTGTTGTTGTTGTTGTTGTTGTTGTTGTTATTATTATTATTATTATTATTATTATTATTATTATTATTATTATTATTATTATTATTATTTTCTGTTTCTCCAAAACTCTTAACAAGTTTTACTCCAAAAAGAAAAAAGTTTCATGGACACTCAGTATTAAGTACTAACACAAATTATGCCAATGCTTCAAGAGGAGGAGCACCAAGCTGTTTTGTAATTAAGAAGTTTCACATGCTTTATCATGTACTTGGTGGACAAGGTTTATTACTCTATTATGCATCTGCAAACTCGGTTCCTTGACTTCTTCTGTTTATTCTAAAACAATGTCTCATAAGTAATCTCCCATAGAAATTAAAACAATTCTACGGAAGAAAGAAAGATTCCTTCACCTCCAAGTTATTCTAATGATTTACTATTATTCCACATATGTAATATACAGTTGCATCATTGCATGCATGAACATTAGTCTTGAGTCTTTTTTTTTTGGGGGGGGGGGTTACTACTGTTAGTTAACTCTAAAATTATACTTCTATGTAATGTAATTAAGGCTAATCCTTTCATTTACGATTAATGAATTGCAATTTTTTTCAAGTAAGGGAATAATCTTATTAGACGGACACATATTACATATCATAATCTCACAATTATTCAACCCAATTTAATCTAACTAATCAGACTCCTTGAATGTGGGAGGAATGTGATTACGGAATTCCCACCTCCAAAGTGTTCATAGTGGAGTTTAACCTATGACGACTTAAGATTATGAAGATCACCTCTTTACCACTAGTCACTAGACCATATACTACTTGGTAACATTTGAAACTAGGATTAAAATGCTCGTAATTGACTAGTGTTCATGTTTGGTATAGTGTGGATTATTTTATTGGTTGTTTATAAGATAACCAAAACTGTATATCTGTATAGCTAATTGATCAAATTGGATCAGTTTGATTTTGTGCCATGTCCTATAAAAATATAATATTGTCTGTCTCTCCCAAACTTTGTGTATGTATCATGTTAAATTTGATCGTATTATTATGTTGTGTCAAAGATTGACAACTCTAACATTATAAGAAGCTATCTAGCTACTTATAGTAGAATTCTTTATGGTTGTGACTTATGGAAAACCATTTGTACAACTGATACATACTTTCTTTGTTTTTAAATAGATGTTTCATTTTGACTTGCACAATTTTGACCATTAGTATCTCTAATTGTTCATTACTAAATAAATTATGAAATTTTGATATTTTGAAATATACGTTAGGACTCAAGAGAAATTCAACAACATATTGTATGCTAATATTGTTTTTTGCACATATCTAGAAAAATATGAACAAAGTAAAGTCTTTGAATAGCGCAAAAGTTAAAGTGGAGCATCTATTTAAAAACAGAGGAAGTATTTGATAAAGATGGTTTATTAGGAGAGTGTCACCTTACTTTCCATGAGGTATGTAGAACTTGGACGAGTTAGCTGTTTTAGTACGTTACGCGGTTCTTTCTCCGAGTATGCAAGAGATAGTGCCATAGTGGAGTGATGGAATTTACTAATTTTGAGCGAAAGTGGGCTTCTTGTCCCATTCTTTGCATTAAATTCACCATTGGAGAAAATTTAAGGAGATAGGGGTTGAAATTACAAGTACGTTGGGGCCAATCTTGGGTTGGGGGGTTGTGTTGAAAACCATTAAAAAGAACAATAAGCCACAGATTATTTAGGCCATGTTCTTTTGGACTTATTTTCAATTCAGTTCAGTTCAATTTAGACACTTTCTCATGTTCAGATTTCTCCCAGTTTAGTCCAATTCATTTCAGTTCAGTTTCTCCCTTATAAGTAATAGTGATACTCCAAATAAACCCAATTATCAGTACATGATGAAAGTAGGCTATCAGTATTGGGATTTATAAATATGCAAAAATTATATAATTGTACCTGAAATTGTGCCGCGGCAAGAGAGTCACTGCCTTATAAACGAATTTCGCCACTTCCGGTGCGGATTCTTGATAACATTCGTCCAGGTTAACACAACAATCCTCGATCCGTCTCCATGCATCTGGATCAAGGGTTGAAATTTCTCAAGAACTACTCAATTCTCAGATGCATAAAGAGGGCTTAGACTATGTGTTTTAGGTTAATATTTTGTGAATAGACAAGAATATGGCCAAAAAGGTATTTAGAGAAATAAAATCGAAATAAATCCGCAAACAATAAAAAAAATTAGGTTTTCCGGAACTCACCGACAATCATGGGCCGCGGTCGGTAACGAGTTCTCTGCAACCCACCGCGAGTCGCGGCTGAAACCGCGAGATATATATAAAATTTGATCCCGGGAAACAAATATTGCAACTAATAAAACCTCCATAATGTTAATGTATATAATGTAGATATACCTCAAAAATGAGTGGGGTAGGAGGATAGGACGACTGGACGAGGCATGTGCATGGAGAGACGATTCAATAATAAGAGAAAATGTGCAGGAGCATGCATGTGATGGCCGATGAGAACCTAGTTTTTGGAATATGGAGGGCGTCAAATAATGTCAACCCCTTCCAAAACTCTCCTTGTCCATGTGCATAGTTATCATCCTCGGACGTTTCAATATAGTGCAATGGTTATAGTCTATTAGTCTATGACTTACAATCTTATGATCCTTCACAATACTTGAATACCATATTATGATTCTGAAGTCATTCTTCAAATTGATGATGGATTGATGCCATTATAAGAATTTTGCATATATATATATATATATATATATATATATATATATATATATATATATATATATATATATATATCAAAGACACGAACCAAAAAGTGACTCCATGTGTGGCATTATAATCATCATATGACCTAAAATGAATAGAGCTAAATGTTGAGCGTGGAGTAATAACACTTGACTGGTCATTTATTGATGTCACATAGACAATATAAATTATGCATAAATAAAACTTAACGTTAAGGCACAGTCTATCTATTTATTATATTATACTAAAACAAGATAAAATCTGACACATGTCACTTCTCATAAAAAACTTTCCCGCCTAAATCATCCGTGAGAGATATTTTTGTATACCTTGTAATTACAAAATCACAATAGTCCTCATTGTCTCACTAATAAGCTAAATCTAAAATAACAACTTGGAGCATGCACAAGTCACTACTCACTATTGAAATTACAGGGAAAGAAATTCACGTCAGTTGGCCGAGGAGGATATAACTCATATTATTTACTTAAGGATCATGAGTTAATCTTCCTATTATCAATTTACTTTAAAATGAGATCTTGATCTCATTTGGACTTATAAATGGTCTAAACTCTAAACTATTCTTTTAGTAATAGGTGCAACTCATGAACTCAAATTCACGATTAACGAAATTTAACAATCAAGAATATGCAAAGATACTATATTATATTATTGTAAGGGTCTAGTAATTAATATCTTATATAGAGACACCTATGTAGGTGGATCCACCATCATTTGACAATTTAGCAAGTTTTGGCTCATTATCGGCCGACATCAAGGCAGTACATCTAATTGAGTTGTGAATTGGGAAGTCTTTCATACGAGTACTTGACAATTTGTTTAGCTTTCCGATGATGATTGGACCTTGAATTGGAACTTAGGAAAAGAAAAAACAAAAGAAGGAAGAGAAGTGCACCTCAAGAAAAATACAAGAAGGGAGAGAAGTAAAAGGAAGAACTATTGTTTTTCTTCTGGAAAATTTGGATTCCTTTCTTTTGTACATATTTTTAAGATTATCCAAATTTATGGTAATTCAAAAATAATCCCAATCCTTTAAAGATCTTCTCATATTATTGATTTCAGGTGACATGTTAGTGATTACTTGTTTAACAAGTTTAATTTTTTTTAGTTCCGGGTGATGCCCCGCGTCAGTTACAATTATCAGATATATTATTATTCACAAATTTCATAATTAATTTTATTAGCTTTTAGTAATATTTTTGTCTAGTTCAAAATTGGAAAATGGACGTTATGGCATGATAAGTTATTTAAAAAAACTTCTATGGAATTGGGGATAAAAATAACAATTTCAATGGAATTGGGGGATAAAGGTGTTAGAGATCAAAATGATTGTCTATGTCTTTATAATTACATATAATTATAGACTTTATTATGTTGTACTTTGAAACATTAAGCATTCAAATTGTAATGGATTAGTGCTTAAAGCCTCACATTTCATTTCAAAGGTCATGTGCTTGAACCCTAGTAACCACACATTGTTAATATTTTTAAATGAGATTATAAACATGTATATTAGAAAGCTTGAGAAGAGTGCAACGTGGCACCGTTTCTTTGATAGGAATGGCTTTTAATATATTGGTATAGATAGATGTAATTTAATTGAATACAATTTTCACGATATATATACATTTGAAATGCCTTTAGTAATATCTCATTTTCTAAATACATGCAATATTTCCTTCCTATACGTTATCCAATACACTACTTTTTTCCTTAATATATTTTAATTATATGATTAAGCAAAAATTATATGAAGTTGATATTATAAAAATATGCATTAAGGCAATCAAATAAGACTACACTTGACCATATTTTTGCGTATACATTTAGAGAGAATATGAGATAAGGTTGGTATCAATGAATAGCATGGTTTTTGTGCAAATATATAATTATTGCGTGTTGTTTTTAAAAATAGTGGAAGTATATTATTAGCTAAGACCAAACTAAGAGCTCGGAGCCTCGGAGTTCACAATATTGTATGAGGACTGTATTAGCTATTAGGCCGGACAACAGTTACAAGTTAACCGTCCCAATATGAGTCAATATATCTGAATTACTCCTTGTTGTGCAAGAGTATCGATCCATAGTGGAATTAAATTCTATCTCCATATATATAAGTGTAATTCTTGAATTAAACTTCCATATATGTTCCTCTAATCCTCTTCCATTCCTTTTTTTTTTGACATCGGCTTAATTATCATAGTATCATACATAAGAAAAAGCTTAAGGCAATACAACATAAATTTACTAGGCCTCTTAAGACCCTTACAGGAACGAAGATATAACAAAGCGAGCAACAATTATTGCTTTTAACACAAACTCTTAAGAACCGAAACAAGCAATAGCTTGAAATGTTCCTCTTCCATTTTCATTTTTTGTCCAGGAAACTTAGGTTAAAACGCTTGAGAGGATCCGAAGAAAACTTGTGGAGCTTGAAAGCAACTAAGCAAGAAACAGAAGGAAAGGAACTGCAAAATAGGTTGGAACTCGAATTCTCCCCATAAAAAAAAAAAAAAAAAAGACACTCATACTACAAATAAGTACATGCACCCAAGTGCATGTAGACGGTAGAGCATAGTGCATCCTCTTCTAAACTACGTCGTTTTATCATTTTTAGAGTCTATAATTATAAAAAATTGTTGTTATCTGTTTCCTAAAATTTTGCAACTAAAGATTCCTTTTTCAAATATAAATTTAAAAGGTATATGTTCTTTTACCTTAAGTGTAGATGTTCATTAACTATATGTTCTTTTCATTATAACCTATGTTCTTTTATAAATATAGATTTATATGTTCTTTAATTTTAAGTAGTGTGTTCTTTTTCTAAGTAGAAAAGTTGCTGAACAAAGTTCGTGTTCTTTTATATAAATGGTATGTTCTTGTTGGGTGCACAATGAGCATTATGCACCCTAGTGTATAATCCACGCTTTGCATACATACTTGGTAGCATGCTATGAACCCCCAGAAATTGGGGAGCAGCGCTCATAAGTTTAGTTAAGGGTGGTTAATGCCTAATGGTGAATTTTTTTTTTTACCAAGGAAAGAAAAACGGTTAATGGTGTTATTAAGCAGGTAAGATAAGTGCTTATTAAGAGCTAAAGAAAAAGGTCAAGTAACTTTCGATAAGGTCCCATAAGTTTTAATTAATTCGGATAGGTTAACTTTAGGCAGAAAAAAAATACGTAATGATAGTGTAGAGTTTTTAGATGTCAGTGTGAACACATGAAAGAGGAACAGCCTAGCTTAAATAATACAGTAAAATAAAGAAAAAAGAAATGCAGAGAGAGATTCCATGATAGCACAAACATATGCTGTTGGTTGACGGTGCAATATATAGTTGGTAGTTGGTTCGTTAATGATTTCTGGTCGTTATATTTAAGTGTTATTGGCCAAAAGGATCACTATGTAGTATAAAATTAGAAACTATTCAACTTCTTTATTTTTCCATTTCTACGCTCTCCTTTTTGCCTTCTCCTTTTAGGTGAGTAATCTACTGACTCGATTTTTGTGGGAAATTAAGGAAAAATGGCTCACTCAACTCTTAAGTATACTATAGAGTATAGCCAACCACCAAATTTAGTTTGACTTATTTGATGGGGATTCCACCTCAGGTTCGAATCCTATCAAATTAGGAGGATTCTTCTTGTCATTCCCTCCTCTTTTCAAGTGTTTAGGCCTCTGGTTTAGACACTGTACAAACGCAGCTCATAGGTTATTCATCTTACCAATTTAAAAAAAAACTATAGACCACAGTGACCTATAGTTACAAAATGTTGTTCAATTAAAATTTGATCCTATATAATACATTGTTATATCCTTTCATTATATATGTCGCTATATGTGGGAAAAAATGCATAACATACAAGAATTTACGAAGTAGGCATGTGTTTCTGCTAAGAAATTAAGGGTTGTGATTGGTTGAGATATGTGATGTGGGCCCCAAGAGCGATCGCATGAGCTCCGATATCCGTACGCCAGAATCCTGCAAAACAAGGTTAGACTACCCCGGGGGTGATTCCGGGATCGCCCCTCCGACGCTCAAGTCAGATGTGATTGGGGTAGAGAGAGAAGTAAAGTCTAGAGAGAGATGCTTTAGTTTGTTAGGTGAGAATTGAATACCTGTTCATTGATGAGGCAGTTGGTTTTTATAGTGTTGGGGATTTCCCAGACAGGAAACATTGTTCAGATGGGCCTTTTTGGTATCAATGGGCATGTTACCTTTTCGGGCAATGATTATTCCATCCCTTTAGAAGTTCCCCAGATGCTGGTGATTAGGTCAACTTTTAGGTGGGACCCACAGCTGCCACCTGTCTCGTACTTCAAGAGGCTTATGCACTCCTTGTTGGGCTGCTGATCAAATGAGCCCAAACAATTAGCCCCACGCCATAGATGGGGATCACGTAACCCTGACTGGAGGGATGCCTGTCTGTGGCGGAATAACATCCGTCTTCTGTTTGGTTGGTTGCTGACTGGCTTGAATAAGCGGGGGAATAGGCCACAGCGCCGACCGGGTTCACCCTGGCTGAAGAGGTTCATGCAGACCATCTCATCCTCTGCTGAAAGGGGGAACACCGACCGGGTCCCCCTCCTACTGGAAGGAGAAACGCCGACCGGGTCTCCTTCTTGCTGGGGGAGAGATGCCGACCCGGTCATATTCCAGTGAACAGGGAGAGGGCCGACCGGGTCATCTCAGGTTGAATGGGACGAGGACCGACCAGGTCACTCCCTGGTTGAGGGGTAGTGCCGACCCGATCACCCCTCCTTTAAAGAGGACATGGCCGACCGGGTCACTCTCTGGTGAAGGGAGAGTGCCGACCAGGTCATTTCCTATTTGAAGTTGAAGTGGCCAACCGGGTCACTCCCTGTTGAAGGGAAAATGCCGACTCGGTCGTCATATATTTAGAAGGGGTACCGCCGACCGGGTCACTCCCTGGTGAAGGGAGAGAGCCGACCGAGTCATCTCCCCTTTGGAGGAAGTGAGGCTGATCGGGTCACTCCCTGGTTAAGGGGTGGTGCCGACCCGGTCATCCCTCCTTTGAAGGAGACGTAGCCGACCGGGTCACTCCCTGGTGAAGGGAGAGTGCCGACCAGGTCATTTCCTATTTGAAGTTGATGTGGCCGACCACGCCACTTGTAGCTGGAACTTGGCCCTTTTAACCAACTGTGGAGCGACTCGGCAAAGGAGGGGGCTCCTGTTGGTCGAGTAGGATGTAAGGCCACTCGGATGAGGGGATAATGAGCCCCGAGTTTGTCCGAGTGGATGCTAGCTGATATTTGGTCATACTTGACCAAGTATAGAAGCGACTCGGCGAAGGTGGAGAGCTCCAGTTGGCCGAGTAGGGCACAAGGCCACTCGGATGAGGGGCTGATGAGCCCCAGGTTGGTCCGAGTGGGTGCTAGCTGATACTTAGTCATACTTGACCGAGTATAGAAGCGACTCGGTAAAGGAGGGGAGCTCCTGTTGGCCGAGTTGGGTACAAGGCCACTCGGATGAGGGGCTAATGAGCCCCAAATTGGTCCGAGTGGGTGCTAGCTGATACTTAGTCATACCTTGACCGAGTATAGAAGCGACTCGGCAAAGGAGGGGAGCTCCTGTTGGCCGAGTAGGGTGCCAGGCCACTCGGATGAGGGGCTAATGAGCCCCAGGTTGGTCCGAGTGGGTGCTAGCTGATACTTAGTCATACCTTGACCGAGTATAGAAGCGACTCGGCAAAGGAGGGGGGCTCCTGTTGGCCGAGTTGGGTACAAGGCCACTCGGATGAGGGGCTAATGAGCCCCAAGTTGGTCCGAGTGGGTGCTAGCTGATACTTAATCATACCTTGACCGAGTATAGAAGCGACTCGGCAAAGGAGGGGAGCTCCTGTTGGCCGAGTAGGGTACCAGGCCACTCGGATGAGGGGCTAGTGAGCCCCAGGTTGGTCCGAGTGGGTGCTAGCTGATACTTAGTCATACTTGACCGAGTATAGAAGCGACTCGGCAAAGGAGGGGAGCTCCTGTTGGCCGAGTAGGGTACCAGGCCACTCGGGTGAGGGGCTAATGAGCCCCAGGTTGGTCCGAGTGGGTGCTAGCTGATACTTAGTCAAACTTGACCGAGTATAGAAGCGACTCGGCAAAGGAGGGGGGCTCCTGTTGGCCGAGTTGGGTACAAGGCCACTCGGATGAGGGGCTAATGAGCCCCAAGTTGGTCCGAGTGGGGTTCTGCATTTCGGATGATGTGGCTGCACCCATTTTGCCCGACCGTGTATGTCCGACATGGGATGCCACATGGCCCCTCTTGATACTTGGGATGTTGGGACCCTGGGTATTGGCCGAGCTGGAGGGGCGCCCTGAGGACCGTTAACGCTTCAACTTCCTTGGGTTTGGAACGTTTTTGGCTCGAGTGGCTTGGACCTTTCACGAGATGGGCTGAGTAGGTCCAGTTGGGCCTTAAGTAGAAGCCCATTTAGGCGACGCAGGGGGGTTTGCGTTGCACATCCCCCGAGGTACTCCTATATATGTGTGAGAGGAGAGAGAAGTTGAGGGTCATTTGTTCATTTCCTAATTCTCTCTCTCTCAAAGATATCCAACTCTTCTCCATTTTCCCAAGTTCTTCTTCCAGTTTCTCCGTCCGACCAGGTACGCTTTTGCTCTTTTGAGTTTTCTCTTTCTTTCCTTTCTTTCTATTAATCTCGGCCGACTCCCTTGTTCATAAATAATGGGAGACTCGACCGAGTCGTCGACACCTCCAGCTTCACCTCCCTATAATTTGTCCGAGGAGGTGAGAGGGATGGGAATAACGCTGGTGTCGGCGATTATAAATTGTCCAGACCCCTCGGCCGTGCCCGACGCAGTTGCTCTCCCGAGTCCGTCTTCTTCGGTGGAGGAGGAAGCCGAGGGGGTCATTCCCTTCCCTTGGGAGTTTTCGTTGGCCTATCCCCCTTCAAGGAGTTACTTAGATAAGTATCTATCTTCTGATGTAGTGAGGGTGGCCATGCCGAGGGGAGCAGGAGAAGCATCCACGTCGGGTCGGGAGCTGGAGTATCCCGACCTTGATCCAAAAGGAGGTCCAGGTTCATTCTTCCCTGAGCCTAGGGTAATCAAATCTTTGACCGAGGACCTTAGGGGTACAGCAACGAGGTTCCAAATAAAAAATCCCTATTACTTGGTCCGACCAGAGGCCCACCACACTGTTATCTCTCCCCCGCCTGGTTGCATAGCAGTGTATTATAAGTCAATGGATATGGGGCTTCGGTTCCCCATGACTCCCTTTGTGAAAGAGCTGCTGAATGCCTACCACTTGGCCATTTGCCAAGTTTCTCCTAACTCATGGGGCGGCATCAATATCTTTCAGAGCCTGTGTAACTTGATTGATGTCCGACCAACTCTCAAGCTGTGGAGGCATCTGTATCGGTTGGTCGAGGTTATGGCGGCTAAGAATGGACCCGGTTGGTGGAGCTTTCAGATCCGACCGGGATACCGAACCGTCCTCAATCTCCCTACCTCTCAGAAAAGGTTCTGTCGAGAATTTTCCTTTGTGTACTTTGGCGGGGATTGGAGGATTCCCCTGGTTCCGCCCTCGGATGAGCCCCTCATTGCTCTGAATTACCGAGTGGGGGATTTAGATGACGAGGAAGGAGCCGCGGCCTGCTATATGCAGACTGAGTCGAGAATTGTCGACGGGAGCGAGGTATTCGTACCCGGGCAATGGCTGCCCGACTGCAAGCTTTTCCGAGACGAGCACTTTCTCTCGGCTATGGGTCTAAGCTCGACCTTCCCAAAGGGTAATTTGCCGGGGAGGAGACTTTGGGTAGTCGGTATGACGATTTTTAGTTTTTAACTTTCTGTTTTGGCTAACTCTTCTCTTCTTTATTTTGATTTGCAGAACCTGCCCGAGCATATATTGACGAGGTAGACCCAGTAATGGCTGATAAACTGAATGTGGCATCCATGAGAGCGGCTCGGCTGAAGGCCGAGATTGCGGCGAAGACCATGAAGGTCCTCGCCCCTCCTAAGGTAAAACACTCCCATTTTGGCCGAGTGGCTTCCTTCCTTACCGAGCGGTTGTTCGTTTCGTAATTGTTATTCTTTTGCTTTTTCCTCAGGATCCTGCTAAACCCAAGACTAGGAAGAGGAATGAGCGATCGTCCGACAAGGTTGCTCAAACTGAGAAAGCGCTCGCTAGAGCTAAGGCTGATCGGGAGAAAGCCGATCGGGTGAAGGATGCCAAAAGGGCCAAGTCTGTTGAGGTGATGAGCCCGAAAGGGACGCAGCAGCCGACCGACGGGGGAGCTATTTCCCTGCATTCTTCTGATTTCCGACCGATAGGGAGCCCCCAATATACTCCTATGTCTCCTTTCTCTGGTCAGATAGGGGGCAGCCCGGGCGAAGGTGCTACGCCCTCGGTGCCATTTACCGGTCTTAGCCGGGCGGAAAAAGATGGGCGTTGGGTGAAGGCCCTGGAGCATATATACACCCCAGTCGACCGGGAGTATATTGAAGTTACTCACGGTCGGAATGAGACCAATGAGCTCTTTCGCTCTTGGCACGATGTAAGCCTATCCCTTTTTTATTCACCTTTGTTTTCGTTTGTTTAATTTTCTGACCGCCTTCCTTTGTTTCAGTTCTCCGCTCGGATGGCCAATGTTGCCCAGAACCGAGTGAGCTTATCCGAAGAGGTGGCCGTTCCTAAAGAGAAGGCCAAAAAGCACTTTGACGAGGTTTATCGTGCCAACGAGGCCAAGCGGATAGCCGAATCAAAGCTCGACGATGCTCTGAAGGCCATTGAAAATGACCAGAAGGGTTTCGAGGAGGAGAGGGCTAAGTGGGTAGATGAGAAGGCCGACCTGGTCTTGGCGCGGGACAACGCTCAGACCGCCAAGGATGATGCCTTGGTTAAGCTGCGGGAGGCCGAACAAAAGGTGGCCGACCTCAAAGTCAAGCTGACTGAGCTGGAAGGCAAAGTAAAGACCGAGGCACAGTGGTTCTCCGACTGGGAGAAATCCGATGCTGCCGAGGCCTATGCCAACGAGGTCGGCAGTGCGGCGCATAAGATGGGGGAGGATGAGGCGCTTGATCGTCTGAAAAAAGTTCTAGCCGAGTCCCACCCCAATTTGATCTGGGTTGACGTTTGGTCGGGGTACCAAATGTCCATCGATGCCGACAACGATGCTATCATGGCTCGGCTGAAAGCTGAGGGGGGTGAAGATGATGAGGACGACGATGAAGAGGGCCAAGTCGACGTCAACGTCCTTGACGGCGATGATGACGATGACAATGAGGATGATGCCGAGGCGGCCGACAGTGCTGGTCCGGGGAAAGAGTTGGTTGGTGACAACTCCGAGCCGAACGCCGAGAGCATGACAGATCTTCCCCCTCCCTCTAGCTCTTAGGATGTAGCGCCTGGACTTGGCTATTTTTCATTTTGTCTTTCTTTGTATTGCCCGATCTTTAGTTAATGAAACTTGGTCATTTTGTTTCCCCTTTTCTTGTTTGTTGATTGCAATACTGCCCGACTGACTCTTATTCTTTCCGACGGACTTGTTTGCATAGTCGAAATTCCGACTACCCATAATTTCCAGAAAAAATGCCGACTGCTTTGACTGGCTGAGTCTAAGTACATGAATGCCGATTACATGGACTGGTTCAGTCTAAATTAATACTGATTGGCTTGGTCAAAATTCCGACCAACAATAACTTTCAGGAAAAACTCAAACTGTTTGACTAGTTAAGTCTAAATTAATTCCGACTGGCTTGGTCAAAATTCCGACCAACAATAACTTCCAGACAAATTGCCAACTATTTTGACTGGTTAAGTCTAATAGGTTGGACAAGGTATAAAATATGCCGACTGGCTGCACTTATTCACTACAACACAAGCTGACTACAAAAATGCCGACCGGCTGTAATTAAGTTGTTACAATATATGCCCCTATTGCAAGTAACAAACTTTACACATAGTATTTTTTAAGGTTGTCTGCGTTCCAGGGTCTTGCCAGGGGGACTCCTTTGGGGGACTCTAGTCGGTACGTGTCGGGCTTGATGATTTCTGTGACTTTGTATGGACCATCCCAGTTAGGTCCTAGTTTCCCCTTTAAGTGTGAGAGCCCCGTGGCTTCGACTTTCCGAACGACCCAATCGCCGAGTTGGATTGGTCGGGACCTCACTCGGCGGTTGAACATCCGAGTGACCCTTTGCTTGTACCGAATTGATTTCAGCAGCGCATTGCCCCTTGTTTCTGGCAACAAGTCTAAGTTGACCGGTTTTTCTTCCTCATTCTGCTCGTATTCATAGAAGGTCATTCGGGGGGATGGGATGCCAATCTCTACTGGTAGGACCGCTTCACTCCCGTACACAAGACTGAATGGCGAGTGCCCCATTGCCTCTTTGGCAGTAGTTCTGGCTGACCAGAGGACCTCGGGTAGGTCATCGACCCATGCTCCTTTGGCAGCTTCCAAGGATTTCTTGATCCCCTTGAGGACTATTTTGTTAGCCGACTCAGCTTTCCCGTTTTTTGTGGTCGGGATACTGCCGAGAATTTAGTGCATATTCCGAAACGAGCACAATAATCTCTAGTAGGGCCACTGTTAAATTGTCGTCCATTGTCGGAGATCAGAACTCTGGGGACTCCGAATCTGGTGATGATGTTCCTCCAAATGAACGCTTGAACTTGTTTATCCGTTATGGAGGAGAGTGGTTCGGCCTCAGTCCATTTGGTGAAGTAGTCAATGGCGACTATCAGGAACTTTCTTTGACCTGAGGCTGGGGGAAATGGTCCGAGTAGGTCCATGTCCCACTTATCAAATGGCAAGACTGATTGAATTGTTGTGAAGGGGGTGGTCGGGGCTCGGGGAATGTCCGAATGGATCTGGCAGGACGGACACCTCTTTACTAGCTCCTGAGCGTCTGTTTTCAGAGTGGGCCAGTAGTATCCGGCTCAGAGAGCTTTTTCGGCTATGGTCCTTCCCCCTTGGTGACTCCCACAAGCCCCTTGGTGGATTTCCCTGAGGATGTAATTCCCTTCCTCGGGGGTGACACATTTAAGTAGGGGATGGGTGAAGGACTTCTTGTAAAGTTGATTCTCATGCCATAGAAACCATCCGGACTTGTGTTTGACCCGATCAGCTTCCTTGTGATCATCGGGTAGTTTCCCGTCTCTCAAATATCCGACTACCTCGTCCATCCATTCCGATGTCCGATTCAATACGAGCTGTTCTTTGGCATTGATGCTGGGCTGCCGAAGGACTTCCCACATGATTGTTCGGGGAGCCGACCCTTCTGCCGAGCTGGCCATTCGGGCTAAAGCATCAGCTTGCTGATTTTCCGATCGAGGTATGTGGGTGATTTTGAACTGAGATAGCTGTTTGATTATGTTCCGGGCTTTGGCCAAATACATTCTCATGTTGTCTTCTTTGGCCTCGTATTCACCAGATACCTGACCCACTATCAACTGCGAGTCGTTTTAGCGTTAATCGTTGTTGCCCCGGCCAAGATGCATAACTCCACTTCGAGGATCAGGGCTTCATATTCTGCTTCATTGTTGGAGCCTAAGAACTCAAATTTGATGGCGTATTCCATCTTTTCTCCGACCGGGGGTTTGATGACCAGCCCGGCTCCACAGCCTGTCTTGGTAGACGAGCCATCTACTTACAGCTCCCAGCTATCTTGCTTGCTGATTGGGGGCCTGGATGTGCATTCTGTTATGAAATCAGCCAAGGCCTGGGCTTTGATCGCCCTTCTGGGTTCATATTCTAACCCAAAATCAGCCAGCTGATCCGCCCAATCGGTCATCCGACTAGAGTGGTTCCTGCTTTCAATGAGCTTCCTGAGCGGCTGACTCGTGAGGACCTTAATAGGATGGGCCTGGAAGTAAGGTTTGAGCTTCCGACTAGCCATTACTAGGGCAAAAACCATTTTTTCCACTTCGCTGTATTTGGCCTCTGCTCCTCGAAAGGCGTGGCTTATGAAGTAGGCTGGGTGTTGTTTTTTTTTTCTCTTTCGGCTATCAAAACAGCGCTGAGCGCGTATTCAGAGATAGCCAAATAAATGAACAGTGTTTCCCCCGGCAAGGGGGAGATTAGTTTTGGGAGGGTAAGGAGATGTTCTTTTAGGGAGGTGAAGGCTTGTTCGGCTTCATCGTCCCAAGTAAACTCTTTTCTCTTTAGAGTCTTGAAGAAGTGTAAGCTCTTGTCCGCTAAGCGGGATAGGAAGCGACCGAGGGCGGCCAGACAGCCGGTCAGGCGTTGTACTTCTCTTACATTCCTCGGGACTTCATTTCTATTACAGCTTTGATTTTGTCGGGATTTGCTTCGATCCCCCTTTCATCAACCAGGAATCCGAGGAACTTGCCCCCTTTTACTCCGAAGACACACTTCTTCGGATTTAACATCACGCGGAAGCGCCTCAACGTTCCGAGGGTCTCTCTTAAGTCTGAGGGATGATGGCTGTGGATTGTGCTTTTGACGATCATATCATCAACATATACCTCTATATTCCGACCGAGCTGGTCGCTAAAGATTTTGTTGACGGTGCGCTGATATGTTGCCCCTGCATTTTTGAGCCCGAAGGGCATCATTTTATAGCAATATACCCCCTGGTTGGTGATGAAAGCGGTGTGGATTCGATCCTGCTCTGCCATCGGGATTTGGTGATACCCCGCGTTTGCGTTCATGAAGCTTAGAAGGGCGTGACCTGCAGTTGAGTCGACCAGCCTATCAATCTTGGGCAGAGGGTGATTATCTTTTGGACAGGCCTTGTTTAGGTCTGTAAAATCCACGCACATTCTCCACGCCCCACTCGACTTCTTGACCAGGACAACGTTGGCCAGCCATTCCGAGTACTGGCACTCTTCAATGAACCCTGCTTCGAGCAATTTCTTAACTTCCGCCGCTGCTGCGGCGTTCCTTTCGGGGCCTTGATGCCTTAACTTTTGTTTGACCGGCTTGAACCCTTCTTTGATGTTTAGCTCGTGGCACATCACATTAGGGTCGAGCCCGGGCATTTCATTGGTTTCGTAGGCAAAGACGTCTCTGTATTCTGTTAGAACTTGAATGATCTCCCTTCTTGTTTGAGGGTCCATGGCCTTGCCCACTCTCAGAGTCCGACCATGTTTCTCATAAATGATGACTTCTTCGTCCTCCTCGGCTGGCTGAGGGCGCTTGTATTGCTTGGGATTTTCGGTAAGGTAAACCCCGAGGCCACTTGACGGCTAACCATCTTCTCGCTTTCTTTTCTTCGAGTCCTCTTGGACGTCGATCTTGCTTTTCAAGCTGTTCACATAGCATTCTCTAGCTGCCTGCTGATCCCCTTGGATCTTTCCGACTTTACCCTCGTCGGTTTCAAACTGCATAAGAAGCTGATAAATGGAAATTGCTGCTTTGACCTTGTTCAGAGTTGGTCTTCCCATTATAATGTTATATGGCAGGGGGATGTCTACCACTAGGAATTCGATCGGTAGGCTTCTTCCTTTGCCCTTCTATCCTATCCGAGTAGGCAACTTTATAGATCCGACAGGGTGTACCGAGTTTCCCTCGAAGCCTATGAGTGGCTGATTGAGTGGCGTTACATCCTTTTCAGTGTATTTCAATTTCCTGAGGCACTCCAGCGTGATTATATCAGCTGAGGATCCACTATCCACTAGCACCAGTTTGACTCTGGTGTTGGCCACTTTGAGCTCGACGACCAAGGGATCGTCGTGGGGCGTGTGTAGTGGCCGACTGGATTCCCCAAATGTCATTATGGGGCAGTCGGGTCGTGGGTGGTTGACATCGAGTACCTGATGCTTTAGACTTTGGAGGTGGGCTTTGCGTGATCGGCCGGTTAGGCCTCGCGACGCGAAGCCACCTGCTATGACTCTGATGAACCCCTCCGTGTCTCCACTGTTGGACTGACCGACCTTTTGCTTTCCCTTCTCTTCACTAGAATGCTTGAGGTATCGGTTCAGCTTCCCCTGGTCAGCTAGGTTGTTAAGGGATTTCTTGAGTTCCCTACAATCTTTAGTGGTGTGCCCGCATTCTTTGTGATATTCGCACCACAGGCTCTTATCTCTTCGAGTAGCTGACGTTTTGATGGGAGGTGGGCGGGGGAGAGTGACTTTGTCTTTTATGTCCAAGTATATCTCTCTCCTGTTTTTGCTGAACCGAGGGTCGATGCCATGGTCGTTAAATCTGTCCGACCGACCACCCGTCTTCTGTTGCTTTGACTGATCCCTGTGATTTCCTTCATCCTTCATCTTTTTGTTCCCGTCGTCTGAGTGACGGCATATGTCTGTCGCTTGGATGAATCTTTGAGCCCGAGTCATTGCTTCAGAGAAGGTTTTGACTTCGTTTTCGGCCAAGGACCATCTTAGCCGACCAGGCTGAAGTCCAGACATTAGGGCGGCGAATGCCACCGCATCTTGTAGATCTGAGATTTTCAATGACTCCTCATTGAATCTTTTAATGTAGTCGGCCAAGCTCTCATTATTCTCCTGCTTGATCCCCATTAAATGGAGGCTCATTTTCTTTTGTCTCTTTCCCGCAACAAATTGGTGGATGAATAGGTCTTCGAGGACCGAGAAATCAGTTATGATCCCCGCGGGGAGCTCTTGGAACCAGCTCAGGGCTAGACCTTTGAGTGTTGTCGGAAAGAAACGGCACCAAGTGGCTTCACACCCAGTCTGAACACTCATTTGAGCTTTGTATGTCGCCATATGATCATCCGGTCGGTTAGGCCCGCGAATGGTTCGACAGAGGGCGTTTTGACCTTTCCCGGGTTGGGTGCCTCGAGTATGGCTTGACTGAATGGGACCATGAACTTGAGTGCCCCACTGTTGATCCGAATGGGATTCGATTGAGCAGAATCACCATGACCGTCGCGCTGAGCGGCCTTTTTGTTTAATATGTTCCTCGCATCATAACCCTTGCTGAGGCGCTTCTCGTTGAGGAAGTGTCGAGCATCGTTTTGCTTGTGACCCGCGTTGCCCCGAAGGGACTTGGATATGTGAGTCTCTTCAGCAGGCCTAGTTGATCTTCCTTTAGACTCGCGTCGGTCTCCCTCCCCCTGCTTTGATCGGCGCTGACCAGGCTGACTGTATTCCCTTGCCCCCGATTGCTGCCGGCTAGGCTGACCGTGGTTCTCCGCCCAAAGGGAAGGGACCAGGGCTTGGTCTTTAGGGGGCTGAAGAGGGCGTCCTTGCTGTAGATTGGCCAACATATCTATCAGGCTCTGTTCAAGGTTTGCTGAAGCTGAGCGGCTATCATGTTTATATCCGCCGTGGATATAGGATGGGGGTCGGCGGTGCCGGCGACGGAGGAGGGTCCCGCCTGTTTTCTATGGAATGTTCTTCTTCTTCATGATCAAGGGTTTGAACGGTCGGTGTTTTGGGCCGTTCAGACCTTCGCTGAAGAGATGGGGACGGACTCCTCTCGGATCTCTGAGCCTGTGCTGAGGGCTGGCGAGTGCGAGTACTCTTGGCTGGGGCCATTGCAGAATTGATCTTACTAAGTGGTGGCGAAGCGACTTTTATTGTAACTTCCCCACAGACGGCGCCAAACTGTTTCTGCTAAGAAATTAAGGGTTGTGATTGGTTGAGATATGTGATGTGGGCCCCAAGAGCGATCGCCTGAGCTCCGATATCCGTACGCCGGAATCCTGCAAAACAAGGTTAGACTACCCCGGGGGTGATTCCGGGATCTCCCCTCCCACGCTCAAGTCAGATGTGATTGGGGTAGAGAGAGAAGTAAAGTCTAGAGAGAGATGCTCTAGTTTGTTAGGTGAGAATTGAATACATGTTCATTGATGAGGCAGTTGGTTTTTATAGTGTTGGGAATTTCCCAGACAGGAAACATTGTTCAGATGGGCCTTTTTGGTATCAATGGGCATGTTACCTTTTCGGGCAATGATTATTCCATCCCTTTAGAAGTTCCCCAGATGCTGGTGATTAGGTCAACTTTCAGGTGGAACCCACAGCTGCCACCTGTCCCGTACTTCAAGAGGCTTATGCACTCCTTGTTGGGCTGCTGATCAAATGAGCCCAAACAGCATGTATGTTTTTGTCATCATATACTCCATCTCTTTGTCAAAGTTATTCCTTCTACTCTTCATCTAACTCATGTTCTTAAAATTGTTCCCCCTTTTCTTTATATCATTGTTTACTAAAAGTCTTCACCCTTTTACCCCCATTAGCCTATCTCTCATCTCTTGAAAGTTGAACCCATCACACCTCACAAATCCTCCTCACCCTTTGCTAACATCACCACAAATGAAGAAACACATAAAGCATCATCCCTTCCCCTCTTTCCTCCTCTTAGAAGACGTTTGGTTGTTCTTGTAGGAAAAAAATAAAAAGAAAAGTAAGACGTTTGGTTCAAATTTTTGGAATGAAATGATATGAGAACCTAATAGATGTGGCGTGGAATTCCATGCGACCATCAAAGCAACTAAAATCACCAACCCACTACCACCATCAAATGAACTTAACTACCAATTAACACCATCCTTCCCTCCACCTTCATGCACTAAACTCCCCCCCCTTTCCCCCATTGCTCAAGTGATTTTGATTACATTATCTATACGAATAAGGTGTAACTTCCTTTTAGCTAGGAGGTTTATATGCTATGATACTCAACATTATTCTAGCCATATATGCTTGATTGGAAGTAATATTCGAAAGGTGACTTTCTAGAAAGTTTCATACGATGTGTATGAGTGAGGACACAAATGTGTTAAATTAAAGAACATTTGTTGGATTGTAAAGACAGTTGTCAATCCCATGCACATTCAATATTTGACAACGACTTGCAATTCATGAAGCTAAGGTCGGGGTGTTACACTTCCTCCTCCTCCCTATCTCACTCTATAATTCCAAGTGCAACCTTGT
Source organism: Beta lomatogona (assembly GCA_947646795.1). Lineage (NCBI taxonomy): Eukaryota > Viridiplantae > Streptophyta > Magnoliopsida > Caryophyllales > Amaranthaceae > Beta > Beta lomatogona. The sequence continues at coordinate 212,286 of CANSNZ010001311.1, forward strand.
TTACTCCACCATGGAATAACATTTTTTTTCCCTTTTGATTAGGAAAGATAATTGGTCCGAAGACCAACCCCCTGCTAGGCTACTAGCCTGCAGGGTACACCAGCTCAAAGATTGGGTACAAGGCTAAACAGCCCAGAAGTAAATTCCCCAACATATTGTTGGGATGAGGATTCGAACCCTGGGCAATGCCCTGGAATTCAAGTGGTACTCCACTGAGCTACCACCTCTCCCCCACCATGCAATAACATGAAACTTGTTTATGGACTGCTAGCTAATTAATAATTTTAGGAATATAAGTAAATAATAAAATCACCATAATTTACGCACGTGAATAAAATGACAATTCACTACAATACTATTGCCACCTAAATGAAGAACAAGAATCTACCGACTATTGTTTCATAGGGAGGCAAAACATTAAATTATGCCTATCAAAGGCCCGAAATCGAGCAATTACTATCAAGTCATTTCCCAATCAACATTAATTTTAAAATGCAGATGTTTGACAAAACCGAAGAAATTACCATGATTTCACGGTACACAATAGTCTTGTATGTATCTTTATAGGCTAAGCTAAGATGAGTGATCTAGAAACGTGCATGAATATGTGATTTGAGACATATGATTATATCCAGTTGAGTCATGATAAGATATTGTACAACACCAACCATGCCCCATCATCAGTTAAATCAATAGATAATTATCCATCTATATAAGGAACAAAACTGCCTTACAAGAAGTTATTAGCAAAATTGGTGTGTGTAGCTTTAATTTTGTGCAAAGGTGAAATGTGTACATGAGGTCCATTTATAGTCTGAATTCTTCGTTTAAAAGAACAGAGCCTGAATTATATACTCCTTCTGATTTTTATTACATTACCCACTTCTTTGGGCACAAAGTTTTAAGAGAAACACACATGTTGGTCATAGAAGGAAAGAGAAAGTATTAATTTATTGCACATTGTATTGAAGTTAATGTTGTGAGCCAAAATAAAAATAAAAATAGAATGAGTACAAACTTGATTGTAAAGATAATAGTACTACTTCCTCCGTTCTGTTTTAAATGGAACGTTTGCTTTTTCACGCAACCCAACACGCTTCTTTTATCATTAATATTTTTAGTTGTGCACACGTACAAAATATAAAAAAGTTATAATTTGATAGTATGCATCGAGACGAATCTAACAAGATCCCACTTGACTATGTTTTTCTTTATATAATGGCGATAAATTGGAGTCAAAATTGATCAATGAATAGTATCATTTCACCCAATGTTTCATTTAAAACGGAATGGAGGAAGTATATAAAATTGGTAGGACCGTAGGATCATTCCAAAATAGAAAAAAAGAAGAAGTGGATAAACTAATACTTCCTCCGTCCCATAATATAAGTCCCCTTTCCTTTTAAAGTGTCCCAAAATATAAGTCCTGTTTCTATTTTCAATCAAAAATTATGCCCAAAATGCCCTCATGAAAATAATTTAATTCCCAAAAAGTCCATATAATTTCAGCTTCCAATGCACCATTATTAATGATAAAATTGAATCTTATACCCCATTGTACTCTTCTACACATTAAACCATGCAACATTAATGTTCAATTTTTATGTTTTGTTAAAAAGGAAAAAAACAATGTAGGTGTTTCCCAATAAAAATGAATTTTTTTATTCAAATAAAACAAGATTCCACTTTACCTTAATTCCCGTGTAAAAACAGAATCAAGACTTATATTATGGGACGGAGGGAGTAAATGACAACTCAAAAAAAAATGGTGGGTAAACTAATAAAAACCTCAGGGAGTATGCTGGAGTATAGTGCCTATTTTATATGCACATGCAGTGTCATGATAAGAGATGCGACATTTGATTATTTTAATCTACTCACTAACAAAAGGCAAATATTGCATCTGAGAAAGGCTGATGAAGTATTTAGGATTGCTGAACATTCTCCGTTCTAAACAATGTCAGAGAACTAATACGGGAGAGAAAACCCATGAAAAGTAAAAAACTAGAGTGAGTTTTCATCCCAAAATGAACTGATAATGAAGGGAGTAAATCATGAATAGGGTTGTATTAGAAAGTTGAGGAGATTAGCAATATATACATCCTCCGTTCCAAAATAAGTGAAACACTTCTCTCATTTATGTAAGAGCTTTTTGAGACAAGTGTTTCACTTATTTTGAAACGGAGGAGTATATAGGTCTCTGCTGCTACACAATCCCAACACAAAAGACATCATTCAATGGTTTGTACTTGATCAAATTATCTCCTTGGAGAACCCGTGTGATGTCCAATATAGGTTTCGAATATGTGAAAAACCTATTTGAACAATCAGCTCAAATATCACCTTAAGGGAAACGGGGAGACATACGAGGTTTTACAGGTATTTATCTGATGGAGTCTAAAATGAGATTCTATTAGATAGATTGGTAGTATAAAAGTTGCAAAATGAAACTAACTTGAGTACGAAATAGAAAGATTTTGAATATTGAAATTTTTTTGTGGACTACAACATTGTGATGTCTAGAATTTATCAGTTAGATATTAGCACTTTCTCGAGGGGAGAGTAGTACTATAACTGGAAGGGTCTTGAGGTTTTTCTACAAGAATGTGGATAACATACAACAATTACAAAGAATATAAATCAATAATAATTCAAGAAAATTATATAGTGTATGTACTCTTTATTTTTATAGAGATTTATTGAATTCCAAGGGATATTTTCTTAACAGCTTAACATACCACCATACATGTTAGACAATTTAGACAAAAAAAAATAAGGCCCAAATTTAAAGATAGCCAAAATATCATCTTGGCATAAAAAAAAGTGTTGACAAGTTGTTATAAAAGAAAGTCACTGGCGACATATTGATGTAAAAAATAGGAGTATTTTGACAAACTGGTATTACCAAAACAGCCCTGGCGTCATATAAGCCTAAATTTTTACCGAAATTAACTTTTTTGCCCCGTATTATTTTTTTCTTAATAGCAATATCATTATTGTTTTTGTTATTCTCATTAACAAGGAGAAAAAGAGGGAAACCAAAGTGCAAATGAGGTTTAAAATTGTTCGTTATAATTTAAGCACAAGTTTAAGTTAAATTCAGTAATAAAACTAAATCCGGCAAAAAATTAGGTCTATATGATATCAAAGATGTTTTTGCACCAATTTGTTAACATACACCTATTTTTTATACCAAATATCGCTAGTGATTTCTATTATACCAATTTGTCAAAATTCCCTCTTTTCTAAAATTAAAATGATGATGCAAACATTTAAAGATCGAGCTAGAATCTAATTTTTTTGCTGATGCTAAATTTTCTAGACCAAAGCTCATAATTATATCAAACACACATGAATCCTTATCCCACGGATGGAAAGAGCCCACTTATCTCATGCATTCAATGTTCAAAACTTGACTAGATAGCATCATGTCCTACTCCTAGATATATACATCTAATTTTGTCTCTCTCTAGTCTCTTCAATATTTAGTATATACTTCAGGATCAAGGTTGGTTTTAGTAGTTGTGAAACCCGACCTCTTTCTACCTTGTGACATGGGTCAGATTTTTACTCCTTACAAGAAGGACCCCCAATTCCATCTTAGTGTACTCCAATTTTGACATCATATAGCTACTAGAGCACATATACATAATCTCATCTATATAAAGTATAAATTAATCAAATCCAACTCAACAAACTTTAGAGATACACTCTCAATTTCAAATAATTTATCATTCGTGATCCTCAAGAAAGTGCATCTCTTATGGAGTTCTATTCTAGAACATGTATAAAGTTATTCACCATGCGAAGTAAAACTTTTCCCAAGAAGTTTCATTAATTTTGGGTACATATTAATGCAAAATACAATGCTTTAAGGAAGTCTAAATCTCTAAATCTTTTGTCTCACTTTTTTTTTAATAGAATTTTTATTAATTAAAGGCCAAACGACATCTACAATATGTATTGAATAAAAACAAAATATAATCAGACAAGAAAAAACCATATTCATCTTCGAAGAAACTACAATGAACCAGATCGAGCAATAATACAGCATCCCCTTGAATTTGTTGAATCGAGTAGCTATTGATGGGGAAGTCTATCATTCTACATAGTTTGGGGAATAAAATTCTTGATTTAACCATGTTGATCGCATCCGAATTTCCAATACCTTTATGTTGATGGTCTTGAACTAATGCTTCCAATACTATTTATATACTGAAGATTGAAAATATCCAACCTTGATCCTCAAGTATATACTTCCAATTTTGAGCTAATACTTCCAATTTATTGGAGTTTGGTTTAGAAAATATCTTTAGTATATACTTGTATATGAAGATTTATATACTTGAGGAACAATTTCCCATACTATTTTCTAAACTTCCACGTCGGAATAGAATAAAATTAAACTTCAAACTCCCATAGAAAGAGAGAAAGAACCAATATTGGGTAGAAAACTCTCAAAAAGAGAGAAAGAACCAATATTGGGTAGAAAACTCTCAAAAAGAGAGATAATGGGGGATTATTAATAACAAAAGCAATAAAAATTAGAAGAAAAAAGAGAAATTGGGGGCTTACACCAATCCACCATCGAAAGGATGATGGCAGCCCCAAACTAGAACGAAGAAAAGGATTAGGGTTTTTTGAGAGGAAGAGGAAAGAAGGGAGAGGAGGAGGCTAGGGTTTTATCTATGCCGATGTCAGTGAATAGTACAAAAGTTTTTTTCTCACTTTTTTATATCATTATATGTGTCATTCAATGACATTGGAACACATAATTAGATTTAAATAAATTTCTTATTTTAAAAAAAATTAAAAAGATAAAGAATAATTGACATCAACCAATTATAAGATCGAGTGGCACAAATAATAATACAAATAAGTAATCAAATATATTTTTTTCGCTTTGAGGTAGTAAACTTTCTTCATTTTGCAAGAAGTAAATATTAATGCAATCTTCTTTGTAGATTTTTCTCAATCAAACCTACTTCCCCGAAAAGCTCTACAACCACTTACAAATTAAATTGATTATTATCCAACTTACTAATACCATCGTACTTGAGTTTTAAATTAACCTGTATTATTATCGATCCTGTCCTTTAGAGGTTTGATCTGGTGCAAAACACCCTTTTTTTCACCAATAAAATTCTGGCACCAATCTGTTTTCAGTTCCTTTGTCCCATAACAACATGTAACCACTTCGTGTAATATCTAGGAGCATGTAAAAATTGCACTGTCCCACTAGTGATTCATTTTCCTATTAAGCTAGCATTAACAATTAACAAAAAGAAACAAAACCCACACACACATGTGTCATTATGTTAATTGTGTTATCATTTGTTTGGGAGCAAACCATATCCCTTACAATCAATGATGGGTGAGCAGGGCACCACTTCTTATGATAAAACTGCCATTATAATCTAGCCTAAACTGTTTACAACTATTGTGTACTTACCCTAATATCTTCCCCTCTATTGAGAATGCTCAAATTCTTAATAGTGATGATCTTCTCGAAGACAATATTCACTATTATTCAAACAATCTTAACTGAGATGATATTATCTATATAACAAAACTTGCATTGGCAGTTGACAACCTGAATATTATATTATCGTCTTTCAGAAGTCATTACTGTATATATTTTTTAATTATGATGATAAGGAACAGAAAATATGGCTAATATCTAGAGAAACGCCAACTTAACTCATTTCTTCGCATGATGGAGAGGAGTAAATCTTTATAAAAATCAACCAACCATCCATATATCCTTTCTCACATGGAAAAAATTTCAACAATCTCTATTGGGTCTTGAACAAATAAAAATAACTTTTTTTTGTTAAAGTTACTACTCTTTTTTATTTTACAAAAGCTTAATTTAGCAAGAAAAGAATACTACAAGTGTACAACTATCTAAGAATGAACATCTCAATGGCTTCACAAACCAATCATAGTCCACAACACGTGGTGGTTGGCCATGCATAAGGAACATAGAACAGGATACATGAATGGCAATGGCCAATGGCCAACCACTATGTACCTATATAAGGCCATACATGCCATCATGCATGTATTACATAGAGGAAGTTAGGAACAAAACAAAAACAAAAAATCATAGGAACATTGTAAGGGCCTTTGCATATGGGCTGTGGGCCTAAGACCCATATTCTTTTCAAAGGATCCAAAAAAACTACTTGGGACCCACCATCCCACGTGTGGAAAGTTCCCACATCTCACTTTCATCATTTATTACTTCACACGTACGTGGGGTGGTGTTTGCAACAACATTGACATTGATGGGTGCATTAACATAGTTACATAGATGAGCATGAACATATTCACTTTAGGTTATACACTTATACTATATTATTCATGTTAATAAAAAGAAATAAAGGAGTTGTACATTATAATAATAGTGGTATATAGATGTGTTATTTTCCAAAAAAGCTAGCTTCCAGTATAGTGCCTTTTCTTTTGCTTTTATATTTCTGAACATGGTTTGTCTCAACTTTTTAGCTCCATTCAACTATGATTGAGCATAAAATACAGACAAGCCTTGGCTTTTGCTACCAATAAGAAAAGCAACACTTTCAACCTTTTTTTTTAACCAAGTGGATTTCAATTCTCAAGTGTCTCTAGTCGTTCTCATTCTAGTCTTTCTACTGAATTTCAAAGGCTTTTTTATCACTATTGTCTTTAAATGTCTATTACTTCATGTATTATCCTTTGATATTATAAAAGTTATAAAGGATATGGATAATTTAATCCCAATTCTTTATATTAGTTTTAACACCTTAACAACATATTGAATTACTTTAGATAACGAATTAACGACATCAGTATATTTTCTACTATTTTAATTTCTCCTCCATTCCTTTCACTCCATGTGCCAATGTCTTTTACAAAACTGTAGATATCATATCTTTAGATCCTATTATGTGGCGAATCTGGTCAAGTATTAGGACATTTATTTGTCAGCAAAATATAAACATGGACTGTATATATGGAGAGTTATTCTCCACAAGAAGAAAATATATGATGAGTTATTGCACAATACACAATTACATATAAATGCAAAAGTTTCTATTATATATAAGTACATAGAAATGCCCTTTTTTCGATAAACTATCTTAAAAAAACATATGGCATAAATCTGTATCTAATTTTTTTTTAATGTGTGGCAAAAAGTACCAGTTGCTGGATTCTGGTGGATTGATTTTGTTTTCTAGCGTTGACTCACACGTGTCTTGCACTTAATTTTTGTTTTACCTCTTTTTGCTCCTTTTCCCTCTCTTTTCGGCGTGATTTTTCCTCTTTGCTTCTTTGGTTCAGCGTGCCCTTCTTTTTATGAGACATAATAAAGTCGTGAAAATTGGCGTGATTTAGTTCCACATTTTGCCGCAAAGACATATGTTGAGCAGAATATTGCCAGCTTTATTATACACAAATGAAACATCATTTTTTTATGCTATGGGTGATTTGAAGATTGGGATGGGAAAGAATTTTGTTAAAACGAAATAGAAATGGGAATAATAAAAAGTCAACATCGCAAAATAAATTTAACTCACCAGAATACCCACTGGTACCTTTTTGCTACAAAAAGTTATATAGCTACTTTCGTGCTATATTTTTTTAAATTAAGTAGTTTCTTGTAAAAAAATGTATTTATAAGGTAGTTTCTCACAAACTTTCCTTATACAAAACCATTCGAATCAAGTTTTGTGCGATATCTATTTTTCATTCTTTTGTACAATTTTTGTGTTTTTCTTGTGCAATTTTATGCCTTCATAAAAATAATTAACCTTAAATAACCTCAAATGAGTATGATTAATAAAAAGTTTAACAACAACATCAACTACGAAGGGACCTCGAAAACCCTAAATCTAGTTTTTCTCTCTAGCCGCCTCCCTTTTTCCCTTTTCCCTTCATCAGTAAGGGGCTGCCATGGATGATATCATCCATGGTAAGTGTAACGCCCCGACTTTCATACATCCTTATTAAGTTAATTAATAAAGATTAGCAGCGGAAGACTTAGCTTAGTCGGCGCGCTACCGCCGTACTTTCCACTAGGGGAAAATACAAGGCGACATTAAACATTAACTTACATGGACATTACTTAGATTTGACACTTTTGAAAGAAACAATTTAATAATAGATTAATATTTTCTGAAAATTTCGGCAGAGTTTCCTTTGTAAATTGGACAACCCAAAATGGGAAAATGTTTGAAAAACCTGTTACAAATAAAATATACCAAATCCCAAAACTCAACGCTTTCGCGGAGTACCAGCTAACGAGAATCAGGAGCACTATTGCTCATCCAGCACTCGAAATAAAACTAAATCATTACTTATTATCTATTACAAAGTGGAACGTCCTCGCCTCGAAAAGAAACATAAAACAATCATAGCCGAGCTCTTAGTACATAATCGCTTCCATCTTGGAAAAGATGCTCCGTAACTTCAACTCGAAACTATTGTAACACCGCCACCCACCAAGTGACAGCCACAAGTAGTGACAAAACAAGACATTGACGGACACATCAAGACAACGCCGAGTACTAACCCATAAAACATTCTTAAAACATGTTTTGGTGTCTACGACTCTCACGAAATCAACATGTTCACATCGTTCATCACAACATTACCATAACATAACAACATTCACTTTATTCATAATCTTTCATGACTTATATGTTCTCACATATATCATAGCAGAGTCGTAACATCATCATAGTTCTCTCATATCAAAGCGGAAAACATACTTTCATATCATTAGACAATAAACATTCATAAACATATACTTTAAGTCATGCAGGATATCATAAATCATCATCATCATTCATTTACTTAACTACCAATAATCGTACTTTCTTAATAACATAGTTATGCCATACATTCGTTCATAAACATCACTAATCATCATATTCGTAAAACATTCCTAACCCAAGCATCAATAACATAATGAGTGAAATCATAAAACATAACCGCAATCATAATCATACTTTCATAACATCAAATTCACCATACTTCATAGCATTAAATTATAAAATCATCTACATAACAGATATTTCGTTTCATATCATAAGCCTCATCATTATCTTTTCATTTTACTTAATCATATTGGTAACTTGAAAGAGCATGCATTTAATAGAGGGAAGAACAACGTAAATCATTTCATAACATATCATATCGGTTCATAATATCATATCATATCATATGATTCATCATTATCTTTTCATTTACTTAATCATTTTGGTAACTTGGCAAGTATAACATAAGGGACGTCTCCCATAAGCATCATAATCATCATCATAATCATAAGGCAATAGCCACCAGGGACATTGTCCCTAACCAGAAGGTGGCATAAAGCCATGCATAGTGCGGTGCCACCAGGGACAATTGCCCCTAACCAGAAGGTGGCGTTTCCGCCATAGAACAGAATGGTACGTGCACGACCAACATAACATCGTAATACTGCCAAGAACCGTTCTTTCACTTAGCTTTATCATGTTTCGTTCCTTTACGAATCATAATCACATTACCTAATGGTAATCGTAATCATGATACGTAATCATCATCATAACGTAACCATAATTACATTACATCATCGTAATCATAATCATGGAACGTATCTTAATCATAAAATAAACATGATTACATTACATCATCGTAATCGTAATCATGGAAAGTAATCATAAGCATGACATATTCATAACGTAATCATAATCATACTTTTGTAGCATCATGGTTATTCCATGAAATTTGTTCATAGCATCGATAATCATCATATTCATACAAACATTTCATAACTCATAATCCATATATTCATAATGTAATACGAATAATAGACATTGCATACTTTTCCTAGCATGAGTATTTCATAGAACATGTGTGCATAAATAATGTTTCGTCTCTTCCTAAGTGTCTTTCACCGATCATCGCAGAGTCATAAACTTTCATACTTTCATATGGTTTCAGAATGATCATAACGTATACTTTAACATAATTAGAAATATGTAAACATAACTCATAACTTTAAGTACTTTCAAGAATAACATAAACATGTCAGAAGCATAGCAGAAACATAACAGATACATAGCAGAAGCATAGTAGTCCTTTCGTATTCTACATCGTTTATGAACCATTCATACTTTCAGATCACTTATGAAACAGGAGGTATATTTATCCCATACCTTTTTCATATCCATATAATAAGTTTGTTAGCAATATAGTTCACATAACTGACTAGCGTCATTAAACATCACTCAACTCTAAATATTACTCGCAATAGTCCAGGTGTTACATTTTTCTTAGCTTTTCAACTTACTATAATATAGTGATAAACCTGCTCACTAGCTAAACGCATACCGTTAACTACTTTTAGTTCTTCATTCGTTTGCGTTAGTAAGATAACCATTGTCACACTAACATGAGCAAGTTCATTAAACTGAGTTAAGAACTCATGATTAGAATCATTCTTCAAATCATCAAAACCATATCTAAGGTCGTCACTTATCTCAATGCCCACTTCAGTTTAGATTTTTCCATACAACCAATTAACAATACCTCATTCATCTAATAAATAAAAACCACACTTCTTTATTCGGATCACCAATTCACAAGCAACGGTAAACTCAACATCATCACAATTACACCCATATAATCAATCAATCTAAATCCTTTCAATTATATGCATAATTTGAAATCAAGATCCTCTTAATGTTCTGAACTTGCGATGAAAATAAATCCAATTAAACGAGAGATTGGAAGGGGTAGTACCCAAATTTCAGAGTTCATAACTTCAATATTAACCTTTGATATGGGAAGAATAAGAGAGAAGAAGAGGAGGGTGTAGTACCTCTGCTCACTTGGAGCAGGGGACGAACAGAGGCGGCAGGGAAGGGGAGCCGTGCTCCGGCGAGCGGCGCAGCGACACACGAAGGCAGCGGTGCACAGTAGCACCCACGAACAACAAGAGCGGCGAGGAGGAGAGAGATCGCGAGCAGGGGAGCTCGAACAAAGAAGAAGAACGAAACCCACAACAAAGACCGCGGTGGCACGCGAGCAAAGACCGACGGCGGACACACGCGGACGGAGGAGAGAGAAAGCTCCGGCGAGCTTGGGGAAACGCCGGCGAGGAGAGAGGAAGAGGGGTGCGTGAGAAGAGAGAGAAGGGTGAGGGTTGGGGCTTTGGGGTTTCACGGGAAGGAGAGAGAAATGGGTTTTTGTTTCCCAACTTAAACCGACAATCATAAATGGAAGAAAGGAAAACTGACTTTGGTTTCCTATTTGGGTCAAATACCGCTCAACTCATTTGGATATTTAAAAACCCAAAATAATTTTAAATAACAATATCTTTATAAAACTAAATTAACAAACACATTGCAACATCTCAATTACAAATACTACAAATATTCCATACTCAAATAAAATAAGGATTTTCAAAACATAATTGACTTTATAAGTATAATTAACGCTAATTAAAACGCTCTTAAAAATCGGGGTATTACAGTAAGCCCCTTTTCCTCTCTTGTTTTCACTTTCTAGTTTGTTCTTTTGTTTTGTTGAATAAGTTAGTCTCTCTTTATGAGAGTTTCTTGTGCCCTAATATGGGAAGACTAGTCTTCTCTATTGTGGAGGTCTCCTTCTCCCTTATGGGAGTTGTGAGTCTAGTTTTTTTATTTGTAGGTATGAGAAATTGTTCTCATTGGCTGAAGTCCAAAACTATCAACATGAAGATATTGGAAGCTCGGATGCGGTCAATATGGATAGATCAAGAAGGTTCTTCTCCAAACTATGTCAAAATGATAGACGGTTCCATTAATAGTTGTTTGCGACAACAAATACAAGGGACTTGCGCCACAATATTCGATCTGGTTCATTGTAGTTTCATCGAAGACGAAGTTGATCTGATCTTGTTTGATTGTATCCTATTTTTCTTTATTACTTATTGTAGATGCCGTTTGGCTTTCAATTAATGAAATTTCTCTTTAAAAAAAAAAAAAAAAAAAAGTTTAACAAGTTTCATCATTAATGCTACGGGATAGAAAAATCTATAATACATGGCTATTGCATAAAATAAAAAAGATATTCTTAGCTACGAAATGTATATTGTCAAAAGACAAATTACTTATAGAATTTTCCGTAACTCAATCAACCTTTTTTTAACGGTTCTGTTAATTTACGGAATAAAGATGAGTCCAAAAAGGACGTACGGTATAGACGACGGTGATGGCAGGCTTAAGAACATTGCAATAATATAAGTAAGAAACTTTAGGGAACATGAAATTATGGATGGAAACTTTGTGGGGGCTCTATATCTTTGGTGGCATTTATGAGGAAGAAAGTACCGTAGACTAAGAACCTCCAGAAAAGATTGAAGGGAAATTTCCTCATGTATCCTTGAGATTTGACGTTAAATTGCCTTTTATATTTGGGGAATTCCTCGGATATCCTGACCTTTGACTTTGTACTCAAAATACCCTTACTGTTAACGGAACCCTAACGCCGTTAGTTTTTTTCTCTCTTTCTCCCCTATTTTCTTTCTCCTCCCACCATCCTCCATTCATGACTATCTAAAACTATCAATTTTTCTCTCTCCTCCCACCTCCTAAAGCATGGAGGATGGTGGGAAGAGAGAGAAAATTAAGGAGAAAAAGTGGAAATACAAACGACGTTAGGGTTCCGTTAGCTGTAAGGGTATTTTGAGCACAAAGTCAAAGTTCAAGGGTATCTGAGGAATCCTCCAAATATGAGGGGCAATTTGAGAATTTCAAATTTTCTGCAGCATCCAATCAACTTTTTTCTGAAATTATTTATTTATAAGAATGCAAAAATTAAAATGTAGTAGTACCATATTATTGAGAATTAAGTTTCAAAAGAGACGATTAATGCCACCCAATCATTGTTTACATCTAGATGTAAATTTTAAAAATTTCAAGAATAAAATCATATAATCTACTATTATGAAATTAGTAGTCAACAACCAAAATAAAAAATGAACATCCCTCAGAAAGAAAAAAAAAAAAAAAAAAGGACCACATGAACATATGTAACCATTTGCATTTTCCCCTAAAAAAAAACCATTTGCATTTGGAAAATTATTGATAACTTTGTATTTTTACTATTTATGTTTGGTAACCAAGAAAATGACCCTGTATTAGAGATTATTCTATACCTTGACAATATTGATGAAATTTGTTTTAAGATTTTATTAATGAACTCTTTCAAGGTTAGTTAAAGTTAATACTTCTATCAAGGTGCAAAATTTGCACAAGAAAAATACAAATTGTATTGAAAAAAAATTGCATATAAGTCAATTCAAATGATTATGTGATATTATGCTTTGGTATGTTTTTGTGTTAGTACTTTTTCTGTAATTTATGCTCTAATGAAATTATTTAACATTAATTAATTTCAAAAGTTAGCGAAAAAATAACCAACTTTCATCATTCATGTCGCCTTATAGAATAAACAATAGTGTGTGGCTCGGGTGATGCCCCGAGCTTTTACTTTGAATAATACTTTTATGTTTTGAACTTATATTTATTCTAGACTAGTATCTTTTGCACGCGATGCGTGCGCGAACATCGCGGTGATATTGTACATCTTTATTTTGTTTTCAAAAATATGGAAGTTACTTTCACTAAAAAAAATGTTGTGGTTTTTTTTAAAAAAAGTTCTATGACTTTTTTGCCCTTATTAATTATATTGGAAGAATAAAAACATAAAGGATATTTTAGGGAACTCAGGTGGACACCAAAGTGCTCAAGAGTTCCCATATATAATAGAGATTAGTTTGTTATATATTTTTATGTTCCATGCTATATACATATTTATTTGGAGTAAAGAGCACATCTAATAGTTGGTTGAGATGGTAAGACTTTTACTTTACAACGTATTGGTAGCATGTTCGAATCTTATTATACAATTTTGTAATACATATTTCTAGTGAGTATATGTACTGGTATCTTATTATTACAAAGTATATGACATGGCATGTTTCTAGTGAGTGGAGGTTCCACATGACAACATATACTTTCTTAGGAACACCTTTTAATATACTCCGTCCCGAAATATAGTTCTTGTTACTTTTTGCACAGTCTTCAAGACGTACCTTTGATCTACGATATCTTTATTTCATATTAGTAACAAAAATAAAAAGTTGATATTGTGAATGTACACATTAAGGCGAATTTAACAAGACCTCACATGAGTATTTTTTTTATATACATTAGCGAGAGTATTTGGTCAAAGTTTTTGAAGTTTGACTCCCAAAATAGAAATATGAACTATATTTTGGGACGGAGGGAGTATTAGTATAAATACTATAGTCAATAGGGTCATTTGATAGAATATACCTTATTGTTGGTAATCATATAGATAGTCAACACATGAAGTTACCAATGAGAATTTCCCTTTTCATTTTTAATGTACAAACTGCAAACTATACCAGAAATATTCAATTTTTAATGTTTACAACTGTTAATAGCATACAATTTAATTTTTGGCACAAGAATAAGTCCGACCTAGGCATGTTTGGAAATAGTCTGACTTATCTCAATTTATAACCACTTCTTTAAAATTTGAGTGATTCTATGTATTATTTAATAAAAAAGGAATATAAACCAATTTTAAAATGGAACTAAAAGTGTTGTGAAATTTAATAATTGTAGGTGAGATTAGTTTCTCATTGGGGGCAAACTTTTTCATGTCCATATTGTTAAAATATTGCTCATAATTTGGAGTGGATTATAATTTATATCGAGTAGCTTTATGCTCTGAATTATTTTCCATATCATGTCAGAACATATACTCTCTAATGTATCTACTAAATTGACACTTTATAGGTTCATTATAGATAAATTGGAATAAAAATATAAAAGGCCAAAAAAATTTAAAGAAAAGAAAAGTGGACCTCTAATGTTCTGCAGTTCTGGCACTATGAATAGAATTTTGTTAAACAAAAAAAAAAACTCTCTATCATTCACAACTCCACAAGGCATATCTTTGAGCCCTAAGACAATGACACCGCAAAAATGTCCGTTGCTTATCGTCTTTCCTTTTGCCCATATTTTTTTCAATGTGCACAAGCCCTATGAGGGGTAACACCTCTAAAAGGTGTGTTAGGCTTGAGATAGACAAAGTAGGTTTGCATGAACTGGCTTTTCTTGGTCTCCCATGCCAACTTGTTGCTAAAATTTTCCAAAAAGGATTTTGCTAAAATTAGAGAAAGGATCTTCCATGTGAAAATTGGGTGGAATTTTATAATATTTTATTAGCATAATAATTTATAATATTTTCTTACAAGATGGTGCAATTCTACATACTTTCATATTGTTCTCCTCATGTGCTCTAAAAAGAGAACGTAAAAATTATAAATTTCATATAGTAATTAGGTCTGGGATATACTCACAAGTCACAACGAGGTGTGAGAAAAGTCTCAACCTATAAAGTGAACGTCCTTATCTCTTTTTTATTAATTTGAGACACTCACAAGTCACACGTGTTGTATATCGAATGACGAATATTGCATGGGCACCAATATAAGGAGTCTTAACACTCTTCCCATCCCCTTGTTGGGTATGATGTTGAAGTCGATATTCATGAAGCAAGTAAAAGCTAGCGAAAACAAGCAAAGACGAGCAAAGCAAACGATGAAGAAGGTGCAGCAAACGTGCTGCCTAGGAGGGCATGCGAGGCTGCAAAAAATCCGATCTTCTTTGCTTCGAGTACTGGAGCGGGCTCCATTCATGCCCAGGTGGGCAAGTCTCAGAGGCAATTCGCGACCCGATTTCTTATTTTACTAGGCTCATTATTCTTCCCTATACATATATGGTCATCTAATTGATATATATGGTCATCTAATTCATTAGTTGTCACAGATTGAGAGACATATTAATTTAGATAGACTAAAGAACCCAAAGAGAGGTTAGAGAGTCGAAAGAGATGTACTATATGTTGTACTACATTCACCGGAACAAAAAGTTAATATACATATTCAAGTTCTCTCCTCCAATGATTAACCCAGGATGCGGATTTTGGTGTCTTGTTTGTTCAATCTTTTGAGTTGGGGAATTACATCCCAATCCCTTGGTTTGCACACCATAGGTAGATTTAGTTTGATAGGAAGAAGACCTAAATCGAAATTACATATCACATATGTAGTCTTCTTCGAATAAAACGAAGCATCCTTTTTCTTATTGTCATAAGAATATCCTATTTTCATTCGATAGTGTTATTATTTTTCTATTTAGTAAAAACTCAACCAATAAACTACCAATATTATTTACAAGCTTAACATCAAGCACCTTAATGCTCTAATTGACTGCAACTAGTCCATCATACAGACATACATCTGATCTACAATTTTATGAAATTTAACATGGTATTAGAGGCTTAGAGCCCAAGATCAAGTCTTAAATAATATGGGCCAATTTTTAAATTGTTTACCATAAATTCAACTTACATATTCACCCTCTATATTTAGAACACAACCAATAATTGTATACAAGTTCAATGTATGTATTGTAATATAGGGGTCTTATTCCTATCACACTAAGAATAGAAAAAAAACAATTGTAAAAAAGAAACGTGATATTTTCTGAAATGTTACTCTATTTATTTGATTATAACAGACTACCTTTGATTTTGTATGATCAAACCTCACTATGACGTCATAATATCATGTATCATAATGAGAAGAAAAAAACAACTTAAATGTATATTAAATATAGTATCATTAATGGTCGAATATTCAAATGGTAAATAATATTTCTCCATGAAAGATATTTCTTGCTCATAATGCATGTACCTTTAAAGCAACACAAAGACTAGTAAAATAAAGGCAAGAAACCTATTACTTTGTGCTTTTAGTCCTACCACTTGGACTAACACACATCCGCCAAGACGTCAAAGCACAACTTTAATATTTAATATCTCTATCTATACTAAAAAATTATAAAAAGATGATTTTCAAATATATATATCGATAAATATCTTGCAAGATTCCACATACATGACTTATTTAATACTACAAAATTATAAATGATCAAAATAGAGTATATAATAGTGTTAAAAGTTAAACGGCTATAACTAATAGAGCATGGATAAAGTATTTCAAATTGCACTCAAACAAAAGGTATGCACATATAATTAACTAGTCCACGAAAGAAGTTGCGATAACTAAACACTTCCGATTACCATAAAGAAAAACCCACCACTTTATGTTAAATTAAAAGATGTTTGGCAACATGTAATAGTAAGTACATATCAATATTTCAAGATATTTCATTTTTAAGTAGTAAATGTTGCGTCGCTGGCAAAGGTGGAACATGTCTCATCCTCTAAAATGAACTAGTACAAAGATAAGAAAAAAAAATCTGCCAATAAAATCACAGCAAGAAACCACGAACAAAAGAAGAGATCACAGCTAATTATATGTGACCCCCTTAGTTTTTGTCCCCAAGTAAGCTTAATCATAACTAAAATTAACAATTTAATAGGTCTTGCATGAGGGAGACGGATCCTCTCCAGAGTATCCAATTCTTATGTATGGTAGGATCAGATGTGAATGACGGGAAAGTTTAGGATAGGTATTCTAATTTAAGGACAAGGATTGCAAGGTAACACTTGAAGAATATTTTGATTGTTGCATGTAACCCGTTTTGTTAGGGGTGTTAACAGGTCGAGCCAAGCCTACAACCGGGGTGCTTAGCTTAGCTCGTAACACTTATAGCTAAACTTGAGCCGAATCTTGAGCACGTTTCGAGCCTCTTTTTTAGTTGAACTTAACATTTTCATTATTACGTTCTTGCTGCTTTTTTTTTTTTTTTTTAATATTTTGCACGATTTCACTACGTTAACTTCTATGATATTTAAGATGAAATAGCAAAACGAACATACATGAGCTTATAGAGTCGAACTTGGCTACACTTGGCTTATGAAAATTTCGAGTCGAATCCAAGTGGTTCACAAGCCAGTTAAGACTCATTAGCAACCCTAAAACTCACTATATATGGGACCGAAAGTTAACAATATAGTATACTAACATAGTCTTTGGAGTTACTTTAAAACTTTAAAAATTGCACTGTGATTTTTTTTAAAGAAAGTACCTCAAAAAAAACTTAAGCGAAACCATGAGGAAAATTACCCTATTAAGTTTTAAATTAACTAATGATAACAGGTCTTGTCGTGAAATCGTCTCACACAAGTTCTTGCCATGAAGGCATGAACCATCTCTCTCTAAGGAAATGAGATATATTTTTCACAATTAAACATAAACAATATAATTATCATAATCAAAAAGCAAGATTTTGTTTGTTGGGAGATCAATAGCTGCAAAACTTAGGATCAATAAGTGTGATGCTTTCTGCTCCTTCATTCAGCAATAATAATATAAAAAGTCAGTATCATATAAAAAAGAAGCTTATCTTAATATCATGTAATATATGATGTATCCACTTGGAGTTAATTAATCAAGAATAATATTGAAGAATTAGGCAAAATTTTCATGTAAAAAATTAACAAGTTGCATTAGAAAGCATATCATATGGGACAACTAAACTGATTTTGATGGAGAAAATCCCACCTTGAATCCTGCATGATAATCTCCAACGTATCTGCTTCTTCCAACGAAAGAAAAGCATCATTTACGCGCTTTTTGCCACAGATCAATGAAAATCAGGGCAGAGATATTTCACCATCAAACTATAATTTGCAAAAGCATGTTAGAAGAAGGTAGTTGGCCGTGAAAATCTCAGCATTTGTTGTGACAAGAACCAGCAAATGAATCATAACAAGTGTAGTAGCAAATCTTATTCTTACATAAAAATGTACATTTTATTTTATTTGCAGTCGCTTATCAGGAAATTATTACAAATTCAAGGACCACTTGTATTATATGAAGTTTCACATAAATTTAAAAAACAAAAATAGAACACAAAACTTGACTTATGACATTGATAGCCCATGCAAAAGTCATATGTAACAAAGTGTGGAATACAAATTGTTTGAATTAGATTCATTTTAGATCCGGACTTTTGTTGATATTCGTATGATAAGCCGTTTGGGTTGAATCTGAATTCAATTTGAGTCGATTTAAGACATAATCAACGTATGATAAACAAATCAAAACCAATCAATATTAGCCGTAATAGATTCCGAGTCGTGTCATTTCAAACTATTCAGTTCGTTTGAGTACAATTTAGATCAGGGTTGAATAGATTAGTCGAGGCAATGAGTATATGCCAATTTTACCAAGTCTACCTCATAGACTTTTATTTCTCCCTACAAGGGTTGGGGGTACATTGGAAGCACATAAGTGTGTAATGTTTACCTATAAGCACAAAAACCTATGGGACCGTTTCCATTCCTTGAACCCCAACCGTTTTAGTGCTAATGAAGTTCGAAAATGTCTGAAACATTAGGTTTCAGCGTTTTCGTGCTAAATAGATGTTTACACCAGGGTTTTGGTTCTAGTGTACCCACTCTATTAATTTTTTAGGTGAAGTCAATACCTCATAGGCATGCTTCATCCAATCACAAACTTAATTATAACTAGTGACAATATATGAGCTCAACTACAATTTCAAAAATCCCAGATTTACAATGTTATTTTATGTGAGAGTATCAGATCCCAAACTTATGAAAATGACATGTCGATTTCCTGCTTTGTCCAACACAGAATATCGTTACTGCCACCATCATATAAGAATCTTTTGGGATATGGCCGTTTTAATATGTTAAGAACAAGATAACAGTAAAGCATATAGTATTCCAATACTAAAATTGAAGGCACCTGAAAAATCTTGCAACTTGAAAAAGATGCAGGTAAAATAAGAAAATTTGTAAGAAGCTTCTTTCTACATTTGGCTAATTATTGGAAAAAGAAGTGTTGAATGAGATTGAAATGAGCCAGATTTTCAAAGAAGAATGCTAGACAAAATTGACCAAATTCACCATCTTCCTGGAAAAAACCCAGGTTTAAGAAGTGAATTATATATTTGTTTTTCCAAGTGCAATTATAAGTCAAAGTCTTAAATGGTGTGATGACTAACAATGAATCAAGTACTTCTTCATCACCTAAACTAAACCCCACATGTCATTGATGTCATGAGGCAAAACACAAATGAAATCAATAATGAATAGTATTACCCAAAAAGAAGAGGTCCCTTAATATAAACACAACCTCAAAACCACATGGACATGCTCTCTACAATGGTATGCAACATCCATCATCATCCATGTGGGGACTTATATCACATGGTGAACAATAACATCTTCTTCTTCTTCTTCTACCTCTAATCGGACGCTCCGAAATCCACTCAAGGATCCATCGTGTCCGTCCATCGAATTCGGGTCCACAGTTTTCTAGACTAAATTGGTTGTTCTTTGTCCCTCATATGTCTCCTCACCACAATGCAATATCCCAACACCTATTAGCTGTTTTATATTGTGCCCATAAACAAAGCTAAACACAAAACAATACCCTTAACCATAAACTATCCCCCACAAGACTAAAGACTAAAGCTTGATGTTTGAGTCATCATCATTCATCAGACTCCATCTACACCGACCCTTCGGATCAGACGGTCCACACGAGGCGCGTGGGCCAGGACCGAGCCTCAGGATAGCTTTCCTTATGTGAATGGCTAATAAACAATTCCCTGTATATGCACATAGAAAGCAGAATAAATTCCAACTTAGATGTGTGTTTTATTCTGTCTCCTATGCCTAATCAATCTCTCTTTTATATAATACTATACCTCTCCTTCCTATCTCCTCACCACAACTTAGCACATTTTACATTTCTCTTTCAAGCTAAACTTTGAAATAGCCAAAGGAGTTTTCAGTTTCCCTTATCATCCATCATCATCAACAACAACAACAAGGTTTCTTACATTTGATTGATCAAACTGTTTAACTCCCAACAAATTAAAACAAGGATTGATTTTTAGCATACAAAACAAGAAATGGCAAGATCAGAGACATACGAAAACGACCTTCATCTCGAAGCAACGGAGCTCAGATTAGGCTTACCAGGGAGCAAAGAGCCAGAGAAACAATCAACTTCTAATAATGTAGTTAGAAGTAACAAGAGATCATCACCTGATCAACTGCTTGAAGACTCATCTTCAACAAACAATTCCAGCGTTTCGGATGCTAGGAATGAAGATTGTCCCCCTCCTTCCAAGTAAGTTTTGAGAGATTCTTTCATCAATCCTCAACACACAAAATGAAAATAAACATATATATTATATATATTTGGAGGTTGAAAACTTACAAATTTCATTATCAATTCTGCAGGACACAAATAGTGGGATGGCCGCCAATACGATCATACAGGAAGAACAATCTGCAGCCTAAAAAAACAGAAACTGATGCATCAGGGATGTATGTGAAAGTAAGCATGGATGGAGCACCATATCTGAGGAAGATTGACCTGAAGATGTATCAGAGTTATGCAGAGCTGTTAAAAGGTTTAGAAAGTATGTTCAGAATCTGCATCGGAAAATACTCCGAAAGAGACGGATATAATGGATCTGATGTTGCACCTACCTATGAAGATAAGGATGGTGATTGGATGCTGGTTGGAGATGTACCATGGGAGATGTTCATCACTTCCTGTAAGAGGCTTCGGATCATGAAGTCTTCAGAAGCTAAGGGACTTGGTTGTCTATGAGAAAAGACACAGTTTTACTTTGTGATTCTGAAAGGCTTAGGAAAACACACACAGAAGATTGTCAGATCAGAGATATTTCTTCTTTTTTTTTTTTCAATTTTTTTTTTTTTCCTGTTTTTGGTTCTTTTTGACCTGCTTGGACGCTAAGAAGCACGAAAACCTTTGGAACTTGAGGTTTCTCTGTTTCAGAAACGTTTCGGTTCCTAACAGTGTCACATAATTCGCTATATAATTCGCTTTTTCGGTTCGCGGTTCGCCTAAAATGGGCAAAAATAGGCCAAGAAAAATTTTGGAGGGGAATTCGACCATAATTCCGGATTTGACATGTTCCTAAAAACCAGCTGTTTTCGTGCTAATGAAGCCCAGAAATGACTGGGGCTTGAGGTTTCCTGGTTCCGGAAACGTTTCCATTTTCGAATCTCCAACTGTTTCCGTGCTACATAGCTTGGATGATGGATTTGAGTTTCATTCTGGTTTTGCAACAAACTGATATCAAAATGTCAAAATTTGTACTGCTTTATTATATACTTTGGATATATATGTATTTGCCTAAGATTCAATTGTACAGATGCAAAAAGAAATAGATTTGACACTGAAAAAGCCAAAAGTGAAAAATAACATTGTTGGCAAGATATATACTCTATGTTCTATAGGTGTATTCCTCTATTTAATCTGGCAATACTTTCATTCAGATATCCTCAGAATTTACTTTCATATGCAGGATATGACAACAAAACAATCCAACTCCTCAATTATCATTAGAAATGAGAACTATTTCTCCAGATTAAGACCCAAAACCAGAAAATCAAAAAAGTTCGTAAAATAGAAAGGAACTCTTAAACAAAGTTCATAAAAACACATCACAAATGTTCACTAAGTTCAGACTTCAGTACAGGCAAATCTCAATCTAAAGTATCTAAGTTTAACCACTTAACACCTGAGCCTGCGTGTAATACAACACTATTAGGATCACTTCATTTAGACCCGAATCTCATAGGGAAGCATGAGATACCCTAAGCCATAGAAGTTTTCAATTTTGCATCCATACAATTGTTCAGTTCCTGTATTGAACCCACAGTAGCAAACACAGGTCTCCGCAAAGTCATAAGACCATGTATGAGGGCTGACGCCTGCCCAGTGCCGGAAGGTCAAGGAAGTTGGTGACCTGATGACAGGGGAGCTGGCGACCGAAGCCCCGGTGAACTCTCGGGAGTGTGTTGTGCCATTCTGGCCACTACAAGAATAACTAGTCATTCATTATGTGAAGCTAGATGCAGGCTTATGCAATCATTATTTTTATCAAATGGCCACTGGTTAGCAACAAACAGAAGGTTCCTTGACAGACATGAATGATAAGAGACAATCCACTGCTACTAAAATGGCATCATTAGTCATTAAGTCATTACCGTTCAAAATGCAGGTTCAACTCCTACAATCTGTACTAAAAAATTGAGAAAGTCATAGCACTGCCATTGCCACAAGGCCCACAACATATCATGTCTAGGAAATGTATTAAGCATGGCAAATTAGAGAAACAAGTAAAAATCAGACTGCACAACACTGTAACTTGTATTGTTAGGCCGCCTTTGTGTTCGCGGACGTGAAAAATGGCCATGTTTTTAGATGTTACAGCCAAAAGCCAGTATGTGAAATCTTTATAATGGAAATTCATCAAATTAACTTGATTTCAGATTCAACAGTCAGGATCTTGAAAGAATTCCATTCGTTAAGAACGTATTAAGTTAGGACAACCCTCGGATATTAAGTTCTGGAAGGTAGGCTCATCCGAGTTTCATTATCAAAAAGAAAAAAAATATTATAATAGCTATGTTACTTAGACTCGGATACTCTTGCTGGATATGAGTACATGTCTAAGTGTCCGACTATAATATTTTATTAAAACTTTCCATTAATCAGCTCAAAATGAAGTGCTAAAGTGTTCATACTCATGTAGGAGTGTTGAGATCTGACACGGGTACTTGAGATAAAATGAAGAGGGTAAAAAACAAAGTAAAGGCAGCGAGTATGCAAGTTGAATGGGCACATAATACTTCACCAACAAGAAAAGTATGTGTGAAAATTTAAACTAGATCTGGAAATAATTAGTCATTTTAGGGTTGACCCTTCTTAATAGGTACTTTGTTCACAAGAAGGCCAGCACTAATCCCCCAAATATTGATGGTAATCATGAAAGTACAATGAAGAAAGATACAGTGTATGTGAATGAGGTAAGTTGGTCAAACTACCCTTAAGGCTTGGGAGCACACAATAGGGCTTTAATTAAAAGCCAACAGAAAACCAAACTGTCATGACAACGGCTTGGCCTCAGACATATACAGTGTCTCCCATTAAAAACAAGGCTTTGGTGTATGTATTTAATTACTTGATAAAAGTAATAGACAAACCATCAGTAAACTGCAGTTACACAACACCCATTTCTGACCAAAATTTAAGTAGCCAACTGATTCTTCTCCTTGTATGTCAAGTAGATTACAGATACCATGTCATTAAGAAACACAGCACAGAAGTAAGAGCAAATAGTACACTTCCTCATATATCTAAGGAGTTTTTTTTTTTTTTTACTCGTACTCATTAGTTAACCTCGAATATCCATGTTAGATCTGCTACACTACGACATAGGTATGAACAGTTGGAAACTTCATTATGGGTCAAATCATGAAGAGTTTACACAAATATAGCCAAGTGACACTTAGACACATCTCCGTGTCCGACACATGTACTGTTTACTGAGAAAAGAGGAAGGGAAAAAAAACGTTCAATCATGCTCAAAATTCTTATACACGTAGCCATGTTGATGTCCTGCCCGTTGCCCAGTTAGTGGCGGTATCCCTCCAATACTGACATTGCTGATATTTGGTATTCATTCGGCGTTCCTACAGCAACACGATCTTCCATAATATTTGGGTTCATACAGAATTCAATCGACAAAAGATTCTAAAGAGTGCAGAAAATTCATCACAACAACTCGATAAGATCTTCTGGCCTGATCAGTGATTACAAGTCCACCCAAGTGGAAAAGGGTAGACAGCAGCCTCACACGAAATCGTACACTCGCTAAAAAGGCTATGAGAAAAAACATAACCTTTCCTGTACGATAGAAACATCCTGAGTCCAGAAATTTAAAATTCACCAGACAACCCATAATTTGTCCGACAAATAGGAATAATATAGGCAATAACGAGCAGATGAGCACGTAATTATACAGAATGATTCAATAGAACCGTGTAAGAAGTCACCAAAAAGGAGAATCTAGTAACCACCACTGAAATAATCAGAAAAACTAGGGCCTTCTTGCTTTTGAAGAGACTGCATCATCCTCGAATCCAATATTTCCAATTGAGATTTCACCCATGGAGGATTATACCTGCTTTCCACCCACAGAGCTTCCCCCGTATCTTTGTGCTTGAAATCAGGAGATTTAAGATTTTTCTGCAGAGCAAATATCAGCAGCAAAATTTAGAATATGGATAAAACCATGTTTTGTCAACAGACTCAACACCAATGTGAACAACCAAAGCATGAACTTGGCCTTAACTTCAACTAGCTCGGACTATCAAGGACAACTTTCAGAAGACCACAGATGAGAAGAAATAGAAAATAATTAGATATGAGAGGAAATGAGTATTAACATTGCACACAGGGAAGTTCAGAGACGAAAAAATGATAAAATCATTGCTACTCATATTTTCTATAGCAATTTCCTAGCTGGAGTAGCTTTAGTTTTTGTCAAACTAACTTGGAAACAAATGTCGAGATAAAAATCACATGTAAGATGTTCCCATCCATCTTCCCTCTCATTGTTATTCGGTTATTCCATACAATTATGCAATTTTGTAAGCTCGGCAAATAGATCTATAACAAATGACATATAGCTAGCATTGTGTAAAAAAAATGTTTATAGTTCAAGCTACTTTTTCACGTTTAAGGTTGAGAAGAACAACCCAATAAGAATTAATCCCCACTATTTCATCTGTTAGATCCAATGTCTAAGATGAGATATGCATCACTAATGGAATTAAAACTCTCCCGTTCCGTTACAGATCGGTCACCATGTAACGGATTTTGGATTTGCCATTCCGCGAAATCTCGTTACGGAACGCTATAATAAAAATCACATACTTCTCGCCGCGATGTCCGTTCCGCAACGCAAACTCGCCGCGTCAGAACGTTGTTATCCCTGTTATATCCGTTCTTTTCAGACATCAGCCAAAATATTTTATAAATCAATTATATAGCTGATGAAACATGATATTCTGATAGATTTGATTATGTTATGTTGTAATAATGCTTCATAAACTAAAACAATGCAAATAAGGTAGAACATATTAATGTGAATTTTTTGAAAAAATTCACGCCGCATCGGCTGCGACCCGTTACATGCATCCGTAACAAGCCGCTTCCGCGACAACACAAATGTTACCGCGATCACAACCGCATCCACGATTTTTTTCCTTGAATTAAACAAATATAACCTTATTAAGCTACCTCGCCAAGTATCACCTATAGAAGGGAAGCAAGAAATAAAATATAACCCAGAAAACTACCATGCCCTTGGCCTTGTCTTTCCGCCCTCTCTTTCCCTCCTTAATCCCTAGCTGTGTCATTAAGCTTCCTTGCAACGATGCAAGGATCAAATAGCCTTCCTGTAATTTTCTGACTCTGACTCTGCCATATTGCTTCACTTCGCCTTCCAGTGATCGCCGAACACTCTGCTGTTTTCTCTCACCCACCCCCCACGGCCCCACCCCCCTACCCACCCACCACCCCCCTCTCCCCCCAGTCCCCGGACCCTCCCCAACCTTCACAGTTTGTTAAAACCAGCCATTGGAAACAAATTTCTGCCGTCAATCAGACAGCAGACAACAATGACTGTCATAAACCTCCGTTGAAGACAGATGATTATTGAGGTTGTCTGATGTTCCCTACTTCAAAAGCTACAATTCACTCCTA
Organism: Beta lomatogona; assembly: GCA_947646795.1. NCBI lineage: Eukaryota > Viridiplantae > Streptophyta > Magnoliopsida > Caryophyllales > Amaranthaceae > Beta > Beta lomatogona. The sequence continues at coordinate 238,933 of CANSNZ010001311.1, forward strand.
CGACACCCTTTCTGGGCCTACTGATTCACATAAATCCTGGAGGGTCCCTGGGTATCTTTATGGCCCAACACAGATCATAAAGATGGTTCTACAGTTCCCCCAAGCAAATCTCATTTCAAATAGTATAACTCATCTCATGAGGAGTTGTGGACCTATTTTAGATTCTCATATTTCATGCCAATCTTACAGGGAAGGCTCCTATGGTCTCTCCAAGACTAAGACCATTAAAGACACTGATATACTGGATCTATAGATACCTTCACTAAAATCAATTTTGAAGGTTTCAACTGTTACCTATGAGAACTTGATAGGGGCTTAAACATTTTCTCCACATATTGTATTAGATAAGAACATAAGCCTCCATGAGGTCACCCTGAATGGCAATCCAAAAACATAGACAACACTAATACCACATTACATTGTGATGAGTATGACAACACATCGGACACCCAACCAAAAATAACAACTGAACTTGGGAGGACTGAAGGCACTTGAGGTCCTGCAATGGCCGCCAGAGCCTCAAAATTTCCCATCGTGAATCTTTAACTCATGTCTGTCAGACTCATCTAAAAGTTGGTGAAAAATTCTCAGCGATATTTGTCTTAGCCTCTTAGGTCTAAAGAACAGACCTGATAACTTTTAACAAATAGATGACTGCAAGTCTGCAACAATCATGAGTTCATATCAAAAGTTATAACTCATAACTTTAGAGCCTCATAAAGCCAATGTTATTTCTCCTGAAGTGTTCTAGCAACGAAGGGAACCAAAGATGCATCATACATATTACATACCCAATTAAGCCCGTCTTGAAGGCATGACTTACAACTAAGAGAGTCTTTCAGATAATGATGCGAAGTTTCCATAAAAAAAAAAAAAGAATTCATGCCTGAGAACGGGTAGAGATGGCAATTTAGTTTATATCCCATTCAAATCCGACATGATCCAAAAACAAAAAAATCCAATCTGCATCCATTTCAAAAAAGTTTGTACCCGAATCCAAATCCGACAAAAGAAGTCCAACCCGCTTCGACCCGAGTTCGATATAATCTATGCGCTGCTTTGTAATGTATTTATTATTTTCCATATAAAACAAAAGGAAAAACTAAAGGCTAAAACTCACCTACCCCTAAAAAACCCCTAAAATTCACCATTTCCCTCACTCTTCTAATTCACTAGCAGAAAGCCGTTATTCCTCTCTCTTCTACCTCCATTTCTCCCTCCTCAATCTCTCTTCCCCAACCTGTATCATAGCATCGTCTCCCTTTCTGCATTTTCTGGTTCTCACTCTTGCTTATGTTATATCCATATATCTATTATGTCCAAGAGAACAAAAGCAATTACCGAAGCCATTCAAATTCCAAGCGGTGGAACTTGCGCAAATTTCAGGAATGTAATGATGAAGATAAAGATAAAGAGAAAAGAAACAATCTCATTTTTCATTGTTTGTGGGCCGTTTAATTGGTTTATGAAGGGTAGGTTTCGGTAAGAAATGTATATGCAACATAAAAACGGTTGAATTAAGGTAAAAAATTGTTCCATTAATCTGTTTCTATTATTTGTAAATGCCTGATTCATCTTTGCTCACTGAGTTTGAATCACAAAATTCAAGTGAGATTCGAAGGTAGTTCAGGTCAGACACGGAGTTCATGGAATCTAGTCGGGTCGGACACTGAAATCTACTCGGGTCAGACTCGGGGTTTGTAGATTTGCAGTCAAATCAATAGCGGAGGTCTGATTAATTATCCAGTAGATTTGGGTCTGTGCCATTCCTAAGAACGGACATATGGCTGCCTTCAATTAATTATCCAGTAGATTCGGGTCTGTGCCATTCCTAACAATGGACATATGGCTGCCTTCAAAACTATATCGGGGTTAAACTAAAAAAGGCAAAACAAGCAATAGAAGACATTTTAAGACAATATAGAGAGTCCCAACCACTCGAGAGTCATCTCGGGTCCCTCGGAAAAGTCCCGGATATAAAACATTGTCAAGGTCGGAAAAGTCCAAAAAAGTCCCAGATATCAAACATTGTCAAGGTCAAAAAAGTCCAAAAAAGTCCCCAAAATAGCCAAATTCAAAGGTTATAATACACACTTACCGACATTCTCAGGGCCCGGGGCAACAAACCCCATGAGATGCATCCCAAGGCCATAAGAGACCATTTGAAAGCCTATACATGCCTAAAAGCAAGCATATAACTGCCTTCAGGGCTATTTTGGGGTTGAATTGGAAAGATGTAAAACAAGTCATATAATTACAAGGCACTCAAGGCAATGTAGAGGTTCCCAACTACTTGGGAAACATCCCAAACCCCTCGGAAAGATCCCGAAAATAAAACATCTTTGGGCACTGAAAAGTCCGAAAATGGACATAAATTAGCCAAATTGGAAGGCTATAATCCACGTTATTTGACATTACAGGGCTCGGGCGACAAACCCCACAAGATGCATCCTTGGGCAATAGGAGACCATTTGAAAGCTCATACGTGCCTAAGAACGGAGATATGGATGCTTTAGAAGCTATTTCAGGGTTGAGGTGGAAAGATAGAAATTAAGGTAAAAAAAAGGGCTTTGTAAGGCAATGTAAAGGCACAACCACCCATGAATCATCCTGAGGCATCCCAAGCCCCTCCAGAAGATCCAAGACAAAAAAATCATGCATCACAAATTCTACTCACCAATAATTGCCCACTAGAGCTCTTACTTCGGTGGTGTCGGTCAACAAAGCAATCAAAATATCCTAGTGAAATAGGTCGAGGGCATTGAGTCCCTGATGACTCTAATCAGTGGCTTTACCGCATAACACTAACGAATATGCTCATCCTCGGGGAAACTTAAGAGGGATCTAGCTAGTGAACGACTCGATTAGTCTTTCACCCCTATACCGAAGTCACACGAAAGATTTGCACGCAATATTGCTTCAGGTCTCCACTAAATTTTCCTATGGCTTTGCCCAACTCAAACATAGTTCACCATCTTTAGCAGCAGGTATGCTCTCACTCGAACCTTCTCAGAAAATCAAGGTCAGTAGACATTGCTCATGCTAAGGGATTTAGCCAATTAGCTTCCTTTTTCGTACACTCATCCATTAACTCGCACACATGTTAGACTCTTTGGTTCATGATTCGAGACACGCGGAATAAGGGGGCCATTCTGCTAATGCATGTACTGCACGGGCTAACGACGCACACAGCCTAGCACGTCGAGGGGACAACGCTCCAGAAACCCGATTTAGCTGCTCTTCGAATCTGCATCAGCTGCATCCTAGCCAATTGGCAGACCACAAACTGACTTGTGGCCGTTCCACATCCGACCAGGGTACATCGTCAACCCCCATGCGCTTCCAAACCGACAATTTCAAGCACTCTTTAACTGTTTTTTCAAAATCCTTTTCTTATTCCCTCTCTACTTTGAAGATTAGGAGTTAGGACTCATGCCTTTGAAACCTTCTGGCAATGAGGTGGAAATACTCAATACATATAGATTTAAAAAGCCATATACTTCCTCCGTTCTGTTTTAAATGAAACGTTTGCTTTTTCACGCAACCCAACGCGCTTCTTTAATCACTAATATCTTTAGTTGTGCATACTTTATGAAAAAAGTCATAATTTGATAGTATGCATCGTGACGAATCTAACAAGATCTCACTTGACTATGTTTTTCTTTATATAATAGCGATAAAGTAGAGTCAAAATTGATCAATGAATAGTGTCATTTCACCCAATGTTTCATTTAAAACAGAACGGAGGAAGTATAATGTTACACCTAATATGATTCCCATTGAATGATAATCATGACATTGAAATCTTTCAATTGCTTTTAAGACTAGCCTTCAGCATCCAATAATATTCAGAATATTATATGGCACTAATCTCAAAATTAACCCTTGTTAAGTACCATTTTTAAGTATGGTCTTCCTACATCCCAAAGTTAAAAACAAGTCTCCACGGGTTAATCCAAACATTTTTTGATAGCCATTATCACAAAATGTTGTGACCTTACACTATACTCGAAAACAACACCTTGCTATTTCAAAGACAATAACTAGTATCTAATTACTCTTTCTCATTATAATCAAAGTAGACATATTGCCAAACTCCAACCCTACCCCCTATCGTCGCTCTCATAGGAGCAATTTAAATACCTTTTTCAAACACTTACACTCAGTGCTTAAGAAACCCTAAATGTTAAAGAAATTTTCGAAGTAAAATTAGAGGTTGAACAAGTGACAATATGACAATAGATGACACCACACAAAAAGAGTTCCTAGAATAAGCCCAATTCCATGTTACTCGACTTTTTGAGACCCTTATGAAGTATTGTAAGATACAAATATACAATACCATGACCACTTTGCTTCTTTCGAAGCTCCCACTTGGAGTAGGATAAAGGACTTTATCCTAAGAGCTTGTTTCAATGTAACCTATTAAATAGATAACTCTTTAAAAGCTCCGAAGAAGACATGAAGTAATCTAATGGTCACTAAAGCAGTAATTGGCATCTTTTTCTTTTTCAAAAGATGCATAAGGTGAACACCATTTTAGATAACTAACATTGGCCATGAAACCCTTATAAAGGCTTACAAATAAGCACAAGTAACATTAGACATTACGTTACACCATATTAATACCCCTAATAATGCCCATTTTAAAGGCGAAAAGTCTATGACTCACATCTTATAACTCTTTTCAACGCGACACTTTTTTATAAGGCCATGGAATTTCTTTTTAATAATTGGAGCCTGGAGAGAATGCTCCTACTAGAGACCATGGTAACCCCATATTCCACCTATCATATATTGCCTCCACGCAATGCACTAAAAACAACTTAATTCTCAAACCACCCAAAAGCTACCAAGACAGTGGATATCACAACACCTGAATTTGCCACCGAAAAAGCCAAGTTGAAATCCTTGTGTTCATTGAAGCCAGAGAAACTCTCTTGAAGATTGGGGGTTTTCTAGACAAGATTCTGAAGTGAAAAACTTTTTTAATGAAGAACATTCCAACTAGGAACCTTAAAATAAATTGCCTTGGGTATTTAGGGGATTGTCTACCTTAGCTATGAAGCTATAATTTCTTATGAGAGATAGGCCTATAACAGGACCGAAGAGAGAGAGATTACACATATATATTTGTGGTATGGAAGATTTGCATGCATAAAAAAATGGTGCTACTTGTAGCACAATGCATCAAACTCTTGTACTACAGTCATCCTACATCTAGTCTAGAGGTTGATGGATCTATAAAATTACCGACTTCGGGTGCAACGGGAAGGCAAGTATGATGATACATAGCCACCTAGGGTGGGGCAATTTTCTAAATCAATAAATTGTGGCACTTTAATAGTTGGGGTCATCTTCCCCACCACAAAAGTTACTAAAAGTTGGAGTCATCTTAAAGAGTGTGTCGACATCTTTGAGCATAACAAATAACAATGAAAAAAATAAGAAAACTTGAAACAAGAGTAAAGAATTCTTCAAAACTCAATCAACTACCTTGTTCTTCCGGTTATCCCACCAGTCTGTTGGATTAGCAAAATATGCTTGCCATAGTTCTTGAGTGGAAAGCTTATGAATTGCAGGAGCCTTGACAAACTTCCCAACTATTGAACAGTCACAGAAAGCAAGCACTGTGAGTGAAAAAGTCGCGGATAAAAGGAATAGAGAATATCAACAACCAAGCCCATACAAGATCATGATGCTAAATGGAGATTAATCACCTGTTCCGGTTGAATCAGAGTTACCATCATACAAGGCCACTGGAGAGGAAGAGTTCCTTTCAACAAAATTAAGTTGCTGTACAACAACCTGAGTCATGAATTATGAATTTGCATATTAGAAGCCTTATTCAAAGATAAGCAACAAGCTGCAAGAGCTGAAACCATATATATATATATATATATATATCAGGTAACCTTGAAGTAAGTCTGTTGTTTTCCATCTTCATTATCAACAGTATCTGATACGAGACGACCGGAGACATATATCTGCTGACCTTTCTCCAAATGCTGGTGAGCTACATGAGCCAGTTCATCCCAAAGTGTCAAATTAATCCTATAACACAAAAGTATCATTGACTGCCTTCTATCCTTCACTAAAGAAACTAAAATTTCTACCACAACAAATTTTTGCTTGCATTCAACAAGTCAAATGCTCAAGGTATTCTAACAGCAATTAGTGAGGAGAAAAATTTTCTCAGCAGAGTCTTCACTCCTGCAGGCACCCATTTTGTAAAGGAAGAACATTCACTTATCCAGCGACCCACAGTGTTCTCTAACCAAAGGATATCCTTTGCTGAAAGGAAAGAGATGCAGGTCCCATTAAAGTACATCGATAGTATTCTAACTCGCAGCTAAAACCTTGAAAGATACTTTTTGCTCAAGCAAAACTTTAAAAACCTTACATAATTTCCGATACAAGAACAAATTGGAGCATAGTAGTCTTTGACTTTTAAGCTAGCCACTTTATTTCCTTGTACAGAGCATCTGTACAGAGAGAATACATCTTACACTAATTAGTGTAATAGTGTTTGGGGGTCGTTACATATAATTAAAGAAACTCGACTCCACAAAAGAATGCATGAAAAGTTTTGTTTGAATACTCCATCTAAGAGAAAAATGGAGAAAAATATTACTAAGAATATCACCATCGTATAAATTGACAATTTCATCAACATAATGTTGATGAACTGTAAAGGCATATGTCTCAGGTCATTAAAGAAAAAAGCATGTTGATCTTCTGAATGTGGCTACCCACTGTATTTGAAATCTCAAGCAGAAATCAGAGTGAAGGGAAGTACTGCCAGAATTAACCGCGAGCAGCACCTAATTTCATCTTCTAGTCAAGCAAGTGGGAGCTTTTAGCTTGATCAGGACATGTTTCCTGTGATAGACTAGCCTAGGGGGGCAAGGGTACTTTTGGTAAAACACACTAGTTATTATGTTAGCTTGGGGAGGAAGGCAGCTAGTTAGAGGAGGCAGTAGCCAAGTCTACTATAAATAGCAGAGATTAGGGAGAGAAGAAATCAGAGAATAATTGAGAAGTTATTTAGCTTGTTTAGTTAACTTTGGGAGAATGTCATTTCTGTATTTTCTCACTTGTTAATATAAATCATCATCTTCATCCCTTAAACTACTGCTTAGGTTTCCAGTTCATTACATTTCCCACCATAAAGGGGGCAAGTCATTGGTCATCTTGCCCCAACCAAAGAGAAGGTACCGAAATAACCAGTTTAAATTATGCATAAGCAAGCACAGGATGCGTCCACATTTCTCCTCTGAAAAAGCTTCTAGTTCCTCAGTTCATAGATAAATTGCACTCATTTGCATTTATTCTTGTCAAGCTTATTGCTTACAAACATAGAAAGTCAACTGAAACATGCAAACCTGATTATTCTCGTTACATGAATGCTATTTCCGACTTTACGTATTACCATGTCCAGATAACACTCTCCAAAATCTAGTGAAGCCACATAATCCCTGTCCACAACCTCTATCTTCTTATCAATTTCACCCACTAAAATCTCTATTTCTAACTACATTTTTCTTGCAAAATATACACATCTCCGACCTCAAACTTGAGTCCGGCCCCCAAATTTGCCATAAACAAAAGCACCTATCCTTTATTATAAGCAGCACATAACCTTTGTTCCATCTTGAAATAATAACAGGCATAAACAATGTTGCATACGCTCTTTATGCTCACCAAAATAATCCTACACAAAAGATGAAACTTGATCGCTTCAAATTAGACCGCATCCTAAAGTTAATACAAATTAAAGGGGAATATATGCATGCCTAAATCCCACACCTCAAAACTAAACACCAACTACAAACTCAATCTCAATTTTGTTATTAACAACCATAATGTATGAATGTCCAACATAAAACATGAGAACAAGAAACAATAACATGACAACAAAAATCACTCTAACCACCCACTTTCCATATTATGCTGATTTAATATAAACAACATTCCAAGTTCCAACATTACCCAATTACCCACTAACTAAAAGAGCTCAAATTTCGATTTCAAACAATATAAGGAATTAAGTGAAACTATAATCAAATAACTCATTAAAATTTTAATTACCCACTAACAGAAAGAACCCAAAATTGGATTCCAAAACAATATAAGGAATTAAGTGAAACTATAATCAAATAAATCATTAAAATTCAATTACCCACTAACAAACAGAACTCAAATTTCGATTTCATTAAGTACAATTATAATCAAATAAATCATTGAACTTTTAATTACCAACTGGTATCAGTAGGAGATTTTCGGACAGCAAGACGAGTAGAAGCAACAACTTTGCCAGAACTAAGATGAGTAAGTTGAACAGGCAATGCTACAATTCCAATAAGTTGAACAGAATTACAAAGTTCTTTCTTCCACTGGATTTCTGAGGGTCGTGGGTATGTTCCCATTGAATCGTAAGAGTCTTGGTTGCTTAGTGAACATCTTGTTTCTGTCTTGCACACCAAGTGTTTGATGTTTTGCCTAAATGAAATTGAATGTAAGGATGAATATGAACATGTGATAGGTATTAGGGTATTGCGCAGGAATTGAGGTTTACAATAAAGGGTTTTCGTCAATGTTGTCATTTTTGTCTTGGGTTGTTAACGATGGTTCGTCTTCCTTGTTCTTATGAGATTTTATGTGTCTCTTGGTGGCGGCAAATGCTGTGATTGAACAAGTGCGTGAAGGAAATAACCATAATTCGTGGTCTCCCTAATTTTTTGGAAATAGATGAAAGTTGAAACGTGTGAAAAAACACTAAAACACTGTCTTTATGTGAAAAACTAGTGTGTGGCCCGGGCGTTGCCCCGGGTGCTACTGTTTTTACTTTTTTGTATGGTTTGACTATTGTTTGTATCGTTTATGAAAATCGTGTTATTTGCTTTTTGTCGTTTGTAATAGCATGTAGTTTGTAAGTTGTGTTATGCAATGGATAATGTTAACCGAAGTTTAGCGTCGTTGCTACTTTTCGACAGTAGAAATATGTCAAGTGAGTGTCAAAACATTAAGTTAAACATCGTAAGGTGCATAAAAAAAATTGTTTTGGAGCTCTTATTCTAGTTGCTTAGGATCATAATTTTTGGGGTTCCTGCTTCGGTTGGAGCTTTGATATGTATTTGGTTGGTTGCTTTTGGTGGTTGGGTTGTCCTCGTGACCTTCATCCCTGCATTTTTGTAATATGTATAATACATGTCTTAGTTTTTGTAATGGTTGTTATGGTAATCCTTTGTATTGATTTTGTGAGTGTAGTTGTCTTACACAATGTTTATGTTCCTCTTCTTTGTGGTCTCTTTTGGTTGCTCCTTTTGGCTTGATTCACCAAGGACTTGACTTTCTATGTGTGTGTCTTCTCCATTGTCATCGAGTAAGTCGACAATCATAGGAGTTTTTGCATTTATGATGTCTGCATCTTGGTCTTTCTCCTGCAATTTCCAATTTTTTGTATGTGTTAATTGCTTACGAAAATAAAGTAATTTTATTTCGTTAATTTGTTGCTATTTACTTTTTGAATGCTTGCTTTTTCTTTGTGTTGTTGCTCCTCGTATGACTTTTCTAGTTGGTAGTTTGTCTCAAATGTCTTATGGCAAATAAGTTCAGTTGTCTCACTTCTTGGGCTGAGCTTGACCCTAAACGCAAAGCGTTTTCCAACACAAATTTGTAGTCGGTCTATCACCTTCTCATTTCCATTATCCTGCAATGTATTTTTTTTATGTTAGTAATTTTGAAGTGTCATTATTTACCTTTTCTGCAAGTCAAACAACTTGTTTACTGGGCTCCCCATAACTATTTCAGCTTCCTTATCGAATAATGCGAGTGGAACACACACACTTCTATCATCGATGTCAACTGTTAGAAGATACTTGTAGTTGTCAGCAGGTGTACATACTTATTTATCAGTCATAAGATTGAAGGACAGCAAACTCAAGCATTGCATAAAACATTAGTTAAATAACTCTTGTAGCTTTCCGTTTATTGTATAAGAACATAAATTTGTAAACAAAAGCATCCTTAAGTTTCAATAACATTATGTTGTACTAATTAGTGTTCATGTTGTGGATAAGATTGTAACAAAGTTGATTGAGAACAACCATTTTAGTTTATTATTACTGATTAGTAAATATAGACTTCTCGAAACAAAAGGAAAACCTTGTTTTCAGTGGTTGTTTACCTTATCTTTGGGTATTTCACCACAATGTCACACTTGGTACAATATGAAGTCTCATCAATCTTCTTCTTGCATGTTTCGTAAGAGTTGTAATGCCATTTGTTGTGAAGATGTTAGATGTATGCTTGTAATTATGGCACTGCAAGTAAAAGTCTCCTGTACATTTCGACTTTGAGTTTAGTTTTTTTGTTGTTGACGTATTTGGTAGAGAAGTTTTTTTAAACTACCTTAGATTAGTGTGTTATGAGTCATATTTTACCTTTTCTAATGGGTCCTTTTGCAAAATGTCCTCAAGTTTTTTTTTTCTGTTCCTGAACATGGCTTGTTCTGGTGGTTCATGTGGGTGTGGCTCCAACTCTTTAATTGGTTCCATTGCATCCCTCCTCTTTATTCATGCATGATTTGATTAGTGTTTTTTTTGTATGTATCAATTTTTGCTTGGAGATTTGATCCATTGTTTGGAATGATTTTTGTGTTTTTGATGACGTACCTTTGTTGCAAGCCTTCTGTTTCTGGAATGTCTTTGTTGAAGTATATCTATATTGCGTTGGTTGAGTTCAGCTGGTATTTTCCTGTAAGATATGTATGTCGTGTCATTAGTGCATAGTTTGTTCCACTGAATTGTATAGAAGTTATGCTTACATCGGCCATGACCATATTATTTCCAATTATGTATCTATTGTTTTGATTATATATTAGTTTTTTTTTTTCGAAAAGGGAGATGGAGCAAGGGGATGAGTTATTGTACAAAAGTAACCAATAACGTTTATGGTTGGAAGTAGGTGTTGACTGCCATAACACCAATTACTAAACATATCTATAATTTTGTTGAAACATGGATCACTAAAAGACATTAGATTAGATGGTGATTATTTGGAAATCCTTGCATATAAGGTCAGGGGTTCGAGCCCAGACTTCAGCATATTTATTTTTTAAATAATGACCACTTGACTCTGTTGGTTAATAGACATGTGGCAAAATTCTGGTGGCAGGAGGAGGGTGCCACGTGACGCATAAACGTTGTCAAGCACGCCTTTTAATATATTTGTATAGATATTAGGAAATTTTGTTAATAAATACCACACTTTAAGAGCACTTTTTTGAAATAAATACCTAACTTGTTTGAAATTTTATATAAATATTAACTTTCTGCTATTCCTTTTGAAATCACTACCACTTCACATATTTTCGCAAAACCGTTAGTTTTACTACGTAAGTGGCATGATGTGAAATTACCTTCTTACCTTCCATTAATCTCCTCCACCACCACTACCACCAAAATCCCACGAAACTCACTGCCCTTGCGATCCTCTTCTCTCTCCTAACCACCATTACGAGGTGTGGTGGTTTCGTAGTTGGTTAGTATTGTGGGGTGGGTCGATTTTTTGATGGGTGGAGGTGGTGGTGGATTCGTAGTTGGTTAGGGTGTTGGGGTGGGATGATTTTTGAGTGGGTGGAGGTGGTGATGGTTTTGTAGTTTGTTGTGGTTGTGGGTGGCTTGATTTTTTGGTAAGTGGGGGGTGGTGGCGGCGGCAACGGTGGCAAGCATGGTTGTTGCATGTGGTAGGGGCGGTGGTGGTGGTGGTGGAGGACGGGTAATATCATAAATTCACGTGCCACTAACGGAGCAAAACAACGTTTTTTGCAAGATTTTGTTAAGCGGTCTTGATTCCAAAAATATTTAGTCAACCTTGGTATTTATATCAAATTTCAGACAACCTAGGTATTTATTTAAAAAAAGTGCCCAAAGTATGGTATTTATTGACAAATTGTCCAGAATGTTAAGAATCAAGGTTGGCCTAATAATATGAACTCTAAAGCCCCTCATTTCACCTCTTTACTAGTGAAATTTTTCACTAATTGAAATGATTATTCAAATTGGATGTTACCGATTCAAACTAGTTTGTGCTAATTCAAGTTGATTAATATTTAATTTTATTGAACTTGATTTTTACTGGTAAAATTTTTAGTGCATAAAATAACTCCCCGCAAGCCTTATGAGAAATGATTCAAATATGGAGAGTCAGAGCCAAGGGCAATCAAATCTAAGTTATCATGATGCTTGGGAACCTTAGGGTGGTGGTGAACAGGTAGTAGACAAAGTCTAGCACTATCCACGATTCCCCTTGAAATCCATATGTTAAATTGAGGATGTAAACAGGTCGAGTTTCATCAGGTTGTTCGAGGTAAGCTTGATAAGGATTATAGGTATTTGAGCATTGCTCGATCTCATACGAGGCTTTAATTTCTTGTTCAAGCTTAACTCACACGCCTTAGTTCAACAAATTTCTAAACGAGCTTGATTCAACACTCATGCTTTGGTTTATATAACTAAGAGTTCAAAAATAAAGAAATCCAATTAAACCATTACCCAACTACCAAAAAGTGCACATGTCTTTAATTTCCAAAGAAAGCAACCATCAACCATACATAAGTAAAAAGTTAACTTGCATAATATTTTATTCTAACAAAACAAATTGTTTTGAAAAAAAACTTATAGATCTCCAAAATAGGTATTTTCTAACATTAATGAATTCATAAAAGTGTTTTAACTCGCCTCGTTTACTAAAAGAAACTTACTACAATGTTTTGTTTGAATTTGTTCACTTTATAAACAAAATTTTGACCAAATTTACACTCGAGTACTTGACAAATATATCGACTCATTTGCAACCCTAATTCCATGCCCTTTTTAACTTTTTGATTGATACTTGTATCTGTTCTAGTAAGTGTTCGATTAGGAGCCCAAAGCATAGAGGAGTCCTTATTCTCTCTTTTGGGCCAAATTTGTGGCTACCACACTCACCTCGCTGGTCATCATCAGTAGACTAAACACAACTCTTTCTCTCTCCTCCTCTCTCTTCCCCAAATCTCCATTGTTGCAACTCCCGAGCTTTCTCTCTCCTCCGAAAAATGTTCGCTCGTCGGGCGGCCCAACGAATGTTGGAGATCCGTCATGTTTTACGTCAATCTCCTCAGGTAAATTGAAAATTATGTCTTTCTTTTTCTAATTCGTTCTTCGATTTTTATTTTTCCTCGCATTTTCAATCCAATCAAACGACGTGGATACTTCTGAGATGCTTTCTCTCTCCTCATTTGCAGGCTTCTCGATCGTTTTCTACTGCTCTCAACTACGTAAGTTGTTGATTCATCATTTTCTTCGTATTCAGCTCATTATTTAATTTTCGCTGATATTTTTTTCTTTTTTTTGGGGGAAATTAGATGTTAATTTCAATGTAAACTTACTTTGTTTCATCTGTTCATGTGACAGCACCTTGATTCACCTGATAACAATCCTAACATTAATTGGAAGTTCAGTGAAGCAAACCAACAAAAGGTGATTAAATATGATCTTATTTTTTCTTTAAATAAACACGAATTTCACCATTTGCAGCTGATTATGTAAGCATTTCCTGTTGCAATTATGGTCAGTTTTAATCTATTTAATCGTTGCTCGAGTATATGTTGATGTCATTTAATTGCTTTGCTAATGTATCATGATATGCTCAAACACCCCCAATATGAAGATGAATATAGGTGGTGGTGGTAGTTCCCGTGACATTTATATGTTTGTACAAAGTTAATATGCAAAGATCACGTGTTTTAGCTATATAAAGGTAGTTTTTATTTCCAAGAACTGTTTCCTTGATCAGTTTTCATGCTGAGATATGTGGTGAAATGGCCTTAGTATCTATATGAAGTGTTCGACGAAAATCTTAGAGGCTTGGACATCAAAATTGTTAAGGGGTATAATGTTTATGAATTTTAAGAGCATGAAAAGCTATTGAACAGGAACATAGTACTCTAGTCCAACCTGAAACTGCAGAAGTTACAAGTTGTATCAGAAATGTAATCTAGTAGACGGTGGCTCCCTAGCTGGCATTTTTGTGAATTTTGAGATTCCTTCAGTAGCCATGTTCAAACCCTAGAATGAAGGATTCGTGTCTCTCTAATCTTTGTCCATAAGGCTTGAAAACATACCCAACAGTGGAGGAGTCTGTTCAGGAGGTTAATCTTATTTGACTTCAGATATTGTTTGCACTTGCCTATCCAATATGTCTGGCTAAGAATGCAAGTATTTTCTTAAGTTTGATGTTAGGGGAACTATGCTAGTGTCTAACCAGCGAACTAGTGCTGATTGTTGTGCATGTGCCAAGGAACACTGCGATGATATGGTTATGTGGTTCACTGTGCTCTGAGGACGACTTATATCTGATGAACTTGTCATACATCGAAGCCTGATAATCATTACATAGCTGCAGTCAGTCACTTTGAGCTTGAGTTATAGTTACAGTGTCTTATAGAAATCAGTTCTCTTGTAAGATAACGGGTAATGGCAGCATTTTTTTTATCCTGAGGTTATTAGCTTGCTAAATTCGCGTATGCCCATATTTCCTTCAATCTTTCTTTATCCTCTTGCCTGGCTAGAGGCTGTTAGTATTGTTCATCTTTATTATCTGAAGTACTTTGACAGTTGAAACTAGTGTTTTCTGAATTATACTACTATTATCAGTTATCTCTACTCCTTCTCCAGGCCTCGTCCTTCTGTTCTTTGCTGATAGTACTTTTACTGCCTTTTTTAAAACTGTTTGTCTATCTGAAACTGCCTCTATGCTACTTATCTGAAATTCTTGGCTGAAGTGCTACAAGACATGTAGAGTTAGCTTGACTATCTGAGTTTGACTGTATGCTGCAATCTGTTCATCTCAGGTTCTTCTGTTTTAAATTGGAATTCCTGATAGGATAGTTGGTTTTCGATCGGCCTTCTTGTTCAAATTGCTGCTCGACATCAACTTATTTGCACTCAGTTATACCCCAAGCTGTTAGACCTTAATTCTGATGTTCACGGTCACTAATTGTTAATTTGAATATCTGACTAGCAAGATCAACATTGTAACAATGATTAGTTATATTTTTGAAATGAGTACATATTTTAAGTTTTGACAATTAAATGTCGTTTCGAGCTTTAGTATTGGTAAGTTTTTAAGAAGGAAATGGAGATCTTTGCGGTATTCATAACCTATTGTTTATTTATGCCTTTTATTTTTCTTAATTTCCCTGTTGTAGGTGAGGGAGATATTATCTCACTACCCATCGAACTACAAGCAGTCTGCTGTCATTCCTTTGCTGGATCTTGCTCAACAGCAGCATGGTGGTTGGCTTTCTGTTTCAGCAATGAACGAGGTATGCCAAGCCATATCTTGTTGATGATATTTTTATTTTAGTTTTTACGAATATTTTTCCTTTGAGAAAAATTGTTTATTAAGACAAATTACAGAGAAAATTGATTATTACATTTTACATCTAAAATTAGAGCATGTTAGAGTTTAGACTGAAAATTTGTGATACTTAATTGAATTGGAGAATTGCTAGAAGTCGACAATATAGCTGTCTGTCGTTTCTCAGATATATGAACATATTAACTCAGCTGGTATGCAATGCTGTAGCGAATTGGACTTTTGCAACACATCAAGTCATTAACGTTCTTTCTGTCCCCAACAAACAATTTCTATTCATGCTAGGTCTGCTGTTGCACTGGTATAGCCATGCCTATCTATTTCTCAAACTCAAATATGAGCGATTACTCACGCTCTTTGGAGATGTTGGACATGTACGAAATATTCAACATAGATATAGAGGGCTTTTTCTTTGTTTTCCTTCCATGTTGCATGGATCACACCCATGTATTCATATCTATTTGAGGTGTAAGGCACATGTTGGATACCAGTATGACTAAGTAGTATGACGAGTCACAGTAATTAAGCAGATGAGTTTGGCCTGATAAGCTGGATAAAGTCAGGTGACACAGGTTGCTTGATGATCGCTGGGCTCTTTTGTTTAAGATGACTTGATTTTTAAGGGTGATGATTGGTTGAGGACTTGAGGTTCAATTAATTGGTCTGGCTCCATTTTTGAAATATCATACATCCTAGCTCTTTTGTTTGTGGAATGACATGTAGCACAAAATCTTGCATCAGAATTGCTTTGTGTTGTTCATTGGTTTTGGTTCTGCAAGTATTCTGTACATGACCTTCACTGTATAAATCACTCTGAAAAGGAAATTAGCAAGGAAACAGTGACTTTTATGTTCTTCAGGACTCACGTGTACAGAGCTTGCATGAGTACAATATTTATGTTGCCATTTCAGAAATTAAATATCCTCTGGCAATTTGACTATCACTTGGCATTTCCTATGTGCAACGTCCTTGCTAGATAAATTCATCAGGGAACCATTTTGAGAAGAACAATTACATTCTTCAAGAGATTCATGGGAGCATTTTTAGTATGTCGTTTCAATTTGTTCAAGTAGGACCTTTTCTTTTATTAGAGTTAATTCTGAGTAATGCAGGTGGCCAGGATAATAGAGGTTGCTCCTATCCGTGTTTTTGAGGTTGCAACTTTCTACTCAATGTTCAATCGGACAAAGGTCAGACATTTATTATTTGATTGATTCGAAATTATCTATGTCTGATGCTTTCCCCTTGTGTTCTCAGAATTATTTTTATCTTGTTCAGGTGGGAAAATATCATCTTTTAGTTTGTGGAACAACACCTTGTATGATCCGTGGCTCACGAGAAATTGAAGAAGCCCTGTTGAAACACCTAGGGGTGAAGCGAAATGGTTAGTCTAGTGTACTGAACTTTCTTGTAGACTACCTAAAAAATGCTTCATAATGAACTGAGGAAATGTGTAATAGTTTAATCTTGTGACTGTTTAACAGAGGTAACAAAGGATGGTCTTTTTTCTGTTGGAGAAATGGAGTGCATGGTGAATGCTTCTGTCACTGAATTACCTCTTTGATGTAGTTTATCTAATTTCTCTCTTTCTGTCTCTTAACTCTTAAGTATGAAACTTAACATGTTTTATATTTACAGGGATGTTGTGTGAATGCTCCAATGATTACTGTTGCTGATTACTCCAATGGATCTGAAGGATATACTTACAACTACTATGTAAGCCTTGATAACACATTTCTCACTTTGTAAAAAAGTCAGTTAGGGGATCATTAGACACTTATGTTTGGTCTCTTTGTCAACTGCAGGAGGATGTTACTCCAAAACGTGTAGTGGAATTAGTTGAGATGTTGAGGAGAGGAGAGAAGCCTCCTGTAAGTAAACTAAGCTGGCATTTTGTTGTTTCCTAAGTTTTGAAAAAGTATCTAACTTTTTATTCTGTGCAGATAGAAAGGCTATTATACTGGACATTAGTCAGCATGTCTGACTCTGAAAATCTGAATTCCTTTTCCATTGTTCTATCCCATACAAGATACTATTATGCATGAAATTTATAAGTAATTAATGTGTGATTCTGGTCATGGCGTAGCCAAGAAGTCAATCTCCAGAAAAAATAAAAAGTAACATCCAAATTTAAGCACAATAAAGCTTAGGTCTTCCTGGAATTTGCTGTGGAATGAAAAAAGGGTCTTCTGGAATTGTTATTCTTGGTCTTAATCAATTATATGCACCATATTTTTTTCCTGAAAAATCATTAAACTATGATACTGCAATTTGATCCAGCTTCATGCTTTAGGTCCTAGTGAGGGTCAGTCTGATCAGTTTATCTTCTATTTACCTTGGCAAGAAGTATTTTGTAAGGGTCATATATAAGTTACTCAGGGTATTTCGTACTCTTCCAAAACCATTTCCTGCAAGTGTTGGAGATAGTGCCACTAGCAGCAAAAACGTCACCAAGTGTGTTGACTGCTCTGTGAGTCTTGTCATATCTGGAACGCCTTTGACCACTGAAGAGCACAGCTACGCAAATAAGCCTCATTATAGTGGTTTGCAGCCCAAGGGCTTTTGTGACCCATTAGGTAGTGTAATTTGGTAGCCGGTAATAGGCTTCTCGACACAATTACGCCTTGTTATACTGGTAATGAATTCATATATAATTTTGTAAAGGGAGTTTCATGTTAGTGCTCATGCCTCATGGCAATGGACCATCATCATGAATTTGTATTACTACTTCTATGGTAATGAAAATTTATGAAGGGAAAGAGATATTTGGGGATGGAAGAGGATTACCATGTATCTCGATATAAAACTTCATTCACAAAATTACCTACAAATTCATTACTATTGCCACCATATATCAACGCCTACCAAGTACCAAACAGGCAGGTAGTATTCTGTATGAAAGAGCTGCCAGGCTGCTGTGATGCTATAATGTGCTATCTGTTGCTAATAGTGCTCTCAATCCCTCATTGAAGCCACCACTCTTGCTTATCAGTGTTTATTATTGTTGCCAAAGCGAACACTACTGTCTTCTCCTAATCTTTTTATTAAGAGACTTGAAGAAAATAAATTTTGTGGAATGCTATCTTAAAGCTTATTCTGATTTGCTCTTTCAGGCTGGCACCCAAAATCCAAACAGAATCAGGTCAAGCCCAGAAGGAGGACCTAAAACATTGTTAGGGGAACCGAAGCCTCCTCCGTGCAGGGATCTTGATGCTTGCTGAGGTTGGCATCTGGAGGATGATGCTTCAAATAACGTGATGTTTATTTCTACCATACACCCCCATGCTCTGAAGAGCTTGTAGCATTTTTGCTGTACTGATGCCGTTATCCACATATGTGGTATTTTGTTTTAGCTTTCACTTTAGGTGTCGGATTATTGTTCGAAGAGCTCCTGTTGACTTGCATGAGCTCGATGATGGGAAGAACGGAATAACCCCTACATATTTACTTCCAATATCTCCTTGTGGGAAAAGCTTTAAGTTGAATGAGCATTATTTGGAGTATACTGTACTTTGCATTTGATTTGCCAAACGTTGCCCTCCACCCCCTCCCAGCCTCCCATTTTCATAGATGTTGAAAAGTTGGTATATGCACACAACTTCACGATCACATGGGTCAGGTCAGCAGCTTTAGGATCGATGATAAGTGGGCATCTGATGTACGACTCCTAATTGCAACCTATTTTTTGTGATATTAGAAATGATTTTACTGGTCAAATGTCATACGACATTTACAATAATAATCATCATCTAACAAATTGATGAGAAATTATAATCTGTCATTTGTTTCTCCTTACAACTTTCCAGGTTGAGAGATGTATATTGTTATTCTCTATCTGTCTATGCTATCAAAGAAAAGGGCACAAAAGTTATCCACACTACGTTTATGTAGTAAATCTCATTTTAGACTTTCCTAAAGACAAACTTGTATATAAAACCGTTATGCAACAAATTATTGTAATATGAGGATAATGAGTTAATGACGTTGTCCTTAAGTGATCCTTTTAATGTAAAATATAATCTTTTTAAGAGTTTTTTGTCAGAAACAATCTTTTAAAACCACTTTTTTGCGAAAAACAACCTTTTAAAAGTTTTTTGGCAACTTACAACCTTTTTTGAATTTTTTTTGCGAGATGAAACCTAAAACTAAATTTTTTTGCGAAATGAAACCTTTTCTGGAATTCCGTCATTGACCGTTAAATTTTGTGCGTTGACCGTCAGTTGCACCCTCCAATCTCTCTCCTCACCCCATCTCCCTCCCTGAACACCAACTCCAGCCACCACTCTCTTTCATCTTCCTTGCAACCACCACTCTCCTTCCCCCCTTTCCCGAAATCACCACCCCCACCACCCCAACCTCCACTCCCACCACCCCAACCTCCACTTTCCTTCCTCCTCACCATCCCACCGAAACCCCACCACCACCCCGCGAAACCCCCCCCACCCCCCCGAAACCCCCTCCCCTAACCCCCGTCGATTTTCATCCCCTCTCTCTCTCCTCTTCATCCTCTTCTCTCTCCTGCGCTTTTCATCAACTTCTCCTTTTCATCCCCTCGATTTTGTCTCGGAGAAAACCGTTTTGAATAACCCCCACCCCGTCGGATTTTGGCAGCCCATAAACCGTTTTGAATAACCCCCACCCCGTCGGATTTTGGCAGCCCATAAATCGATTTTGGCGCCCAAGAAATGGATTCGCTCATCCGACAGAGAAAACAAGGGGGGGGCGCTCGTATCCGTTGATGAGAAGGAAAGTGGAGGTTGGGATGGTGGGGGTGGTGATTTCGGGAAAGGGGGGAAGGACAGTGGAGGTTGGGGTGGTGGGGGTGGTGATTTCAGGAAAGGAAGGAAGGAGAGTGGTGGTTTGAGTGGTGGTTGCAAGGAGGATGAAGGAGAGTGGTGGGTGGGGTTGATGTTCGTGGGAGGGAGATGGAGTGAGGAGAGAGATTGAAGCGTGCAACTAACGGTCAATGCACAAAATTAAACGGTCAATGACGGAATTCCAGAAAATGTTTCATTTCGCAAAAAAAATTAGTTTTAGGTTTCATCTCGCAAAAAAAATTTCAAAAAAGGTTGTAAGTTGCAAAAAAACTTTTAAAAGGTTGTTTTTCGCAAAAAAGTGGTTTTAAAAGGTTGTTTTCGACAAAAAACTCTCTTTTTAAAGTATGGTGGTTTTACAATAATCTTATTAGAAGATGGTTTTGTACAAGACTTATTAATGTTGTATATATACATGCTCACCTAAAACCTAATATGCTGAGTTATAGAATAAAGTAAAACTTAACGAAAACAATTGCACAAAAGGACAAGAAAATTATTCGTGGATCAATAACGATAGGATGTTACATAAAAATGAATTATATGTTTTGAAAATATTCTAGGAATAAAAATGTGTACAAAATATGCTCATTTTGCTAATTTTTGCTAATTTTATGTTTTTTCTCCATATATGTTTTTTTGTTCATTTTAAGAAATTCTTGCTCAATTTATTATATAAAAATGATTTTCACGTGATCTTATTCCTATATATATATATATATATATATATATATATATATATAGGATCACATGAGAATGCTCCTTGCATGAGAAATGAGAATGAATCTCAACCATACAATTAGATTAGAGTTACAACACTTGTTCATTAGAGTTATATCCCCGAAAAAATTTCGAACCTAAAAAAAAATTTTTTTTCTAAATTTTGCTTTTTTTTTTGGAGTTACATCACTTATTCATTAGAGTTATAGCGTGAGAAATTCATTCTCATTTCTCATGTAAGTATGCATTCTCGTATATATATATATGTATAGAGGAAAGATTCTAAATGGCGACCCTGTGTTTTGCAAAATTTTAAATGGTGGCTATTTTATTTTCTCATTCTAGATGGTGACTTTTAACTTTATAGAAGGTAACTTTCATGACCTTATCTTCTAAGTTTTGTTAATAAACCCTTAAATAATTAAAAAAATGACTTTATTAAGAAAAAAATGAAGTTTTCCCTTTCTCAATACATTTTGAATGTGAGGTCCTCGTGGGAGCCCAATGGTTGGTGCTCCAACCTCTCAACCGCAAGGTCGGGTGTTCGACTCTCATCACTCTCCAATTTGGGGAGTTTGTATAAAAATGTCTGCTTGTGGGTATAAATCCCCTCTACCCAGCCAATGAGCTGGTGTGCCCTGCAGCTGTTGGGTGCTCGGGATCATGGGTCTTGGATTCGGGTTCTTCTCACCATTCCTCACCATGCAAGGAGTTGTTTCAGAACTTCAAATCCGGAAAGCTTGGAAAAGTCTATCTTGCGGATGGCAAGGTAGTGCAAGTCATGGGGAAAGGTGATGTGACTTTGAAACTCACTCATGGTGGCTCGTTGGAGTTGAAGGATGTTAAGTTCATCCCAAGGTTGAAGAAAAGCTTGATATCGGTGACCCAACTTGCTACATCGGGTCACAAGGTTGTGTTTGATGGAGGTTCTTGGAAGCTTGTCAAAGGAGCTATGATCATAGCTCGGGGAACAAGAAGCGGAACACTATACACCATTGGGAGCACAAGGAAGGGGCCCGGAATTGGGGTGGGAACTTCATGTAAGGTGTCGTTTGGTCGGGAATCTATCGATAGTGGGCCAAGGGATGAGAACCGTGGTGAAGCGGTATCCCGGTGGCAAATTGACCGGTAAACGCACAAGGTGAAGGGCGACACACAAGCATGTTGTGCCGGAAATCCTAAGTGGAGCAAAGGGTGTTTTGTTCGGGTGGGAGCAATGTGAGTTTGCTCTTAGAACAATGAGAAGCTTCTTTGGCTAAGGTGATGATTACTTTGTTGTGGTTGGATTGGACCTCAATGGTCTTCCTTGGTTGGAGAGGAAGGGTCTTCATTTGGTTGTGGTGTCTCTTAGATGAACCGACCTCCGGGGTTAGGAGGGTGTGTAGGTTTGTGTAGGGATGTTACAATGATTTGGAGGTGTTGTTATTGAGAATCAAAGTCGGTGTTGACTTTGATCTCTTTGTATTGGAGTTGGTGCAAACTTCAATGTCATTTCCTTGGTTTAGAGGAGATGTGTTGTCATGGGATTGCTTAGACTAGGTGGGAGCATGGTGATGATGCTCGGGATTGCATCTAGGTGGGACCATGACCGTGATGGGGTTGGAGAGATGTTGGATCGGGGTTGGTTGAGACCTCAGTGTTGTTTCCTTTGGTGAAGAGGAAGCGGGTTTGGCTATGGCCAATGTATGGAGAGGTGATGGTGATGGTCATCGGGTATTTATGGAGGATGTTCTCTTGTTTAACCCGATCTCCAGGTGGGAGATTGTTGGGTTTTTGGTGGAGATGGGTGAGCAAGCAAGGAGGGAGAAGAAGCCTCGAGCCATGGAGGAGCTGGCAGCCCGGCGGCCCGGGCGGGCAGCAGGTGGCCCGGGCGGGCAGATGTGGGCCCGGGCGGGCTGCTCCCCGGGCGGGCTCCTTTTGGCTCGGGCGTGCGTTTTTTGGCAGATTGAAGGCAGGAACTTGCAGAAAGTTTTCCCCGGACGGGCAACCATTTTGCCCGGGCAGGCGGTTTTGGGCCCGGGCGGGCTTACCCAGATCTGCACGTGTTTTTCGCGATTTAAGTTTTAATCGTGCCCTTGGATTGCTTTTATTCCTTGTAGTATAAATACCCTATTTTCTGGTTTTAGAGAGTGTAGCACACATATCTCATTGTTCAAACTTGGAGCCTCATTTTTTCTAGGGTTTTAGGAGAGAGAGTGAGTTTGTGAGAGATTGTATGTTCACCATTGATTCTCCATTGATTCCATAGTGCAAGTTTGTGGGTTTTTCTCCCGGAGCTCGGGTTTCCCACGTTAGTCTTGGTGTGTTCTTTCTTGTTTTCATTCCTCTTTGCATTACTTGGTTGTTGTTTCAATTTCTCAATTCTTGTTGATTATTGTTGATTATTGCACAATCTAGTTAACACTTAGTTTCTAAATCACAACAACAACATCATTATCCTCATATTACAATAATTTGTTGCATAACGGTTTTATATACAAGTTTGTCTTTAGGAAAATCTAAAATGAGATTTACTACATAAACGTAGTGTGGATAACTTTTGTGCCCTTTTCTTTTATAGCATAGACAGATAAAGAATAACAATATACATCTCTCAACCTGGAAAGTTGCAAGGAGAAACAAAGGACTGAGATTATAATTTCTCATCAATTTGTTAGATGATGATTATTATTGTAAATGTCGTATGACATTTGACCAGTAAAATCATTTCTAATATCACAAAAAATAGGTTGCAATTAGGAGTCGTACATCAGATGCCCACTTATCATTGATCCTAAAGCTGCTGACCTGACCCATGTGATCGTGAAGTTGTGTGCATATACCAACTTTTCAACATCTATGAAAATGGGAGGCTGGGAGGGGGTGGAGGGCAACGTTTGGCAAATCAAATGCAAAGTACAGTAAACTCCAAATAATGCTCATTCAACTTAAAGCTTTTCCCACAAGGAGATATTGGAAGTAAATTAGGGGTTATTCTGTTCTTCCCATCATCGAGCTCATGCAGGTCAACAGGAGCTCTTCGAACAATAATCCGACACCTAAAGTGAAAGCTAAAACAAAATACCACATATGTGAATAACGGCATCAGTGCAGCAAAAATGCTACAAGCTCTTCAGAGCATGGGCGTGTATGGTAGAAATAAACATCACGTTATTTGAAGCATCATCCTCCAGATGCCAACCTCAGCAAGCATCAAGATCCCTGCACGGAGGAGGCTTCAGTTCCCCTAACAATGTTTTAGGTCCTCCTTCTGGGCTTGACCTAATTCTGTTTGGATTTTGGGTGCCAGCCTGAAACAGCAAATCAGAATAAGCTTTAAGATAGCATTCCACAAAATTTATTTTCTTCAAGTTTCTTAATAAAGAGATTAGGAGAAGACAATAGTGTTCGCTTTGCCAACAATAATAAACACTGATAAGCAAAATGAGGGATTGAGAGCACTCTTAGCAACAGATAGCACATCATAGCATCACAGCAGCCTGGCAGCTCTTTCATACAGAACGTTACCTGCCTGTTTGGTAGGCGTTAATATATGGTGGTAATAGTCATGAACTTGTAGGTTATTTTTGTGAATGAAGTTTTATATCAATATATACATGGTAATACTCTTCCTTCCCAAATACCTCTTTTTCTCCACACATCTTCATTACCATCATTTACCATTTTAGAAGTATTATTACAAATTTATAAGGATGGTCCATTGGCATAGGTACCTACAACCCGCTTTTGTATCTGCTTCGTACCCACCCCAACTATCCTCCCAAACACTTTCTAACATATTCAAAACTTTCAAGTTTAACCCCTCCAAAAAGAAGTGAAACTTTTCACAAGTGTAAGATCAGAACGTGAGTGGACCAATCACACATATTGATATTAATGTAAGAATGTATGATAAAATCAAGTGTCGATATTTGCTATTAATATTTGATTATGCTAGTTTATTAATGACTACTTCTACATGTATGTATCATTTATCTATTTAGGAAGAGTATATTTCCTAAAAGGCTAAAACTATATACTTCATCCTAAGATAAAAAGCATATTATCAATGAATTAATTTTTAATTTCAAAAAAAAAAAAGATAAAAAGCATATCAGAAAAATATTTTTTTATACTGTTCACATATCATTTTTCAATAAATTATCTATGTTTTCCCTAAATAAAGATTCAACATAGTACATAATGATCCGTTAATAGTACTCTGTATCTTCATGTAGTATTATAATTTGGTAGTAACATTCAAGTTTCAATAGGTGTTAGTTCAGCCAGAATATTAGAAAAATGGTAGCATCCTTTTCCAAAACTCACCTGTTAACTCTGCTTCTACTCCTATGTCCTCCCTCATTATTCTGCAAGATTGAACATGAAATTGACTCGTTAACAAAATACTACATCCAACGTATCTGTAACAAAACCCAAAATCCAGGCACTTGTAATTCCATTTTCATACACAACAAACCCGAACGCAAGGCCGCCAACGCCGAAGATTTGGCTAAGGTAGCCATTGATAAAATGTTACAAGTTTTGTGTGAAAATGTGGATTACGTACAAAGTGAAAAGAACAAGATCATGCAGATGAATTATACATATATATATGGTGAAGGAAAGGTTAACTGGGACATTATAATATCTTGTGAGAAGAATTATTATGAAATGAAGATGGAAGTTGAAGAGACAAGATATATGGTTTTTAAGACTCCTGTTATAAATAGGCATGCTAAGGCCAAAGTTGATGAACTTTATGGTAAAATTAAAGGACTACTACTTTATAAGTATGGAAAATGTGAAGATATGGTGAATAAAGGTTTTGGTGATTTGTTCTTGGATTTAAGTTTATTTCAGGGGATTAGTGAAAGAAATCAAATTCTCAGTTTGTTAATTGAGATGTTTGTTCGTGCTAGTGAAGATTTTGCAGAAATGAAAACCGCAGATGAGGGGTTAGAGGAGGCTAGAGCTAGTTTTATAAAATTTATTAAGTATGTAATGGTTTGTTTATTTGGAGGTGTCTTCTGTTCAATTATCGCAGTTCTAACTTTACCATCTTGGGTTTTTCTTCTGAGCTAGGGAGTGGAAGAATAAGTAAAGATGTAACGATTTGACTAGAAAATAATGTTAAAATCCGCAAAATTTCAAAGTCTATTGAATTATTTGGTAAGAAAGTTATATATTTGTATACCGATTTTTTTAAGCTATGATGAATTTCCCTTGTAAGTGGAGGAAAATTTGGGTATTCCACTTTATAAAGGGAAAAAAATCAAACCCTTGTCATAAGGGTGGAAAGAAAACCTTCAACTAATTAGGCCAACTTTAATTCTTTGTTTAATTTTCATTTGTATATTGAAATACATATGATGTTAAATGGTTAACACCTTGTAAGTTATCAAGTAGAAAATATTATGTGAATTAATCTATCTATCTTTATGTCATTATTTGCAATGGGATTGGTCCACAATAAACTAGGTTTGCGCGCGTAGTTTATTTCAAAAGGTCATATCTCACTCGTTTTTCATCGGAATTGAGCTTTTGACCAGTCGTTAGAAAGCCATAGAGGCAAATTTTCATCTCCAACTTGAATCTTCCCTTAATGTTGAGTGTGCTGTGAGAAATGTCCATTTAAAGTTGACCCAATTGTTCATAAAAGTAAACTTATTAGTATTTATTTCCTTTTGTTATAAAAGCATACCCATTTGTTTATAAGAGTAACCCTCTTATTGTTAAAAGTAACCTCATCTGTCATAGGTAACCACATTTAATCATATGAGTAACTCCTTTCGTTTATAAGAGTAAGCTCATTAGTATCTCCTTTTGTTTATAAAAGTAAACCCTTCTATTATTATGCGTAACCTGAAAAATATTGAATACCCTCAATTATTTTTTGGAGTATCTTGTTTATGCATACGAGTAATCTCGTTTAATCATATGAGTAGTCTCATTTAATCTTATGAGTAAACCTATTTAATCATAAAAGAAATCTCATTTATTCTTACCAGCTTCTAACCTAAATTAATCATACGAGTACATGTCAAATGTTCACAAAATTAACCGCATTTATTCATACTAGTAACATATTCGTTCATAAGAGTAAACTGAATAATATTTCCTTTTGCTATAAAAGTAACCTCATTTGTTTATAAGAGTAACCCCTTTTATTGTTGAAAGTAACTTCATCCGTCAACGATAACCACATTTAATCGTACGACTAACTCATTAATTATATGACGACCCCATTTAATCATGCGAGTAACCCCAATAGTTCTCAAAAGTAACTTCATTCATTCATTGATTCTAGTAACCTCAATCATTCGTTCATAAGAGTAAACTGATTAGTATCGATCCCTTCTTGTTATAAAAGTAACCCCATTTGTTTATAAGAGTAACGCCTTTTTTATTGTTAAGAGTAACACCTTTTTATGGTTAAGAGTAACATTAATCGACAGAGTAACCACATGTCCACATCTACGAGTAACTCCATTCATTCATAGGAGTGACCCCTTTTATTCATTAGTATTTTAACTATCTTTTTAGAACTTAGGCCCTGTTCTTTTGAACTTATTTTGGCTGAACCGAACCGAACTTATTTTATTTTGGCCGAACCGAACTTATTTTGGCCGAACCGAACTTATTTTTACTTATTTCGCTGAACCGAACTTATTTTTACTTATTTTGGCCGAACCGAACTTATTTTGGCTGAACTGAACTTATTTTTGCTGAACTAAACTCTATTAACATAATATTATCAATACTTATTATTATAATAATCAATAAATATTAACATAATATTATCAATTTTTATTATTATTATTTTATTATTTTATAATAATTAATAATAAATAATAATAAAATAAATAATAATAAAAATAATAAGATAATAATAATTAATAATAATAATAATAAATAATAAATAATAATAATAATAAATAATAAATAATAAATAATTATAATAAATAATAAATAATAAATAATAATAAATATAAATAATAAATAATAATAAATAATAAATAATAATAATAATAAATAATAATAATAAATTATAAATAATAATAATAAATAATAAATAATTAATACTAAATAATAAATAATAATAAATAAATAATAATAATAATAATAATAAAAAAAAATAATAAAAAAATATAAGAAAAAATAAAAAAATAAAAAAATAAAAAAAATTAAAAAATAAAAAATTTAAAAAAATTAAAAAAATTAAAAATAAAAAAATTAAAAAAAAATAAAAAAAATTAAAAAAAATAAAAAAATAAAAAATTTAAAAATAAGTACAAATTCAGCGTTATTATAATTATAATATTAATAATAATAACAATATTAATAGTAATATTGAGAACAAATATACTAATTACAACATTATATGTATACCGAACTTATTTTGGCCGAACCGAACTTATTTTGGCCGAACCGAACTTATTTTGGCTGAACCGAACTTATTTTTACTTATTTTGGCTGAACTGAACTTATTTTTACTTATTTTGGCTGAATTGAACTTATTTTTACTGAACTGAACTTATTTTTACTTATTTTTGCTGAAAATAAGTCCAAAAGAACAGGGCCTTAGGGCCTGTTCTCCCCAGCTTATTTTCAGTTCAGTTCAGTTCAGTTCAATTCAATTCAGTTCAATTCAGTTCAGTTCAGTTCAGTTCCTAAATGATAATCATTACTATTAATTAGTTATAATTTAATTCAGTTCAGTTTTGTTCAGTTCAGTTCAATTCAGTTAAGTTCAGTTCAATTCAGTTCAGTAGTTTTATGCCGAAGAGAACATGTCCTAGTAACGTACCCTTTTGTGTTTTAGGTATTGCATCCAAGATCATCATCCCACACACTGAGCATAGAAGAATTCATCGTGGTAAAATAAGATGTTTATATTGGAAGGATTTATGCACAAGGGAAGGGTTTGTGCACAAGGGTCAACTTCAAATGGACATTTCTCACAGCACTACACTCAACATTTTGGGAAGATTTAAGTTGGAGATAAAAATTTGGCTCGATATCTTTCCAAAGCTTGGTAAAAAAGTTCAATTTCGATGAAAAACGAGTGAGATATAACTTTTGAAGATGAGCTGATGAACGCGCTGCCACACGATGTGTAACTGACCGCACAGAGAACGCGTTGGATTTTATAAGTAATTTTAATAGTGTGATGTATACCAACATCAAAACATACTAATCCACAAGCAAGCAAACATTGAATTATTCATGTATTAGGAATAGTCTTCAATAGTTAATGAAATAAACTTAAACATTAACTTCTGACTTGATCTATCTATCTATATTTATCTATATCTATATCTATATAAGCCTAGAAAAATAAGCCTAAGTGTCATGCCATGAAGCTTCCTCTGTTATGCCACGTGGCATTGACATTCTTCTAATCCCCTTCATTTCGACCTATTGATTGCTTATTCCACGTGGTAATGTAAATGCAAGGATTTGCTTCGCTTTGCTTGCCTTAAATCACGCCCAAATTGTGAATATTGATTCTACTCTTATTCAACTCATTGTGAGCAATTGCATTTCTTCAAAGCATATCTTCTTCTTCTTATATTCAAGCCATGTCCTAAAATTTTATTTTTTCTGAGATAATGCGAATAAGTTCTGGGTCATTGAGTTGTATCCGAGTAGAAAAGAAATGAGAAGAAAAATGAAGTGAAGTGAGAGAGTTTGAATGGAGATGAGGTAAAATGGGAAACAATTTGCATGAAGTGTTTCATAAATGGAGTGAAGTTGTAATGAGGAGAGAGAAAGATGGAGTGAATAACCGATTTGGCTTAATGAAATGTATCAATGGTTTTTTTTTTTTTTTTTTTTACACACTTTATTTCCATGTGTATACAAGTTTGTAATATTATATAACTCAATAGTGATTATATTAGTAACCATTGAAAGACCTTAAATGGATAGATTATTATATATAATGGAACAGTTTGTCGCAAATATAACTGGGTTTAGATACCAACATTATGTTAATATAGTACCAACTAATTAAGACAATTTTGTTGCTTTAAAATATTTTTGCTTTATTAAGTATGATCATAATTAAGCCTTTTGTTTATTAAAATATATAAACATTTGTTGATTTGTACTTCATATGTGGTATGTTTTTCCAAATAACAGATGGATCGGAGAAAATTGTGTGTATATATATAAAAAAGGAAGATTATAGCTTCACAGTTAGCAGATTTAGGAGCTAATATTTGACTCTTAATTAACTCTTAATTAAATATAATACATCATTAAGCTAAATAAATACGATTATCTCTTAATTAAATTTGTTAAAAGTATGGGCTAATGGCTATTACAGACTAATTGGGAATTTTACGCATTTTCTCCCTAATCAATTCTAAACCTTATATTGATTTTACCAATATTTGAAATTTTATATTAGGTAAGAATATATACTATGTTGATTAAAATATATATATATATATATATATATATATATATATATATATGATTCTACAGTAATTGTTTGATTGATAAATTAGGTAAGTAATTCCCTAATTACTTCAAGTCGATTTGGGTAGTAATTTTTGGAAAAAAAAATTGATTTAGGTTATAATATACGTAACCATAAATAACAAATAGTAATTTATTTTTCGAAATACAAAATTGTTAATTGGGTGGTAAGAGGATCGAAGAGGAAACTATACATTTACCTTCGCAATTATTAGACTCAAACATCAGCTAGGGAACTAATCTAGCAATAAGTAAGATATTGAACAAATAAGTAAGGACATGCTCTAAAAGAAATTCTTAGCATACATTTGTATGATACTCATATGAGAAATTTTGGCAATCATATTATAATTAAAAGAACAATCCGTCTTGCGTGACCCTGGCTCACATTAAAAATAGTGTGGGACCGGACCTAGACACGTGCCCCACTACAAACTAGTCACTCCCGCTTTCCAAAATTCGCTCGATTTTCTCTCTCTTCAATAAGATTCTCTCGCTCTAAAATTTTAACAAAAACAGTTGTTCAAAACAAACATACACTATATCATTTTAAAACACACTATATCATGTCAAAATACACTATCATATCAAACACTATAACGATCGATTATGATAATTTTGTGTAATATACAAATAAACTACACTATAACATTTTAAAATACACTATATCATGTCAAAACACACTATATCATGCAACACTATCAAGTCAAAAAACACAGCAAAACACAATCATGTCAAAATACACTATACCATTTCAAAATACACTATATCATGTCAATATACACTATAACATGCAACACTATTATGCCAAAAAACTCAGCAAAACACTATCATTTTAAAATACACTATATCATTTTAAAGTACACTATATCATTTCAAAATACACTATAACATGCAACACTATCATGCTAAAAAACTCAGCAAAACACTATCATTTTAAATTACACTATATCATTTCAAAATACACTATATCATGTCAATATACACTATAACATCCAACACTATCATGCCAAAAAACTCAGCAAAACACTATCATTTTAAAATACACTATATCATTTTAAAGTACACTATATCATTTCAAAATACACTATATTGTTTCAAAAAATACACTATCAAGGTGAGTGAATTTATCGAGGAGAGAGAAGTTATCGGGAGAGAGAAAAGAGGGGAAGATCGAACGCGCAAAAACGAAAAGTTAATCATTAAAACTCACGTGAGATGGATAAGGTGCACACTAAGCTAGTGTGCACCGGGTCCATATTAGTTTTTTTATTAAAAGAATACGCATTCGCATAAAAGACAAGCTCTCTCCAGAAGTTGTATGGTATACCTTGGAGTACATAAAGCTATGCACTTCCAAGACAAAATCTCAATTTTTTTTTTTCTCCTAGCGAGGCCCACTTAAATTAATAAATAAAATAATAGATAGTATTAGTGTCTTGGGAACACATAGCTCTATGTACTCTAAGGTGTACCTTATAATTTGTGCTCTCAAACATGCCAATAAAATATACAGATGTTTACGTTGAAATGTCATGTGATGCAACTCTCTCATAGTCAAAATGCATTTTCTCTCATAGTCCATTTAATTTAACATGTGTATAATGAATAAAGGTATAAAAATTTACACGAATTCGAAGTAAGTATGAGATAAGGTCGAGGACCATAAAATTAGTTAAAATTAATTAAAGATTACCTAACAAACGTACATGTTTTGATTCTACTGTTAATTCTAGGGAAATAATGCATGACAATAATACTAATTATTATAAATAAGTCATAATCGTGCAACATACGAGTCATAAGTAAGTTTTAAACTATTCTCAATACAAGACCATAATATTTTAAATTTCAAGCTAATAGCTATTTTATATTTAGCTATAATTGTTCTCATGTTGTTCTCTAAGATCATATTTCTTTTTTCTCTAAAAGTACATGCACTTCCATTTCTCAGGGTCAAATTTAATATAATTTTATCTTAGTACTCCATAAGTGTCAAAATATCATCGCGTAAGATATGCCTAGATCCAGTTGTTATGTATAATCACAAAAAACTGATTATCAAATGTGTGCATCCAATACCTTGAAAAAAGAAAATAGAACAACATTAGAGAATAGAGTGTGGAAGGTCCTACATGGGTGTTTTTTTTATAGATCAAAACCAGCTTAAAGTTTCTCTTCTAAAATATATATAAAATTATGGATTATATGCTTAACTTCTATAATCATCACTTCTAATATGGACCTATGAATGTGGTTCATGACATGACCGGATCCGGTGGTAACATGGGTGCAATTCGTTACAACTTAAGTGATTTTGTTTAAAGGATCTCAATTCACAATAAAAAAAACGAAATAATGTACATGGGTTTCATGATCATATAGCATGCATCATCGGCATGACTTCCATATACTTTACACCATGGGGAAATATGTTTTAGGGTCGTAATAGCTTAATGATAGAGAATATATGTTTATGATATTATCGTGTATAGATTATCCTTATATTTCCAGGGTCTCTAAAACAATTAGGATTGGCACTTTGTAACCTATTAAATTTAATTAACTAATCTAAAATAGCTTAATATTAAAACGTAGAAAATTCATGTCATAAACTAATAGCTTATAACTATAATTAGTTAAGTTCTATGTTACTCATGTTCTTCTATCATTCAATTTCAATTTATATAAATTATGAGGGTATAGTAATTGTTTTTTTCCTCTTAAGTAAATACATTATATACCAATGTGAAAGTTTTTGAATTAGTTCCCCAATCTTGATCTCAATTTCATAAGTAGCTAGCAGTTAAATATAAGATATAAATAAAATATATATGCTGTATTTTTAATAAGTTGAGTAACCCATTTTTGTTCACCGATGTGGATGAGATATATTTTTTTATAGGTAAGTTGAATTCTCTTGCAAGGAGGGGAGAAATTGGGAATCCCTCTTGCAAGGGTGAAACTCTATCCCATGATCTTTGGGATTAGAGGTAATGCCAATAACACTATGCTATCACCTATTGCTCATTTTTTTTCTTACATGGCTGTAAATAGATATGTTTGTATTTGCTGTCATATTATATCATTTTCTTATCTTTATCAGTTTTTCTAATACAATGCATCCATACATATAAAAAAACACGCTATTATAACCAAAACATTAAACTAATTTTTTACTTTACTAATTATAACACATATATTAATTAAACATTGAACTTCCCGTGCATTTTGCACGGGTCTAAAAACTAGTTACACTAATATTCCCTTTTCCCTCTTTTTTGTGCACGAAATAGGCTCTCTTTATCTATTTTCTCTCACACAGACTCCCCTTCTCCCCCGGCCCCACCCAATACAAAATAATACTCTTCCCATTATATTTTATAGTGTTTGTATTTCATTTTGTGTATCAGAGAAAATTATTCCTATTATTTGAAGTCTTTCAACTTTAATTATTTAGTTGTTGTAATCCTATTAGTTGTTTTTGTTTATTTAAGTTAGTTTTATTGGATAAAACATTCAACACATTTTATAAAAAGTTTGTTTTGTATTTTGTTTTAGAAAAAGAAAAACTATTTACTATCCAACACAAGCATTGAATACAAATCATGATAAGTTCAACTTTCCTTTTTCTTGTAAAAAAATAGAAACAAACATGTTAAGAATAATATTTCACATCTGAGTTGGGACTAATTATCCCACATCGAAAAAGAAGAGGGATGATTACTAACATATAAGATTATTGGTGCGCTACTCTACCTATCATCAATTAGTTTTAGGTTGGAACCATGTTGGGGTTATATGTGGTGAACTTCTCTTATAGTGCGTGCTTGTGTGTTGGCTCAGTAAAGTTTATCAAAACACTATGTTGACTTTCACACTTGTCAATGTACAACTTTGACTATTAATATCTATATTCACCGACTATAAAAATCATGAAAAAACTGATATTATGAAAATATACATTAAGATAGTCCAACAATTTATATCATAATATTTGTTTTAGTATATTAGTAAAAAAATTATAAGGTCAAAATGGGTCATAAGTTAATTTAAAAGTCAAAGTGCAACAATTACTAAAAATCAAAGGGAGTAATATTTGTTGACAAAATTCTCCAATAACAATAATCATGACATTATATTACTACCAATCTACCATGCCTCTACCAGGATTTAAACCCTAGTCTCCCGGCCTATAAGAAAATGTACGTGAGGCAATTCTAACATGCCAAGAGGTCCTCGGTAACAGTACGTTATTTAGAGTTGATTATCTTCTATACCTTCTTGTGTCTCATCATCTCTTTTTCTTTCAAATAATCCATATTGACCACTAAAATTAAGTACTTCCTTCGTTTTTTTTTTTATTTGCTACATTATTTTGGTACGGTTTTTAAGACAATTTTAACCCTTTTTCTTTTAAGTTTATATTATAAAAATTTAATTATGAATCTACATCAAGACAAATCTAACCAGATCGAACACACATGACTTATATTTTTACTTATAAAAAAAAATTAGTCAAAGTTGATGGCCATGTGATTTCCCAAAATAAAAATATAAAAACCACCTTTAAGTAACATACTGATGTGTTAAATTGAAGGAAGAAGACATTCCTTAAACAAAAAAAAAAAAAAAAAAAAATTGAAGGAAGAAATTCCTTTAACAAAAAAAAAAAAAGAGTTGAAGGAAGGTGTACAATGAGACATATGATCTATTGATCTCATCCTCTTTATCTATGTAACTATGTAAATGTTCCTACTTACTAGTATATCCTAGTAGTACAAAACTAAGGTAGTTAATATTTGTTTGCGGAGTTAACATCTTGTCTCCGACACGCCGACAATGAAACCAACATTTGAGTTCAATCGCAAAAACATGAGATCAACCCACATTCAACCGTGTTTCCACTCTTCTGTTTTTTTTTTTTTTTAATAAAAAAAATCCTCTCTTAATTAGCTTCCTCCTTAAGTCATTCTTTATATATTTGAAACTCCAAAACAATGCAGCCATAACCTCAACATCTCTCTCTCTCTCTTAAAACTACTCCATAAACTCAGCGATTCTCTTGTTTCTGAAATTGTTAAAACTTTCGATCGTCAAATATTTGATCAAGTGTACGTAAGTCAAAGCAAAGAGAACTAAAGCAGCTAGAAGAAGCTAGCATTATATTGACAGTTTCAGCGATCGATAAGCTTTGTAAGGAGTAGATGAAGATGAGAATTCTAGATATGGTTAGAGTTGGTGTAATAGTCCCAATAACGGCATTAATCGTCAGTGGAATTGGATTGTATGGCTTACTGAAGCCAACTCAAGATGGTTGTACTTATACAACTACTGTTAAATCAACCTACTATCCGATTTCGACGTCGAAAAATCTATCTACGAACAAGTACAGATTATATTTGTATCATGGAAGTAATGGAAGTGACAATAATAATGTTGATTTTGATCAGTATATGAAGCAGTTGAGTGGTGTTCCTGTTTTGTTTCTTCATGGCAATGCCGGTAGCTACAAGCAGGTACTTGTTTGAGTCTCAAGTTTATCTATATTTATTTGCATGCAATAGACATAGTATTATTTGTTTTCAAAAGGACTAGACATAGTATTATAATAAATTAATAATAGTAATAAAGTCGATTAGCTTATACAGTAAATTAAATTACATTTTGTTACCATTATCTCATTATTCGTAGAATTTTTCCTAATTATAGTACCAAACATTCGTTTTTGGTCGTTTTTTTATATATAATTTGTTTAATTTACGTTTGCAAAGTTATCTCTATCGTAGATTTTTTTTTTTGTTTTAAAAAAAAAAATGAAAAAATGATATATCGGAGGTGCTTGCTTTAATTGGATGAGACGACATGCGGTATCCTAGTTGATGATCGAATGAAAACCTCATGTTGTTATTTTTGTAAGATTCTTTTTGTTTTTTTTTTTTTAATTAAAAAAATCGGAGGTGCTTGCTTTAATTGGATGGAACGAGGTGCTGGTATACTAGTTTTGTGAACAAGGATGAGTGACATCAAGTTAAATTAAGTGTTTTGACTAAAAAGCCTAGTACAATCCGAGTCGATAAAGTTTTGACAGTAATTAGAGGTATATATCCTAGTTGATGATCGAATTAATTAGCATCATATTGTAATTTTTGTAAACTTGACGAATAATATTAATATAAAATTTATTTCATTTTGATTTTTAGCTTGTTTGTCGGATCGAGTAATGATCAATCGCTGTAGTGTTGCACTATGTGATTTGGTGCTTTAGAATGTATTAGAAAAATCAATTTAAATGTCACGGTATATGTATCTGTGTAAAAATTATAAATAGAATGTAGCAATTTGTTCTTATAAGAGCTAACATGGAATCTTAATTAGAAATGTGCATTAAGAATAGTACCGAAACATCATGACTTTCAGATTTGGTTAATTCTTCGAAGGAAATTCATAACTCATTTTTTGACGTATAATGCGTAAAATTTGTGAAAATGGCCTCGTGCGCAAGTATTTGCAAACTATAGAGCAAGGAAAGACGGAAAAATTGGGTCTAACAAGTAACAACAGCCTTGAGACATGCAGTCATGTGCATGAAGATGCTACCATGTCGTTGTTTTTGTACATATACATAATGTGCAGCTGCTGCTTCTGTTTGTTGACGTAATTGTTGACAGAGAAGAGAAGGAGAAACTTTCTCGTCATTCTTTTTCAGTCTTTCATTGTTGCTTTGCTCCTCATAGGTGCGTTCGCTCGCAAGCAAGTCTCATGAGGCATACACCTCAGGGCCACCTGAACGTACTTATTATCAGGAAGCTTCTTTGAGGCCAGAGGAGGGAGGGCTGAGCATTGATGAAGCTAATTTTTCTCTACCCAGCAAATATGCTTCTATGCTGGACTGGTTTGTTGCGGATTTGGAAGGCGAACATTCTGCTATGGATAGTCAGATCCTTGAAGATCAAGCAGAATACGTTGTAAATGCCATTCATCGGGTATGCTGCCCTGCTGGGATCCTCTCACTTGTACTTCTCTACATGATCTATGATTGCATTGAAATTGGCTGGTTTCATCTATTCACTAGTTTGTTTCTTCTGCATTTGCTAGTTGGCTACTTGCTATCTGTCCTACTACAGTATCTTTTGCTTGCTTCTCTTTGCTTAATTTTGGATATGCTAGCAGATATTGGATCTGTATAAAGATTCCTTCAATGCTAGAACTAAAGAAGGTGCTGCTGTCTCTGGGAATTTGCCAGAGAGTGTCATATTAGTTGGTCTGTCCATGGGCGGTTTCGTTGCTAGAGCTGCAACTGTTCACCCAAATTTACGGAAATCAGCTGTTGAAACAATTGTTACACTCTCAAGTCCACACCAGTGAGTTCTTTATGTTTTTCTGTTTTTTGCCAATAAACAGTACAGCCGTTTAATAATACTATGTTGTAATGAGATTTACTTGATACAGGTCACCTCCTATCCCATTGCAGCCTTCTTTCGGATACTACTACAACTCTGTAAATCAGAAATGGCAAGAAGGATATCATATGCAAGTCCCTCATGCTCGGAGTTATGTACAACATCCTACACTCTCTAATGTTGTCCTGATCTCGATTTCTGGCGGAATCAATGATTATCAGGTTGTGTATGTACTTACTTTTCTTACTTGCTTTTCAGCAATTGGTGTTGCTTATGTCAATTGTCATGCTTTTTTATGTTTTTTTTCACTAAGATGCTGGAAGTATTTTCTTGGGATCCTGATTCCTGAGTATGCATTCATTAATTCAACCTTCTTTTTTGCTGCATTTCTGGTTCCACTGAGTGCATTAGTAATATATTATCAAGGTGATGCACATTCTAACTCCATTTCTCCCTGTTCTAAAGGTGCGGTCAAAGTTGGAAACTCTTGATGGCATTGTTCCTCCCACTCATGGCTTTTTGATCAGTAGTACAGAGATGAAGAATGTCTGGATGTCAATAGACCACCAGGCAATTGAAAGGTGTAATCAACTTCTTGTCCAGGTCAGGATCGACCAATCTCCTACCAGTGCAGTATATAGTTTAAGTTCTTCTTTCAGAGTTGTGATTTCCTTAACATTTGTTATAGGTGTCACACACACTGCTTAGTTTGGTGGATCCAAAAACAGGGCATCCATTCACCGAGAGACAAAAAAGACTGACAGTATTTCTAAGAATGCTTTATGGTGGCATTCGACATGGTGTTTATATTGTAGGTCAATCAGATGTGCTGCAGAGGCGTTTGGCCGTTGGTGGTGATAGAAGCCATTCTCTTGGTATATTCATCATGCTCCTTACTAAAAATGCTGATTTGTGAACCAAATATTTGAGATAAATTTACTTTTTGTACAAAGAAGGCACCATATTTGGATAGGGTCTTTTGATGATGGGCATGTATCAACCAATGACACTGCCTAAACATGTAGGCGAAAATACAAAAAGTGCAGGATTTGCTGCTGCTCTATGCACAGAAGGCTATAATTCTAGTATTAGCATCCTACAATGCGTCGAGCTCATGTAGATTCAGTAGAATTATGACTATATTTTCAATTATATAAAGCAAAAATCTTCATCTAAGGCATGCCATCTAATGAAAAGGCTAACTCAATGATGGTCCAGAAAAGTACTATATGAGAATTCCATTCTCATACATATACTTGGGGCTTAACCGGCTTATTTACACAGTTGCACAGTGAAGTCATTGGGACGTATTTTTCTTTCATGCTTCAATGATGCAAAACTGGTGTCTCTATGTATTTCAAACTTTGACCCAAAATATTGCAGATGCCTGTGCCAAAAACGCTCAATGGAATTGGAATATAGACAGCCTTGAGAGGGATCATCATAATCAGACGTCCACAGACACTGTCAGGAGAAGGTGGTTTGATATTCAGAAGCTGGTTAGTCTTATGTTTTTTATTTTATGTTACTTCTTTCGCAAACCACTTTATGCATCGATTTGAAAATTGATTCGAGTGACATCTTCCTAGTGCCTGTTTGTCTGAAAATGGTGACAGAATTGCTATAAATAGTTTTCTCTTAATCTTGTAGGTGGTTAAAAAATGCCATATCGATAATGGTTATGGATTGGATCTTTGGAGTCTAAAACGTATGGGAGATTGATGTGAATATCCATAGCAGTTGGCAAAATATCAGTGGTTTACATTGTTCCACTTAGGGCTGCATGCATAGTTTCACAAATATTCTATCACCTTGCTTACTTAAAATGTTCTATCTCCTCTATAATTATGTATTTATGTATCCTTGTGTTTAGGGTACAAAAGGGAAAAGCCATTTTGTACTGGTTACGAATCTTTCTCCTTGCTACGGGGTTAGAGTTCATGTCTGGCCTGAAAAAGGAAACTCTTCATCTGACTTGCCCCTTAGCAAAAGAGTAGTGGAGGTGACATCAACAATGGTACAAATTCCATCAGGCCCAGCACCAGGGCAGGTATCAGTTTGATAATTTCCTGTGTTACCCTCAAAGTTGTAACAACGACTATAATGATCTTATAATCAATACTTATTCTGAACTGTCGACTGTGAACTTCACTAATTAAATTTGCTTGATGCGGAGGTTTCTTACTTTCAGCAATCACAGTGGTTTTTTTTTTTTTTTTTTTTTTTGTAAAAGTAATGTACAAGGAAGTAAATATTCATTAGTTTCTATATGATTGCATATGAACTTATTCTTGTTTTTCTTTTTTGAACTTTTTATGGCCATTATTATCAGATTGAATCAGGGGGTCAGACAGAACAGCCTCCTCCATCCGCTGTGTTCTGGTTAAGCCCTGAAAATATGCAGGGATTCAGATTCATAACTGTTTCAACTGCTCCTCGGCCAGTATGGTCTTTGGACTAGCTATTCATGTTCATTCTGTATTTGCCAATAACTGAACTTTGAAGTTTATTTGCTTGATCTCTGTTTATAGAAGGTTTCTGGGGGACCTGCATCTGCAGCTTCGATGGCCGTTGGACAATTCTTCAACCTGGAGGATGGGGTTAAGGCATTTTCTCCGTTGTCATTACTTCTGTCTCCCTTTTCACAGAATGTGAGTTACTTTCTTTTAACAAATATCTTATTCTTAGAGATAGTCTACATGGATTATCATCTTTTACAATGCTATGATTGTGCAGGAGATATTGTTCGAGGAGGATCATCCTATTGCTCTTAATTTTGCTTTTACCATCAGTTTAGGGCTATTACCAGTCACAGTAACTCTTAAAACAGCTGGCTGTGGAATAATATATGATGAGCTTTCAGATCGTGAGGATGATGATGCTAAAAACAATCGTAAGAAATTATTTTTACTGAATCTTGTGTTTGATGGTTTTTTAGTATGATATTCTTAGAATCTGTAAGGTATTGAATTTGAATTTGGAATTTTGATGTAGTATAAATTCCTTCCTTTTCATGGTACCCACTATTGGTAATTAGCAGAAAGAGCTCAATTATAGTCTATGGTTTATGGTTTATCTTATTCTCCCTCTATATTTGGACTCCATGATGACATGATAATGCGCTAGAATAGCAACCCGGAGGCTTCTTACTTCCTAGTTTCTTGGATTTTATTTCATGAACTTTGGTCCTCTGTCCTCGTCTGGTGACTTGTGAGACAAATTTATGATCCTAGCAGTCTATTAAAAATTGAGCAATAGGTTGAGAAAATGCATTATAATTTCAGAAAAAAATAATTAGTGTCTTTGTAGCTCGCATTGCAAGAACCTTATAATTCAAAGTAAACATCTATTGTTTCTATAGGAAAAGAAAAATTCAGAATATGTTCACCTAGCTTTGTGACATTGAGTTTCCTTATTTTTCATATGTTTACCCTTAAGTTTGCTTGTTGATTACTGCCATATCATGTTAGGGCATTGCAACATACGATGTTTTTCAGCTGTGGCACTTGCTTGGGATAGGACATCCGGTCTTCATGTATACCCAAATTTGAATTCTGAGACAATTATTGTAGATTCTGCACCAGCACTCTGGCATTCAGCCCAGGGATCAGACAAAACAAATGTTTTGTTATTGGTACATCATCAGTTTCATTGCTAAGTTTGATATCACCTTTCACCAGTACAGATTGATTGTATCTACTCGTACACTTAACTACACATTTTTCTCCATTCTCTTCAACTAATGCCTTCCACAGGCTGATCCTCATTGTGCATACAAAGCTAGCTTTTCTGTCTCTATCACTGATACTGCAAGCAGATTTCTGCTTCTATACTGCTCCAAGGTGATGACATGCGCTTCATGATCATATCCAAATTTGATAGATTATGGAGATAACCTTTGTACCTGTGTATAGCGTATATGTTATGCATATCTTATAGATTACTCTCTTATGTAAACTTGAATATTTTGTCTACCAGTTAATGAGAAAATTAGAGATTTAAATATAATGTAATTCCCTGACTTTCTCATGAACTGGTAAACTATATATATACAAGTTTACATAAGGTCAATATCTAAAAGACATGCACAATAAAATGTAAGATATACATAAGATTATTTCGATAATCTATCGCAAATGTTGTTCGATGCAAGTTTTTCTGTGTCATATACCAAAAGAATCATGTATACTTAATTCTATGTTTGACTTTCCCAATAAGTAAAATCATTGCTTTACTGTTAGAAGTGTGGTTATACAAGGGATTGGTTAAGGAATGAGATGATTAAGAAGAAAGTTGGGTTATACCTCTTGAGAATAAGATGAGGGAGAATCGCCTAAGGTGGTTGAAACATGTAAGACAAAGCCAAGTGAAATGGGAAGAGCTGTACTTATCTTTATTTTTGAAAGAGGGAAGAGCTGCTAGGTATAGTGAATTGTGATAGTCACTATTTATTTATGTGTCATGGCTGGTTAGATTGGAAACTTTCCCCCATCTTTGAATAGGAGGTAGGTTGTCCTTTACAATTTTCAAAAGTTTTTGAAGTTCTGTCATCTTAAACAACACTTACAGTTCTTATTCTGACTGCTATGGAGAGTTTGATATAGCTGGGACCTTAAGCTTGCAGTGCTTTAAGCATTTAGGAAAATCTTCGACTTTCGTTGCTGTTTATGCCCCTTGATCTATTCGTTTGGTGATTTGTTGAGTTAAGTTGCAACTCTTCTTGTTGGTTATTTTTTATTAATAATTACTTGTCCCAAAAAAAAAATTTGTTGCACATTTGTGATAACTTATCACTCACAAAACGTAATTGTGTTTTAGAATTTGCTAAGCTTTGGTACTAAATTACTAATATTGTATGAAGCTACTTGTGAAGTCTAGATCCATCGAGATTGAAATTTTGAGATGCCTTGGTGTTGATTTACATTTCCTATGCTATGTGGTTGCTGTTGCAGATATTTGGTCTTATCATTGCTGTAGTCTTCTTTGCTCTTATGAGGCAAGCACGTGCTTGGGAGCTTGACTTGCCTATACCACCAGTGCTGACAGCAGTTGAGTGCAATATGAAGCTGTGTTATCCATTTCTCCTAATAACTGCAGTGCCTCTGTTGATTCCTCTGGTGGTCTCAGTCCTTCAGTTACATCCAATTCCATCAGTCTCAAGCTTTCTTGTTGTATCGCTTGCCTGTCTTGTGGTTGCAAATGGCACCATAATTATTCTTATTTTCTTCTCACTATTGTTGTTCAACATCAGTGCTGCTGTACATGAATTCTTCACAAAAAGGTCAGTTGTCCTTTTTCATTCACTTTCTACTTTCTTAAATGTGAAAAATCATTTAGCCCTGGCTCATTCTGCTCTGACTACACCTCGGCAAATTCCTTCTTTCAAATCAATAAGTATTGTGCTGGCTTGCTATCAATAAGTATTTATTCAATAGTGGCAGCTATAAGAATTAGTCACTTCCTTATCAGCTTCATTACGCAAATCCTTATGACCATCGGCAGGGTGTTTTTACCCTTATCATAGGGGAAGGACCTTAATCTTATCAAGGCCAGGTTATCATCAACCTTATCTAGCTTATTCTATCAATATAATTTGTATGCCACTTTACACTTCCTGTACGAGGAAAGTAAATTTTCAATATCATGTACACACAGTACAATT
Organism: Beta lomatogona; assembly: GCA_947646795.1. Taxonomy (NCBI): domain Eukaryota; kingdom Viridiplantae; phylum Streptophyta; class Magnoliopsida; order Caryophyllales; family Amaranthaceae; genus Beta; species Beta lomatogona. Next base: position 282,423 of record CANSNZ010001311.1, read on the forward strand.
TTTTCCTGCTTTGAATAATTTTTGTGATATTATCTGTCTTTGAAGTAAAAGAATAGTTTCTCGAGACAGAGCAGGTTATTTACTGAACTGTAATGATTGAGAAACAATATAGCTTCCCCAAGTCATTAACTTCCCATTCATCTACAGTTGTTATATCTTCCTAAGCATACATACTTTACTTGAGCTACTGACAAGTACTTAGCTAAAATGTGGAAAATAGAAGTTCAGCATAGCAATGTCCTTAATGAAAGTGAAAGATTGCAAAAAAAAATTTTCATTATTGAAAGTTGCCTTCATTCTTTGCAAGGAGAGTCATATTCAATATATCAGAAAATTTTTGTGACCCTGCATAAACAGGTGCATTATAAGAATATGTACTATGCTCATCAAAAACAGAAAAATTGAAGAAAGCTCACACTTACTCCGCATGTTCTTGTCATTATGTCCATGTTGAAAATACATGCAAAATTTATTGAGAATATCCACAGGTTCAACGGTCCTGTTTCAGTAATTCCAAGGTTTGAGAGGTCCTCTTTTGTTAATGGATCAGTCACGAGTTCTTATCCACTAATGTCCCTCAACTTCTTAAGAATTTAGAGTACGTTACCTATAATCTTGTTCAGTCTAACATAAGATAGATCATGCCTGTTCTGAATTTCTTTAAAAAGAATTTAAAGTCATAGTCGTCTCATAACATATGTTCGAGAATAGAATATCAACTACTTGCTAAAAGAATAGGTCTCTTCTAATGACGATGATGATGATGTTGTTGTTGTTGTTGTTGTTGTTGTTGTTGTTGTTGTTTTATCATATAGTTGTTTTACATTATTTTGCGGCAGGTGGCAAGTATGGGAACAAAAGTTTTGTTTGGTCTTTCTCAAGTGGTTCATAAACAGAATCTTTGAATTCAAGGTAGTCTCTTCAACAAGTACAAATTAGTCTCCACTTACTAAGCTAATCTGTAGTTAACTTTCCAGTTATATCTTTAAAGAAGTTGCTTTTTGTTTTTATTACTTCTCATCAATTAACAAAAAATTCATACCGGATTTGTTGCTGAGACAGGTAGTGAGAGTCATCAGATTTAATCCAGTATTCATGACAGCCTTGGTGGCAGTCATTCTGGTGTGCTTAGTTCATCCAGCATTGGGATTATTAGTACTGCTGGTAACACATGCTTCGTGCTGCCATAGTGCATTCAGGTAGTTCTTGCAAGCTTTCTGTTCAAGTAACCTATGCTAAACATCGCACTACTTGTTTTGATGCCTGTGGCTGATTGGATTAATTAGGTTTACAAGGTCTTCTGCTGAAAAAGAAAAAAGGAAAAAACCAAACCAAACTGTATTCTTATGAAATGAATAATAGTTGAACCATGTCTCTATGATTGTGAATTAAAATGGAATATATACCAACATGCTCCATTGCATATTTGAATATAGACCTTACTGTCCTTTCACCATGAAGAAAATTTAAAATTTTAAAAATGGAAGTTGGTTACTTGGCTTTAATTGACCTGATGATTTCTATTTTCCTAGTCTTCCTGGTTTTTTTCAACCTTCCCTTTGATAGTATATATGTCAAAATGTGTGTGTATTTTATCTTATTCATGTGGGTATTTTTTCCAACATAATGGTGTAGTACTCAATATTCATGCCATTGTCCGAGTCCGACATCAGAAGAGTAAGAAGGAATTGTAGTGTCTTTAGAAAGGCCTAGATGCCATTTTCAGCAACATAATCGACACTACTTACCTACAATTTATAGACTCTAGTTACCCACCTGCCTTTCTCTTTTGGTGTATCATGATCCTAGGAAGAGTTGTTTGGTGAGCTATTATCTGACAGCTTCCAATCGCAGGGGAATGCATGGGAAGCAGTATGCTCATCAGCACAGTGGTCCGTTGAAGCACTATTTTTCTTCAGAGGATAACCAGAAGAGTACTAGTGGATCTCCTAACAGCTATGCTGATTTACAGTCAGAGGTCTTCACGCACAGACATGGGATGCTGATTTTGCATTTGCTCGCAACGCTGATGTTTGTTCCTTCCCTTGTAGCTTGGTTGCAGGTATCAATGCTTAAAGCTTGTTCTTTTAGCAATCTATACTTGACATTTGATCTTATTTGGTAATTGTAGTTGGTTATTATTTTCTCACTGCCTGAATTGCCTGGTTGGCTGAATTGAGTAGATTTTAGCGCTGTGTATGACTAGTTATGACCACTATAGAAAGTAATATATTGAGGATACCCAATAATTTGCACAACTTAGTTGAACAAGGGAATAGTTGTAAGGTATGTGGAAACTTCCTAATATGCTTAAAAATTGTAATTTGACTGTTCTTACATTAACTTTTTCCATATTAGTTGGATAAATTTACAGTTAAGTTAAACAGAGAGATTATCTCACAAGGGAACTATAAATAATTTTAGATAATTTGAGATAGGTTCATAAAAGCAATATTTATATTCACTCAACTTTTGGAAACTATTTTTCCCGTAAAGAGAACAGCTCACATTTCATTTAGCAGTGGAGTTAGTAAATGATTGTAATCATTAGTCAAAACATCTTTTGATTATTTTCTTTTCTCAAAAGATAATTCTCTCGTCTTTTAGAGCATTTGAATTCCCCAGTGATCTCATGTTCTCATCCGTATCAAATGTAAAACATAACTCAAAATTATGCTTGTATCAGTTCTATTCGAATGCGAGTTCACATGTAAAATGTACCAAAATACATCTTCATTTTGGTCATTGCTTTTGTTTGCAGAAGGTGGGAAATGGTCAGAGGTTTCCATGGTTTCTAGATTCAGCTCTTTGCATTGGCGTCATCCTTCATGGTTCCTGTGATTCAAACACTGAATCTAATTTCTTCGTCTTCCCAGTGCCTGGTGTCAATGGGCTTAAAGTAACATTGAGCTTTGCCTATCTGTTTGCTGGGTACGTTTCATTCTTGTCAGGCCTGGCATTGACTCCTTACAGAGTGTTCTATCCAATGGCTACTATTGGAGTACTTTCATTTGCGTTCAGAATTATGCGAAGGACGAACAGAGAGAAGGGAGAAGCAATTTTTAGTAGGAAGAAGCACTCTCATCAGCACTAGTTGCTCCTATTACTGGAAGTTTTCATGTTTTTCTGGTTAGGTGGTTTTTGTGTGTTGTGACATCATTTGTTCATAGCTTTAAAGAGGTATTATAGCCTGGCTTCTGTTGCCGTCAGTTTTGCTAATTCCATGATCGTAGGCAGTTAGGCACACAATATGATATATGATTTTGTATAGCATAAGACAAAATTTTGGATTGAACCTTGCTACGAGAAAATAGAAATGTGCTTTATCGAGACATCGCAAATTCCCAACTATGAAGTTTATTGAGATGACTGTGAGAAGTTTTTTCTTGTCATGATCAACCAAACAATTTTCACCCCTTTGTAGGAAATAGAACTTCAAGGAATCACAACGAAGTAGTAGTTCCTAACTAAATGAATAAGTATACGAATGCTGATTTTTGTATGCATTTTGTACTACATTGTGTCTAAATTTGCCGAAGTTGATCACCCTTGACAATTACCATGTTGCTAAAATCTCACTTGGAAGGAAGGGAAGTGATCAGGTCCACGGTCAGGTGCAGGATTGATCTGAAATGTTCCTGTCTCCGTTGTATCACTAATAAAAAAAAGCCTTGTTTATGTCTATCTATGTGGGAAATCCTACCATCACATGTGTTACGTTAATGAAGGAGGAGGAGAGGATAAGTTTCCGTGAATTTCAACTAGTGTTGCCAAAATCCAAAAATTCCTAAAGTCTACATGATAGAGTTTATGAGAAAGCTTGAATTATATTGATGTAATTGTATGTGTATATATAGTACATGGATAAGCAATATAATACGTCTAGATACATTGGAGTATTTGTCTAAGTACATTAGCTAATAGTTAGGGATTGACTATCAACCTAAAAGAGTAAATCAAGGAGTAAATCAAGGGATTACAATAACTACAATATATTGACTAAGATATACTATGTATATCTTCTATACGCCCCCGCAAGATGGACGACCGGAGGAAAAGTCCAATCTTGGAAGATAAACACGTGATAGTTAATGAAGTTGAAGAAGTTGTCGGAGAGCTCTGGCACGGGTTTGAGCGACGACGACATTGACGATGAGTAGAGCAAAAATGAAGGTGATGACGGTCCACAAAGAGAAATGTTTGTTTTTGGGTTTTGTTTTAAAAAAGAAATAATTGAAATAAGAAACAATTAAAAGAGGAGAAGGGCGTTGGCTTTGTGGGTGTCTTTGATGGGAATTTTTTTTTTTTTTTGAGTAAAGAGGGAGAAAAAAATATATGGGTTCCTTCACCACCATTAGAGGAGAGATAGAAAAATGTAATGATGGTGACGGGTATTTAAAAGATAATTTGATGGTTCTCCATGATGGTTTTGGAGAAGGAAATTTAAGTTTGGCAACACTTGGTAGACAAACTACGGGGTGCCGAAAAGGGATTGTTTCTCCATAAAGGGTTTGGAGAAAAAAAAAATTGATAATTGGCATCTCTTGGTATATGAAATACGGGGTGCCAAAAGAGTTGAGCGGAAATGTGATTTTGGTTTGAAGCTTTCTGAGAAGGAAGTGTGATATGGTCACCATCATTTGTCGGCGTCGGCAAAAGGTTTTGATGGTGTAGCCATGATGGAGGAGGATGATGGCTGGTTTGGGAGTGATATTATCACTACCGCCATTGAGGGAGGGAGATTAGGGAGGGGAAGCGTGGTTACGGATCAAAGCTCTTGATACCATGATAGAGTTTATGAGAAAGCTTCAATTATATTGATGTAATTGTATGTGTATATATAGTACATGGATAAACAATATAATACGTCTAGATACATTGGAGTATTTGTCTAAGTACATTAGCTAATAGTTAGGGATTGACTATCAACCTAAAAGAGTAAATCAAGGAGTAAATCAAGGGATTACAATAACTACAATATATTGACTAAGATATACTATGTATATCTTCTATACTACATTCCAAAAGTATATGCTAGTTATAACACATGAAGCATTGATATACAAATTTGAATGGCAAAGTAATAGAAACAATCCTCTAAGTAGTAAGTATAATAGACATTCTTATCAAATAAATGAAAGGGAGTAATATGACCCAAAAAAACAAATGGTTGATCACCACGATTAAGAAGTTGTGGGCAATTTCTTGGGACTGCAACATTTTTTTCTCCATAAAAGAAAGAGAGAGGTGTGGGCAATAGACCCACTAAAAAGTCTTGCTCCTCGTTGTCATACCTCCCATTGCTCACCTGATAAATTATTGACATATGCAAAACATTTAAGTTCCACCAAAGAGAAAGCACATCATGTCCCAAATTTTTTTTACCATATGCTTTCTTTTCTTTCCAACCTCAACCATAGTCTTTACCACTTTTCCCCTTTCCTTGATAAGTAGTGCCATTTTCATCTTCAAAATCCCCCCTCATTATAATCTCCCTTAAAACATTGTACAACGTCGTTGTCCCACAAGATTGCTTCTTTTAGCTTTCCAGTGAAAACATGTCGTTTGGATTAATTCCCTGATTATGGTTGATTATGTATTTCGTGGAATTAACCATGTGATTAGTATTTCATACAAAATTCAAATAATTATATTGTACAACTAATTAACCACAAAACCTTACCCATAAAATATTAAACAAATAAATTAATAAGAAATCATCTAATTACTTATTTGATGAGGTTTGTATTTACTCATAAATAAACTACTTTCCTCAACTACGCCATTTAAAGTAAGCCATTTTAGAAAGGTGATAAGGTTGTTTGATTGATCTCCAAAGTATAAGCATATATATATCAAGTCTGATAACCATCAGAAATTCTAGTGTAATAAGCATTGCGTTGTTAGGGAACTAAAGTATATGCATATATCAAGTGTGATAACTATCAGGAATTCCAGTGTAATAAGCATTGCGTTGTTAGGGAAAGTTTTCAGCTGTGTGTAATGTTATTATAAGGATTTCTAGGCAAACTAGGACATTGTACTATATACTCCTTTTGTATTTATATATTTTTACTTTGACTGTGCGAGTGTGCCAATATATTTTTTTGGCATTAAATATCTTTCATTATATATTAGTAAAAATTATAAAGATTGAATATTAATAAAGTATTGAGATGAATCAAACAAGACAAGTGGTTTACGATTGTATTTTGAGAATAATTTAGAAGATTTTCTTTAATTGTGAATAGTGTCAAGATTCCAAATGGATAAGATAAAAAAAATACAGAGGGTCGGATTATATTGTAAATTGTGTTTAATAAAAAACAAGTGGTTTACGATTGTATTATATATATACATGTGAGGAGGAGTGTTGAGATTTGAGATCCCATGAAGCAATTGGACTGGGCTGATATGGGGTTGTTTCGCTTTGAAAGGCTGGTAATTGGTTCGGCCTTAACTGGACCGATTTGTGTAAGGTCAATTAACGGAGACTTGGTCAATAACCCGCTTGTTTACTTGACCAATTCACGTTAAGCTTGACTCAATTACTTGGCTAAGTTGCACTAGCCACCCAAACATGCGATCTAGTTAAATTGTGAAATTTCAGCTAACGCACTCTGTAACATTCTTTTAGAAGGCAGTAGACAACAAATCGTTTACCCCATAACAAATGAGAGAAATTGAGAGAGAGAAAGAGAGAGTTTGGAGGAGTCAACTAGTGACGATATTCCACCAGGCTTTGCGCAGCCACTAGGGCCTACCAGTGTACCAGCTCCGTCATCTCCTCAGCCACTCAAACCCATCCCCAGCCACCCTACCTCCTTCGCAGCCATAGTAGCCTCGTCCCAACCCTGCCATGAAAGCTCCTTATCCATCCTCCCTCCCATTTCGACACCATTTGCTACCACCCCACCTTCATCCTCCTCATCATCCACACCTTTCATTCCTATATCAAAAGAGCTCTATGAAGACCTATGCAGCCCATGGAAATTGGGTCTAATAGTCAAAGTCATAAGAAAATCATTTGCAAGGGAATTTCTTGATAAAGAGCTAACCAAGCTTTGGAATTGGTCTCAACAATCTACCCCACCAAAAACGAGCCATTGCAGATTTAAACTCCTGAATGATGGCCACCGGAAGTTTATAAACTCCCATAAGGTACGTAGGAATGGCTTGGATGACAACTTTTATCAACACTTCTTTCCCTGCTCGCGATAATAGTTTCTCCGTCCAACTCCTCTAACTTTTTCCACATACGATCAAGTAAACTGCGAAACAACATTTTCTTAGATCTCCTGCAAATGGTAGGAATGCCAAGATACTTCTGGTGTTTTTCAACTTTCTTCATTTAGAGAAGATTAATCAACTCCTCTTGTCGCTATCTACAGACTCCTCTACTAAAAGACACTTCCGATTTATCATAGTTAATTTTCTGCCCGGATACTTTTTCATATTGGTTGAGAATATCAACTATTGTTAAGCATTCCAATCGGGTGGCTCTAGTAAAAAGTAAGTTGTCATCTGCAAACAACAAGTGAGAGATTTCTGGACCATTTCTGCTAGCTTTTGCACCATGAAGAATCTGGCATCAACTTTTTGCTGGATCATATGAGAAAACGCATCCGCTACTAGAATGAATAAGAAAGGTGACAGAGGATCACCTTGTCTCAACCCCCTAGCAGGAGCAACTGAACCACATATCCGGCCATTAATGATGAAAGAATATGATACTGTTGAGACACATTTCATCACCAAGTTCACCCATCTGCCATCAAACCCCATAGTTAAGAGGAGTTTGCGTAGAAAACCCCATTCAACACGATCATACGCCTTGCTCATGTCTAACTCCATTGCCATAAGGCCTGTTTTGCTTTTATTGCGCTGCTTCATAGAGTGAAAAATTTCCAGAGCTATCAAAGAGTTATCTGTAATCATTCGTCCCGGAACGAAGGCACTCTGATTCTCTGTAACAATTGTAGGGAGAATATTTTTGAGTCTGATAACCATAGCTTTAGAAGCTATTTTATACAATACATTACACAGACTTGTGGGCCTAAACTCAGATACAACAGTAGGTGATTTGACTTTTGGAATGAGAGCAATATTAGTACAATTAATATCATTAGGAAAATGAATACGATGTAAAATATTGCTGACAAAATCAAATACCTCATCGCCAATTATATGCCAAAATCTCTGATAGAACACAACATGCATACCATCTGGGCCTGGCACTTTACATGGCTGCATTTGGCACAGCGCAGAGTAGATTTCATCCTTGGAGTAAGGACGCATAAGATCGTCGTTGAACTGGGCGGTTATGGTGGAGCGAACATAATTAAGCACCGTATCAAACTGAGTATCAGAAGGGTAATCCGAAGTGAATATTTTCTGAAATAGTTCTCAACTTCCGCTTTAATTGCCTCATCATCCGACTGCCAAACCCCCGTCTCATCCCGAAAGCCTTTTATAAAATTCCGCTGTTTTCGCTGAGAAGTCTTGTGATGAAAATATTTCGTATTCCGATCCCCATCCTTAACTTCTGAAACACGGGACTGCAGATACCAATAAGCTTCTTGTTTCGCATTTAAATCATCTAATTTTAGTTCAAGATTTGCGCAGGCATCGCAACTCTCACTCGAAGTCGGAGCCTTTTGAGCCTCATGTAACTCCTTCTCAACTGTTTCAATTTGCTTTGGCAAGTTCCCGAAGCCTTCCTTACTCCACACAATGAGATTTCTAGCCACTGTTTCAATTCGAGCCTGAATAGAGGACCCAGCAGCCTCCTCCCAAGCTCGCTTCACCACCCCTTCTCACGTCTCATCAAAAAGCCAGCAGATTTCGAATCTGAATTTCTTCTTGCAACGCACCTCTCAAAAGAATAGCAGCATGGTCGGACTTATAACGAACTAAATGTTCGGTATGAGCCTCCGGGAATAAGTTCATCCACGCATGAGTCACTAGAAAACGGTCAAGGCGTTCTCTGATTCTCGTTTCAGGGTTGTTCCCTCTCTCCCATGTGTACCATTGGCCGACCACACGAAGATCCCCGAGACCACAATCATCCACAACATCCCTGAAATTGGCCATTTCCCGCCGCACTCTATCCGCACCGCCCTCTTTCTCACCATAATCAAGAATTTCATTAAAGTCTCCACCAACAACAGTAGGAAACTCACTATTCTCGCAAAGAGATCTCACTAACTCCCATGTATGATGCTTATTAGCTTCCTCCGGCCACCCATAAATCCCAATAAATCTCCACTGAACCTCTCCCCTACTGACAACATCTCCACAGATATGGTTCTGTGAAAAGGACACCAAAGAAAAAGAAACTGTATCGTTCCAATAAATGCATAAACCACCTGTTCTTCCAATACTCGACACACCAATAGCATTAGTAAAACCAATCCTCTCCTTAACCTGTTCAGCTTCACCTTTTTTAATCATTGTTTCCGACAAAAAGAGAATGTCGGGGGCAAGAGAAGACTTCCATCTTCTCAATTGATGAACTGTTCGGGGGTTGCTCGAACCCCGACAGTTCCAACTCAAAATATTCATAAAGCCGGGCGGGGTTGGGATTCACCAACCACCGCCTCGACAGTTACCACACCATTGTCAGAAGCAAAAGAAGAGTCAAGTTTTGGTTTTTTAGCAATCACCACCATGTCATCATTAATAATCATATTGTCCAGGATTTTACGTTTATCACCAGGGGTGAAAACATAGTTAGATTTAGGACCTTTGTCATATGTTTCACTAACATCCATGGGAACATCACAGGTCTTAATTTTTTGTTTTCGAAACTTTGTGGCCACTTTCTGGTTATTAGCACCAAAAGTGAATGAAGGTACATAAGGTACAAAAGTTTCATGAAGATCAGTAGGACCAGTAGCATTACCTTTATCCTCAAGCCCGGTAGTAGGAAGTGATGAAGAGGCTCCCGAAGAGGCAACGAGGAAGCAGCTACGAAGTCGGCTCTTAGCGATTACATCGTCCTCTTTGGATGAGTCATCCACTACAACCTGCCTCCATAGTTGAGCAGTTACAGGGGCAGCCTTAGTTCCCTCTATTACCTTCCCCGAACTCCCGAAATCTAGACTACGAGTACAGCGAAAAAAAGCTTTGGCCTCTTCTTCCAACTTCGCACGTCTTTTTCTCGGAGAGGCACGAAGCCAAGATCCCCACTGTTTCACGACCTCCTTGTCATCATCATGATTCATTAGACAATCTCTTTCTATGTGGCCTATGATACCACAAACGTAACAAAACGTTGGTAGACACTCATACTTTAACTCTACCAACGTTGACTCGCCGTTTTTCATCGCAATTCTTTGAACCCTACGCAACGGTTTAGTGACGTCGAGTAGGACTCTTATTCTTGCCGATTTGTCCCAGTGAATTCCATCGGACTCCACCTCAAGAACCTCCCCCAAACTTCCCCTAATCGCCCTAACATGCCGTTCAGACGGACAGCCCATTGGCATGTTATATAGTCTAACCCGAAATGGGCAAGAAGTCAGATTAATGTTCGAGGGTTGCACTTCAGTGTCAATCTCATTCAAGAGAATCAGATTTTGATCAAAGGTCCAGGGCCTCCCCGCCAAAACTTTTGTTTTATCCCTATTGTTCGCAAATTGCACCACAAATAATCCGTTTGCGATGGAGCGGAAGAGGGCACCATTAGAGATGGTCCAGATTTGGTTTGAAGTACGTTTTAAGCTCGAAATTAAACGATCGAACGGTGAGAACTTTACCCACCAAAGATAATTCAAGGTCACTATTGTTATCATCACCGCCAGCATCATCGAAGGCAATTAATTGGTCCTCAACTTCAGTGATCTTGAGATTCGAAACTTTATTTGCAATTTCCTCCGCCATAAGACTGGCTTCAATCCCAAGGAGGGATCAAAGTCTCGAAGAATCGAGGAGAAGGAATGGACTACCAAGACGAAACACTCAAACCCTAGAGCGCTAGAGAGAGACTCTTCTTCAGAATTCTAGTTGCTTGTTTTACCAAAATTGTTACCTTTGCTAATCTCTTACTCCCAAAAGACCGAAAGATAGACCGAAAAGAGGCAATGGAGGGAGGGATTTGAACGTTGAAATAGAACTAACAATCCAAAAAGCATTCTTGAATGGCTCTGTGGGTGTAGGTGAGGTAACAATAACTGGACGCCATTAGACCCATTATCCCGGTAATGACCCCTAAAATTCTATAAAAAAATTTAACTATATATATTCTAAAAGATAGGGAAATAGGATAATCGTGCCATTCTGGATTTGAAGATTGATCTCCAGCCAATACTTAGAAAAGGTTGTGGAGAGACAGAAAAATAGAAAGCTTGTGAATCAAGGATTCCGTCCTTATTGATAAAATCACAACATCAATAATAACAGAATTGAAGGAGACAGAAGAAAAAAACAGACAAAGGAGGAAAAACCGTTAATTCTGTTATTGTTAATCTCACAACTAGAAAATCAGAGAATGATGATGATTCACTTTATCCTTTAGTCTCCATTCTTGTGGGAAACAGACAAGTTACTCTTAATATCTTATGAACATATTGTATCACCTTAAATTTTTAAAGTTCGTCTAACAATCAAGAAAACAGAGTCTTTAAAATTCTATATTTCTATTAAAACCCAGAAGAATATGTCAAACAGATATGAACCAAAATTGTTACCTTTGCTAATCTTTAACCCCAAAAGACTGAAAAATAGACCAAAAAATAGATTGAAAAGAGGTATGAATGGGAAGAGTTTGAATGTTAAAAACCAACTAATTAATAATCTAAGCCTAGACCAAATAGGATAGCGAGATTTGAGCAAAATTGATGTTGGCTTCACTTGCCATTATATTGGCTTGTAACTAAAATAGTTGTTTGAGAGCATGTGGAACACAATCATTTGATCCTCCTTGGTCAAGGGCTCTAGGAACTGTATTAATATCAAGTTGATAACCAAAGTTTGGGGATGACCCAGTGAAACATTGTGAGGTTTCTCGGTTGCATATTTTGAGAGTACTTAATCAAGATTGCACTTAGATGATGAGTATCATCTTCTTTAGTCTGCTCAGTCCAAGCGCTCGTCGATTCTATTATATTAGTATCATGATGTTCTTGTTGATCCATATCTGGAGTTAAAATACATATAATAAATTGTAGATTTTAATTGATACAATCACAACATCAGAACGAAAAAGAACAATAAACTTAAAAGAGCAGGGGAGGGAAGGTGCATAGTCTAATATTTTAATTGATAACCTAGAAAAATGGAAATATCGTAAAAAACCAGATATTTTAACATCCCAGAAAAATGGAAACACCGAGAAATACAATTCTATATTTCTATTAAAACCCAGAAGCACATTCTTGCTAATCTCTAACTAGAAAGACAGAAGAGTATACTGAAAAGAGGTATGGGAAGGGAAGGGTTTCAACGTTGAAAATCCAACTAAAAATCCAGAATGCATTCTTGAAATGTAACAAAGAAGAAAACAAAGAGATTTAACAGCCCAGGAAATTAAAATGAAAATATCGTACTTAAAAACCTACAAAAGAGAGATTTAACAGCCTAGAAGAATGTTCAAACAACATGAAACAAGATTGTTACCTTTTGGTAGTATCTAACCAGAATGACTGAAGAAAATGAAGAAAATAGAATGAAAAGAGGAAAGCAGGGAACTTTGAAATGAGCTGCAATATAATTCTGTATTACTATTTTTGTTATTATTATTGTTGAAAGTTTGAAACATATTGCATATTTCCTCTCTTTCTTTTACAGTCGCTAAAATTCCTTTCTATAGTAGAGTTTTTATTAAATAGAAATTTTAAAAAAATTAATAGAAATTATCTTTTTTCTTAAAAAAAGTGTATCAATTTTTTTTTGAAAGGAAGTATTTGATTATAGGAAGAAATAAAAAAAATAGAGGCAATATAGCAATGGTGTCATTAATTCGAAAAAAAAATTGTGGAGCAACTCTTTGACGGATATCCTCTTATCTTTAAGGTTTTATTTAATCCAGTGCGATGAAATATTGATACTTGCAGACAAAAATTTTATCAAATCCTAGATGGCGAATTGGTGATCCTATATTTTGCAAAATGTAGTTCATTTGAGATAGTGACCCTTACATTACCTTACTTTCTAAATTATTCAACTTATCTAATTAAGAAAATTGGTTATTTTTTCTAAAGATTTATATTTTTTTTTTGAATTTCAATATAGTGGGGGTTCTCTTCACTAGCTCAAATCTTCATACTTAGCCTCTACTTCATCAAAGCCGTCACTTTTTAGGTGCATATTAAAAGATGTTTAGTGGCTATATATATATGAGTTTAGAGTGAGATCCCACCACATTCAAAATGTATTGAGAAAGGGAAAACTTCACTTTTTCTTAATAAAGTCATTTTTTTTAATTATATAAGGGTTTATTAACAAAACTTAGAAGATAAGGTCATGGAAGTTACCTTCTATAAAGTTAAAAGTCACCATCTAGAATGAGAAAATAAAATATCCACCATTTAAAATTTTGCAAAACACAGGGTCGCCATTTAGAATTTTTCCTTTATATATATATATATATATATATATATATATATAGGAATAAGATCACGTGAAAACCATTTTTATATAATAAATTGAGCAAGAATTTCTTAAAATGAACAAAAAACATATATGGAGAAAAAACATAAAATTAGCAAAAATTAGCAAAATGAGCATATTTTGTACACAGTTTTATTCCTAGAATATTTTCAAAACATATAATTCATTTTTATGTAACATCCTATCGTTATTGATCCACGAATAATTTTCTTGTCCTTTTGTGCAATTGTTTTCGTTAAGTTTTACTTTATTCTATAACTCAGCATATTAGGTTTTAGGTGAGCATGCATATATACAACATTAATAAGTCTAGTATAAAACCATCTTCTAATAAAATTATTGCAAAACCACCATACTTTAAAAAATTATATTTTACATTAAAAGGATCACTTAAGGACAACTGTTGGGTTTTGGTGGAGATGGGTGAGCAAGCAAGGAGGGAGAAGAAGCCTCGAGCCATGGAGGAGCTGCTGGCCCAGCAGCTCGGGCGGGCAGATGTGGGCCCGGGCAGGCTGCTCCTCGGGCGGGCTCCTTTTGGCTCGGGCGTGCGTTTTTGGCAGATTGAAGGCAGGAACTTGCAGAAAGTTTTCCCCGGGCGGGCTTACCCAGATCTGCACGTGTTTTTCGCGATTTAATTTTTAATCGTGGCCCTTGGATTGCTTTTATTCCTTGTAGTATAAATACCCTATTTTCTGATTTTAGAGAGTGTAGCACACATATCTCATTGTTCAAACTTGGAGCCTCATCTTTTCTAGGGTTTTAGGAGAGAGAGTGAGTTTGTGAGAGATTGTATGTTCACCATTGATTCTCCATTGATTCCATAGTGCAAGTTTGTGGGTTTTTCTCCCGGAGCTCGGGTTTCCCACGTTAATCTTGGTGTGTTCTTTCTTGTTTTCATTCCTCTTTGCATTACTTGGTTGTTGTTTCAATTTCTCAATTCTTGTTGATTATTGTTGATTATTGCACAATCTAGTTAACACTTAGTTCCTAAATCACAACAATTGGTATCAAGAGCTAAGGTTTTAACTTGGGGAAAGTGATTTAGTGTTGTGTTGGTAAACTAGGACTTGTGGTTGAAAAATCAAAGTTTGGAGTTTTTGGTGTAGAAAAATCAAATTTTGAATTTTTGGGTAAACTTAACAATGGAAGAAGGGAAATTAAGGATTGAGAGGTTTGATGGTAAAGATTTCGGATTTTTGGAAAATGCAAATGGAGGATCTTTTGTATCAAAAGAATCTTTACTTGCCTCTTGAGGGAAAAAGACCAAGTGGTATGCTTGAGGATGAGTGGAAAGTTCTTGATAGGAAAGCACTTGGAGTTGTGAGATTGACATTAGCCCGGAGTGTGTCTTTCAATGTCAAGGATGCGAAAACAACGGCGGGTTTGATGGAAACTTTGTCAAGTATGTATGAGAAACCATCGGCTATCAACAAAGTATACTTGATGCGTCGTTTGTTTGATATGGAGATGGTTGATGGGAGTTCGGCCGCCGAACACATTAATGAGATCAACTCGGTTTTGGGTCAATTGTCTTCGGTGGATATCAAATTTGAGGATGAAGTGAAGGCATTGATTTTGTTGTCTTCTTTACCCTTGTCATGGGAAACTATGGTGACCGCCATTAGCAACTCCTCCGGCAAAGAGAAGTTGAAGTATGATGATGTGAGGGACTTGATTTTGAGTGAGAGCATTCGAAGGAGAGAGTCCGGTGAAGCATTGGGTGGTGCATATAGTAGTGAAAGTAGGGGGAGAAGGAATCAACAAAGGGCAAATGCAAGTCATGGAAGATCGAAGTCAAGAGAGCATGGTAAACCGAATGGGGGAGCTCATGTGGTGTGTTGGGGTTGTGGTGATGAAGGGCATTTGAAGAGGGATTGTCCAAAGAGAGGGAATGGGAAAGGGAAGAAAAAGGTTCAAGAAAGTGATGATGAAGAAGAAGCATCAACAAACTTGATTTCGGAGTACGATTCCGATGTTTTGATGGTAAGCATGGATGAACCGAAAGAGTTGGTTGAGACTGCAGGCTAGTAGCCTAGCAGGGGTTGGTCTTCGGACCAATTATCTTTCCTGAACAAAAAAAAATACATTTTGAATGTGGTGGGATCTCACTCTAAACTCACATATATAGCCGCTGAACATCTTTTAATATGCACCTAAAAAGTGGCGGCTTTGATGAAGTAGAGGCTAAGTGTGAAGATTGGAGCTAGTGAAGAGAATCCCCCACTATATTGAAATTCCACAGAAAAATATAAATCTTTTTAAAAAATAACCATGTTTTCTTAATTAGATAACAATTTGTTAAATAATATAGAAAGTAAGGTAACGTAAACTAATCTCTATTATATAAGTGAAGGGTGAGCAATGGTGTCCCCCTATGAATTTACTTTCTTGACCTCATTAATAATAAGTTTTATTATATAAAATAAAAGGAAACACAAATCAGCACTATCAAACCAACTTACAGTTAAAGCAATAAGGAAATCCCAAATACTAAAAACGCAAATCCCACATAAGCAGCAAAATTAAAGTGATTAAGAAAAGACAATTTTAAAGTTGGAAAATTACCATAAGTACAAGACATTGAAATTTGTTTAGAGAATTACACTATTTAAAAAAAAAAATAATACAAAGCATTACACAATGAAGCCATAAACATTCAAAATACAATCTCAATTTACAATTCTATGATGAAAATTATGCTTGAAATTACAAAAAAAAATCACTTGAGAAAATTTATCACTGCACGCATCGTGTGCTGAGAAAGCTAGTTTATACAAAGATAAAGGTCACTATCTCAAATGAAGATATAAAATTTCTACATTTTGCAAAATATAGGATCACCAAAAAAAAAAAATTTAACGAGAGGATCACCAATTCACCATCTAGGATTTGGTAAATTTTTTGTCTGCAATAAGTATCAATATTTCATCGCACTGGATTAAATAAAACCTCAAAAATAAGAGGACATCCGTCAAAGACTTGCTCCACAAGTTTTGTTTTTCAAATTGGTGAGACCATTGCTATATTGACTGCTAATTTTTTTAATTCTTCCTATAATCAAATACTTCCTTTTAAAAAAAAAAATTGATACACTTTTTTTAAGAAAAAAGATAAAATGTATTAATTTTTTATAATTTATATTTAATAAAAACTCTCTCGTAGAAAAAAAAAAATTAGCGACTTTAAAAGAAAGAGAGGAAATATGTAATATGTTTCAAACTTTCAACAATAATAATAACAAAAATAAGATTCTTCTCAAAGTCTAATGCAGTAATATAGAACCATATTGTAGATCATTTCAAAGTTCCCTCCTTTCCTCTTTTCAATCTATATTCTTCATTTTCTTCGGTCTTTCTGGTTAGATACTACCAAAAGGTAACAATCTTGTTTCATGTTGTTTAAACATTCTTCTGGGCTGTTAAATCTCTCTGTTTTGTGGGTTTTTTGAGTACGATATTTCCATTTTTCTGGGCTGTTAAATCTCTCTGTTTTCTTCTTTGTTACATTTCAAGAATGCATTCTGGAATTTTAGCTGGATTTTTAACGTTTGAACCCTTCCCTTCCCATACCTCTTTTCAGTCTACTCTTCTGTCTTTCTAGTTAGAGATTAGCAAGAATGTGCTTCTGGGTTTTAACAGAAATATAGAACTGTATTTCTTGGTGTTTCCATTTTCTGGGATGTTAGATATCTCTGTTTTCTGGGTTTTGTTAAGTACGATATTTCCATTTTTATGGGTTATTAATTTAAATATTAGACTCTGCACCTTCCCTCCCTTGCTCTTTTAAGTCTATTATTCTTTCTCGTTCTGATGTTGTGATTGATCAATTAAAGTCTACAATTAATTATATGTATTCGAACTCTAGGTATGGAGAAGCTTCAACAAGAACATCCTGATACTAAAATAGTAGAATTGACGAGCGCTCGGACTGAGGAGACTAGAGAAGATGATACTCATCATCGAAGTGCAATCTTGATTAAGTACTCTCAAAATATGCAACCGAGAAACCTCACAATGTTTCACTGGGTCATCCCCAAACTTTTTGGTTTTCAACTTGATATTAATCCGATTTCTAGAGCCCTTGACCAAAGAGGATCGAATGATTGTGTTCCATACACATGCTCGCAAACAACTATTTCACTTACAAGCCAATATAATGGCCAGTGAAGCCAACATCAATTTTGTTCAAATCTCGCTATCATATTTGGTTTATGCTTATAATCACCTAATCAAGTAAGGTGAAGTAGAGCGTGCGTGAGTGACAGGGGAAAGTGATTTGTTTCCGTTGACATATGAGCGGTAACAAATGAGAGGTAAGAGTTACCTATGGAAACGGATTAAATTACTCAAGCTTCATACCAAACAGCTTCAAATGGATTCACTTAAGTGAATCCGTTTCCAGGTCCCAAAACTCACATACCAAACAAGGGCTTATAATGGTAGAGTTGTTTGGGTTAATTATATTTGTATAAAATATTAGGGACATGCATGTTCTGAGGAAATTCAAAATTATATGGACTCGGGGAATTGACCCGGAAGACAGTGACTTCTCTGGGAATGAAAGAAACTATCTTATGTGAAGGTGGTGTGTATTAGGGGAGATAATCATGAGAAATGATTTTGAAGATGATGGTTTAATTACATATGAAGATATTTCCATGCTCTGTTTTTCTTCGTTATAAATATAAATATATGACTCTGCATTCTCTATTCCTAGAGAATCTTTGTTGAATTTCAATAATGCTTTCTAGATTATTAGTTGGATTTTAATGTGCAAACCCTTCCCTCCCATACATTTTTTCAATCTATTTTTCGTTTTATTTTTTAGACTATTTTTCGGTCTTTTTTTGGTCTATTTTTCGGTCTTTTTTTGGTCTTTTTTTCAGACTTTTAGGGTTAGAGATTAGCAAAGGTAACAATTTTGGTTCATATCTGTTTGATATGTTCTTCTGGGTTTTAATAGAAATATAGAATTGTAAAGACTCTGTTTTCTTGGTTGTTAGACGATCATTAAAAATATAAGGTGATACAATAGGTTCATAAGATATTTAAAGCAACTAGTCTGTTTCCCACAAGAATGAGGACTAAAGGATAAAGTGAGTCATCATCATTATCTGATTTTCCAGTTGTGAGAATAACAATAACAGAATTAACGGTTTTTCCTCCTTTTGTCTGTTTTTCTTCTTTCTTCTTCATACTATTTAATGAAACGATTGTTGTCCTGCCTTCTAAAAGAATGTTACTCAGGGCCGTTCTTGACAATTCATAGGTCCTGGACGACACAATAAATAAGGGCCCCTAATTTTAAATTGTACGTCAAATTTTTTTATGCATTGCAATAGAAAATAAACAAATCATTTACACGAGAATCAACCTAAGTTACGGTTGAGCATGAACCAGATATCCGATCTGAAATGTCAACAAACATTTATCAAAAATTCGTTTGTAATTTCACTAACTCTTGTTAATATTTCCTCTTTTTTTTTTTTTTTTTTACTTCCAGATAAGTGCTCTTTGTAAAAACAATAGAATTGAAAGAATAGGTAGGATAATATAATGAATATTTCCTTTTTCAGTGTCCTAATTTATATTTTTATGTGAAAGAGAAGCCCCAAACAAACAAAGAAAATAAACCAGAAAACAAAAACAAAGCAAAGAATAGAGGGTGTCCCCAATTATAGTGTATTTTTTTACTCAACATTTTTCTCTAATTCGACTAGATTAACCGTGTCGTCATCATTTATTTGATTATTGGAATGAGTTTTTTTTGCTTTGTTTATTAAACCTAAGGGTTCATTTTTTAAATATATAATTTAACCCAGTTTGTACAAAATTATAGGTAGGATAATATAATTATGATAACAATGTTAATTTAGAGTGTAGAATCTAGTCGTTTTGAAACATGAATTTGGAAAATGAAGAAATGTAACGGAAACGTTGTAACTTAAGCAGTGGAAGTGAAGGGTGAGATAAGGAGGATGAAGTCATGAAGATACAATTTTTCTTTTGAACATGTCTATGACAGTTGGTATGTAAAACTTACATAGGGAAAGAAATCTTTACTAATTACTACTAGTCATTTAATTCCTTTTTTTTTAAATTTTCTTTTACAGCTATGGCTACTAGTTAGAGTGAAATAGGCAAGGAGTACTTCGCTGACTCTAACCTCCAACCTTTTCTTTTTCTTTTAAACAAAAAAAAAAAACTAGAAAGACTGATTTTTTTTTTAATATGGGCCCTCTTCAAGCATGGGACCTGGGCGGTGGCTCTCCTTGCCAGCCCTGACTGGGCCTGATGTAACTGAGTGCATAAGCTGAAATTTCACAATTTAACTAGATTGCATGTTTGGGTGGCTAGAGGACCGGGTTAACCCGAGCATATGCAACTCAGCCAAGTAACTGAGTCAAGTTTAACGTAAATTGATCAAGTAAGCAAGCAGGTTCTTCACCAAGTCTCCATTAATCAACCCGACACAAATTGGTCTACTTAAGGCCGAACCCGGTTAAGCGGCCTTTCAAAGCGAGACAACCCCATATCGGCCTAGCCAGGTTGCTTAACCATGCCCTTCCTTGCGTGGGCCACCCCAAAATGAAAAACTACTACTTAAAGATGCCTAACCACCTCATAATATATGTGTTGTTCAAAAACTTGAGCACTACAAGTACGGGCTTGTGGCTTATGACTTGTGACTGTGAGAAATTAAACTTTTTGACCAAGCGTTGGAAAGATATCGAGCCAAATTTTTATCTTCAACTTGAATCTAATTACCAAAATGTTGAGTGTAGTGCTGTGAGAAATGTCCATTTGAAGTTGACCTTGTGCACAAACCCTTCCTTGTGCATAAATCCTTCCAAAATAAACATCTTATTTTACCCCAGATGAACCATTCTATGCTCGGTGTGTGGGATGATGATCTTGGATGCAACATCTAAAACACAAAAGGGTGCATTATTAAGTTATAAAAAGATAGTTAAAATACTAATGAATAAAAGGGGTTACTCCTATGAATGAATGGAGTTACTCGTATGAATATATGTGGTTACTCTGACGATTAAGGTTACTCTGACAACTAAGGTTGTAATACCCCTCATGATTGCTTTAAAGGGATTTAGCAGGCTACTCATTCTAACAAGATGCATATTTCTTTTACGAAGCTTAATCCATTAGTTACTCCACAATCAAGCGTGCTTGGCTGGGAGTAGTCTTGGGATGGGTGACCTCCTGGGAAGTTTATCAGGTTGCACATGAGTGAGGAAAAAAATGCGCCGGAAGAACTTGTGTTGGTTATTGAGGACAGTTTTTGGCCCTGGATGCGCATTGGTGACAATATACTCGACTCCGGATGGGTCGGTGTTACAAATGGTATCAGAGCAACCCTGCAACCGCGTGCTGATCGTGTGGATAATTAATCCAAGGTTAGTCGCCTAGTGGGGGAGGATGGGATATATCACCGGTTGTGTGTCGAATATATGATTAGTTTTCAGGCCGGGGCAACCCACAGACGGTATGCCGAATATGTGGAGTCCTCAGGCGCAACGAGGGCGTTGTTGTCCTCAAGTGGGGGTGTATGTAATACCCCTCATGATTGCTTTAAATGGATTAGAAGCTACTCATTCCAACAAGATGCATCTTTCTTTTAGGGAGTTTAATTCCTTAGTTATTCCACAGATAATCGTGCTTGGGAGTAGTCTTGGGATGGGTGACCTCCTGGGAAGTTTACTACCATATATTAACGCCTACCAAACAGGCAGGTAACGTTCTATATGAAAGAGCTGTCAGGCTGCTGTGATGCTATAATGTGCTATCTGTTGCTAAGAGTGCTCTCAATCCCTCATTTTGCTTATTAGTTTTTATTGTTGTTGCCAAAGCGAACACTATTGTCGTCTCCTAATCTCTTTATTAAGAAACTTGAAGACAAAAAATTTTGTGGAATGCTATCTTAAAGCTTGTTTAGATCTGTTGTTTTAGACTGGCACCCAAAATCCAAACAGAATCACGTCAAGGCTAGAAGGAGGAAATAAATCATTGTTTGGGGAATCGAAGCCGCCTCCATGCATGGATCTTGATGCTTGCTGAGGTTGGCATATGGAGGATGATGCTTCAAATAACGTGATGTTTAATTCTTCCATACACCCCCATGCTCTGAAGAGCTTGTAGCATATTCACATATGTGGTATTTTGTCTTAGCTTTCACTTTAGGTGTCGATTTATTTTTCGAAGAGCTCCTATGGGTCAGCAGCTTTAGGATCAATGATAAGTGGGCATCTGATATACGACTCCTAATTACAACATATTTTTTAGGATATTAGAAATGATTTTAATAGTCAAATGTCATACGCCATCTACAATAATAATCATCATCTAACAAATTGATGAGAAATTATAATCTCAGTCCTTTGTTTCTCCTTGCAACTTTCCAGGTTGAGAGATGTATATTGTTATTCTCTATCTGTCTACGTTATCAAAGAAAAGGGCACAAAAGCTATCCACACTACGTTTATGTAGTAAATCTCATGTTAGACTTTCCTAAAGACAAACTTGTATATAAAACCATTATGCAACAAATTATTGTAATATGAGGATAATGATGTTGTCCTTAAGTGATCCTTTTAATGTAAAATATAATCTTTTTAAAGTATGGTGGTTTTACAATAATTTTATTAGAAGATGGTTTTGTACAAGACTTATTAATGTTGTATATATACATGCTCACCTAAAACCTAATATGCTGAGTTATAGAATAAAGTAAAACTTAACGAAAACAATTGCACAAAAGGACAAAAAATTATTTGTGGATCAATAACGATAGGATGTTACATAAAAATGAATTATATGTTTTGAAAATATTCTAGGAATAAAAATGTGTACAAAATATGCTCATTTTGCTAAATTTTTGCTAATTTTATGTTTTTTTCTCCATATATATTTTTTGTTCATTTTAAGAAATTCTTGCTCAATTTATTATATAAAAATGGTTTTCACGTGATCTTATATATATATATATATATATATATATATATATATATATATATATATAAAGGAAAAATTCTAAATGGCGACCCTGTGTTATACAAAATTTTAAATGGTGGATATTTTATTTTCTCATTCTAGATGGTGACTTTTAACTTTATAGAAGGTAACTTTCATGACCTTATCTTCTAAGTTTAGTTAATAAACCCTTATCTAATTAAAAAAATGACTTTATTAAGAAAAAGTGAAGTTTTCCCTTTCTCAATACATTTTGAATGTGGTGGGATCTCACTCTAAACTCACATATATAGCCGTTGAACATCTTTTAATATGCACCTAAAAAGTGGCGGCTTTGATGAAGTAGAGGCTAAGTGTGAAGATTGGAACTAGTGAAGAGAATCCCCCACTATATTGAAATTCCACAGAAAAATATAAATCTTTAGAAAAAATAACCATTTTTTCTTAATCAGTTAACAATTTGTTGAATAATTTAGAAAGTAAGGTAATGTAAACTAATCTCTATTATATAAGTGAAGGGGAGCAATGGTGTCCCCTATGAATTTACTTTCTTGATCTCATTAATAATAAGTTTTATTATATAAAATAAAGGATTTTTTAACTGGAATAATACAAACTTTGGCCCGTTCTCTAGCAATAATACAAACTTTTGATTATTTTTTAATAATACAAACTTTAGGCCAAAATTCCTCCAGTAAGTCGAAACCTGTTGGTAACTTGTTGTTGGAGGTAACAAGCTGACGTGGCACTCATTAAGACACGTGTCATTATTTTATTGGCTGATCTTAAAAATTTTGATTTAAATATCAAAAAACATTAAAATCATTTTCTTTTTTTCTTTCTCTTCTCCTGCTCCCCCTCCCCAGCACTGTTTCTCTCTCTTCATGCTCACTAGGAAATACCACCCCCACCTCCACCGACACGGATGAAACCACGGCCTCACCACCCCCACCCCACCATGCCCGGCCCTTCGGCCTTTCCCTCGGCCCTCTCTCTCTTCGTCCCCCCGTCGAGCCCGGAACCCCACGCCCGTCGCGAGCCCGAACCCCGCCCCTCCCCAACCCCGTCGAATTCCCGCCCAACCGTCGTCGAGTCGAGCCCGGAACCCCACGCCCAGTCTTCTCTCTCATTCTCTCTCCTCATTTTTTATTCCGAGAAAAACCCACTTCATTTTTGAAGACAACTTTTTTGGGTTTTTTATTTTTACACTTAAAGACCTTATCTTTACCTTAGTTTTTCAGTTTTTCTTCATCCCATTTGAGTTTATGTGGAAGTAATAGAAATGGGTTGTTGATTTTTCCTTTTTTTGGGTTGATTTTAGTGATGGGGGTTGTTTTTGGACCCACTTGATTGAGCTTGCAAGTTTAATCCTTTAATGGAAGTAAAGAAGGGTTGTGGAAGTAAAGAAGGGTTGTGGGGTGGTTTCGGTGGTGGTTTGTGGGGTGGGGAGGGGGGTGGGTTTGGTGGTTTTCGAGGGTGGGGTCCGCGAGTTGCTTTCGGGGGGTGGTTGTGGGTTGGTTTCGGTGGTGGTTGTGGGGTGGGGGTGGGGGGGTGGGGTGGTTCTTGGGTTTGGTGGTTTTCGGTGGTGGGGACCGTGGGTTAGTTTCGGTGGGTGGTTGTGGGTTGGTTTCGGTGGTGGTTGCGGAGTGGGGGAGGGGGTGGGTGTGGGGTGGGGGAGGGGGTGGTGGCTGTGGGTTGGTTTCGGGCGGTGGTTGTGGGGTGGGGGGAGGGGCGAGGTGGTTCGGGTGGGTGGGGGGTTGGGGGAGGAGGGATAAAGGAGAAATATCATTTGGTAATTTTTTTTTTTACCTGTTTTACAGGTTACAAGTCAACTTGACCTACTGGAGGAATTTTGGCCTAAAGTTTGTATTATTAAAAAATAATCAAAAGTTTGTATTATTGCGAGAAAACGGGCCAAAGTTTGTATTATTGTGGTTAAAAAATCCTAAAATAAAAGGAAACACAAATCAGCACTATCAAACCAACTTATAGTTAAAGCAATAAGGTAATCCCAATTACTAAAAACGCAAATCCCGCATAAGAAGCAAAATCAAAGTGATTACAAAAAGACAATTTTAAAGTTGGAAAATTACCATAAGTACAAGACATTGAAGTTTGTTTAGAGAATTACACTCTTTCAAAAAAAAAAAAAAATATGCAAAGCATTACACAATGAAGCCATAAACATTCAAAATACAATCTCAATTTACAAATTACAAATCTATGATGAAAATTATGCTTGAAATTACAAAAAAAAATCACTTGAGAAAATTTATCTCTACACGCATCGTGTGCTCAGAAAGCTAGTTTATACAAAGATAAAGGTCACTATCTCAAATGAAGGAAAAAAATTTCTACATTTTGCAAAATATAGGATCACCAAAAAAAAAAAAAAATTTAACGGGAGGATCACCAATTCACCATCTAGGATTTGGTAAAATTTTTGTTTGCAATTAGTATCAATATTTCATCGCACTGGATTAAATAAAACCTCAAAAATAAGAGGACATCCGTCGAAGTGTTGCTCCACAAGTTTTTTTTTTCGAATTGAGGACACCATTGCTATATTGTCTGCTATTTTTTTTTCTTCCTATAATCAAATACTTCCTTTTTTTAAAAAAAATTTGATACACTATTTATAAGAAAAAAGATAAAATCAATTACTCCCTCTGTCCCAGAATACTCTTTACACTTTCCTTTTTCATCTGTCCCAGAATACTCTATACACTTTCCTTTTTCATCTGTCCCAGAATACTCTTTACACTTCTATTTTTGGATATGACCCACTATTATTTTAATCCTTCTACCTTTTAAACATTGGCCCACACTATCTCTCCGCCAAATAAAATAATATCACTCCTATTACATATCAACTCTAACCATGGCCCACATTCTCTCTCCTTAAAATAAAATAATACTACTTTTACTAACTACTAACTCCTATCACATGTACTTTACAATAAAATAACAATTGATAATCAAACAACAACTTATTATCTAAAACTACGTGCCTTGATAAGTGTCAAAAGTCCCCGACAGAGGGAATAGTTTTTTATAATTTATATTTAATAAAAACTCTCCCGTAGAAAGGAATTTTAGCAACTTTAAAAGAATAACAATTGATAACCAAACAACAACTTATTATCTAAAACTACGTGCCTTGATAAGTGTCAAGAGTATTTTGGGACGGAGGGAGTAGTTTTTTATAATTTATATTTAATAAAAACTCTCCCGTAGAAAGGAATTTTAGCAACTTTAAAAGAAAGAGAGGAAATATGTAATATGTTTCAAACTTTCAACAATAATAATAACAAAAATAAGGTTCTTCTCAAAGTCTAATGCAGTAATACAGAACCATATTGCAGATCATTTCAAAGTTCCCTCATTTCCTCTTTTCAGTCTATATTCTTCATTTTCTTCGGTCTTTCTGGTTAGATACTACCAAAAGGTAACAATCTTGTTTCATGTTGTTTGAACATTCTTCTGGGCTGTTAAATCTCTCTGTTTTGTGGGTTTTCTGAGTACGATATTTCCATTTTTTTGGGCTGTTAAATCTCTCTGTTTTCTTATTTGTTACATTTCAAGAATGCATTATGGATTTTTAACATTTGAACCCTTCCCTTCCCATACCTCTTTTTTTTTTTATTATTGTCAAAACACTATTTCTTATTTATATAACAATGTATCACAAAATCATAGAAACAACATATATCTGTTTGTATCAATTTGCTCCATATACTACTGAAAATAAAACTATATCTGAACACCATTAGCAGGATAACACCACAACTACTGCCAAACTCCCTATACTACTGAATACAAAACTATATATGATCCCTACTCTTTTCTTCAACCACTTCTCTTTTATTCAACCACTTCATATGATGTCATTGAAAAAAAGATTCCCCCATACCTCTTTTCAGTCTACTTTTTTGTCTTTCTAGTTACAGATTAGCAAGAATGTGCTTCTGGGTTTTAACAGAAATATAGAACTGTATTTCTTGGTGTTTCCATTTTCTGGGATGTTAGATATCTCTGTTTTCTGGGTTTTTTTAAGTACGATATTTCCATTTTTATGGGTTATTAATTTGAATATTAGACTCTGCACCTTCCCCTGCTCTTTTAAGTCTATTATTCTTTCTCGTTCTGATGTTGTGATTATATCAATTAAAATCTACAATTAATTATATGTATTCAAACTCTAGATATGGAGAAGCTTCAACAAGAACATTCTAATACTAAAATAGTAGAATTGACGAGCGCTCGGACTAAGGAAACTAAAGAAGATGATACTCATCATCCAAGTGCAATCTTGATTAAGTACTATCAAAATATGCAACCGAGAAACCTCACAATATTTCACTGGGTCATCCCCAAACTTTTTGGTTTTCAACTTGATATTAATCCGATTCCTAGAGCCCTTGACCAAGGAGGATCGAATTATTGTGTTCCACATGTTCTCAAACAACTATTTCAATTACAAGCCAATATAAAGGCAAGTGAAGCCAACATCAATTCTGCTCAAATCTCGCTATCATATTTAGTTTATGCTTATAATCACCTAATCAAGTAAAAAAAAACATCAAAACCTTTCTATAATAGCTAACGGTAAATTGCGTTGAGGAAAATAAAGATGAGATTAGATGATATCATAATTGATTTGTTTAATTTTATAATGGTAGAGTTGTTTGGGTTAATTATATTTGTATAAAATATTAGGGACATGCATGTTTTGAGGAAATACAAAATTATATGGACTCGGGGAATTGACCCGGAACACAGTGACTTCTCTGGGAAGTGAAAGAAGCTATCTTCTGTGAAGGTGGGTGTATTAGGGGAGATAATCATGAGAAATTATTTTGAATATGATGCTATGTTTTTCTTGGTTATTAATATAAATATATGACTTTGCATTCTCTTTTCTACGAGAATCTTTGTTGAATTTCAATAATGCTTTTTGGATTATTGATTGGATTTTAATGTTCAAACCCTTCCCTCCCATACTATTTTTCGGTCTATTTTTTGGTCTTTTTTTCAGTCTTTTGGGGTTAGAGATTAGCAAAAATAACAATTTTGGTTCATATCTATTTGATATGTTCTTCTGGGTTTTAATAGAAATATAGTATTGTAAAGACTCTGTTTTCTCGGTTGTTAGACGAACATTATAAATTTAAGGTGATACAATATGTTCATAAGATATTTAAAGTAATAGTCTGTTTCCCACAAGAATGAAGACTAAAGGATAAAATGAGTCATCATCATTATCTGATTTTCCAGTTGTGAGAATAACAATAATAAAATTAACGATTTTTCCTCCTTTTTGTCTGATTTTCTTCTTTCTCCTTCATACTATTCTTTCATGAAACGATTGTTGTCATGCCTTCTAAAAGAATGTTACTCAAGGCCGTTCTTGACAATTCATACGCCCTGGGCGACATAATAAATAAAGGCCCCTAATTTTAAATTGTACGTCAAAATTTTTTTATGCATTGCAATAGAAAATAAAGAAATCGTTTACACGAGAATCAACCTATTTAAGTTAGGGTTGAGCACGAACCAAGAAATGTTAACAAACATTTATCAAAAATTCGTTTGTAATTTCACTAACTCTTGTTAATAATTTCTCTTTTATTTTTTTACTTCCAGATAAGTGCTCTTTGTAAAAACAATAGAATCTGAAAGAATAGGTAGGATAATATAATGCTTATTTCCATTTTCAGTGTCATAATTTATATTTTTATGGGAAAGAGAAGCCCCAAACAAACAAAGAAAATAAACCAGAAAAGAAAAACAAAGCAAATAATAGCGGGTGTCCCCAATTATAGTGTTTTTTTTTACTCTACATTTTTCTCGAAGTTGACTAGATTAACCGTGTCGTCATCATTTATTTGATTATTGGAATGAGTTTTTTTTGCTTTGTTTATTAAACCCAAGGATTCATTTTCTGTTATATATAATTTAACCCAGTTAGTACAAAATTATAGGTAGGATAATATAATTATGATAACAATGTTAATTTAGAGTGTAGAATCTAGTCGTTTTGAAACATGAATTTGGAAAATGAAGAAATGTGACGGAAACATTGTAACTTAAGTAGTGGAAGTGAAGGGTGAGATAAGGAGGATGAAGTCAGATAGAGCTGGCAAAATATTATCCAACCCGCCAACCCGACCCGAACCCAACCCATTAATAACGGGTTGGGTCGAAATTTTCAATCCGTTTAATTAAATGGGTCGAAATTTTCAACCCGTTTAATTAAAAGGGTTGGGTCAGGTTGAAAATCGCGACCTGATTTTAACCCGTTTAACACATTTATGGAAACAACCTTAAAACCCTAACTCATTTCACAGATAAAAAAATTGGACTAGCCCATATAGAGAGTTAAAAAGTAAAAATCTTAACTCATTACAGTTAATGTGGAACAATTGATTATGAAGTTGTAATGGTGTTGATTTTGAATAATTGTTGGGTTGATTTTGAACAATATCTAGCATATGGTTGTGTAATGGTTTAATGCTATATTGCTGCCTATTGTTACTTTATAATATACTCTTTGTTGTTTTATTTTGTTTCTAGGAAAAAACACGAAAAAAATTAAATGGGTCGACCTGAAGGTTGACCCGTTTATCATAAGGTTGGGTTGGGTTGTAATCCCCAACCCGTTTAAGTTAACAGGTCGGGTTGGGTCAAGGGATTCTCAACCCGTTAACCCGCCAACCCAACCTGATCTTGACCTAACCCGACCCATTGCCAGCCCTACATAAAGATACAATTTTTTTTTTATTAAACATGTCTATTATGACAGTTGGTATGTAAAACTTACATAGGGAAGGAAATCTTTACTAATTACTACTAGTCATTTAATTCTTTTTTTTTTAATTTCCTTTGACATCTATGGCTACTAGCTAGAGTGAAACAGGCAAGGAGTACTTCGCTGACTCTAACCTCCAACATTTTCTTTTTCTTTTTAAACAAAAAAAAAACTAGAAAGGCTGATTTTTTTTTAATATGGGCCCTCTTCAAGCCTGGACCCTGGCGGGTGGCCGTCCTTGCCAGCCCTCAGGACTGAGCCTGATGTTATGCATAAGCTGAAATACTAATAACTATACTTTTATGAACAATTGCCTCTATAGCTTTCCAACGACTAGTAAAAAGCTCAACACCGATAAAAAAATGAGTGAGATATGACCTTTTGAAATGAGCTACACCTGCACACCTAATTGACTGTGGACCAATCCCACTGCACATCATGACATAAAGATAGATAGATTAATTCGCATAATATTTTTTACCTGATAACTTGCAAATACAAACAAAGAATTAAAGTTAGCCTAAATGGTTGAATACTTTCTTTCCACCCTTATGACAAGGGTTTGATTTTTTTCTCCTAATAAAGTGGGATACTCAAATTTTCCTCCACTTACAAGGGAAATTCATCATAGTTTTATACAAACATACATCCTCCGTTTTAAAATAAATGACACTCTTCCCTCAAAAAGCTCTCATATAAAGGACAGAAGCGTTTCATTTATTTCATAACGAAGGAAGTATAACTATTTTACCAAATAAATCAATGGACTTTGAAAATTTGCGGATTTAACATTCATTTCTAGTCAAATCGTTACATCTTTACTTATTCTTCCACTCCCTAGCTCAGAAGAAAAACCCAAGATGGTAAAGTTAAAACTGCGATAATTGAACAGAAGACACCTCCAAATAAACAAACCATTACATACTTAATAAATTTTATAAAACTAGCTCTAGCCTCCTCTAACCCCTCATCTGCGGTTTTCATTTCTGCAAAATCTTCACTAGCACGAACAAACATCTCAATTAACAAACTGAGAATTTGATTTCTTTCACTAATCCCCTGAAATAAACTTAAATCCAAGAACAAATCACCAAAACCTTTATTATTCACCATATCTTCACATTTTCCATTCTTATAAAGTAGTAGTCCTTTAATTTTACCATAAAGTTCATCAACTTTGGCCTTAGCATGCCTATTTATAACAGGAGTCTTAAAAACCATATATCTTGTCTCTTCAACTTCCATCTTCATTTCATAATAATTCTTCTCACAAGATATTATAATGTCCCAGTTAACCTTTCCTTCACCATATATATATGTATAATTCATCTGCATGATCTTGTTCGTTTCACTTTGTACGTAATCCACATTTTCACACAAAACTTGTAACATTTTATCAATGGCTACCTTAGCCAAATCTTCGGCGTTGGCGGCCTTGCGTTCGGGTTTGTTGTGTATGAAAATGGAATTACAAGTGCCTGGATTTTGGGTTTTGTTACAGATACGTTGGATGTAGTATTTTGTTAACGAGTCAATTTCATGTTCAATCTTGCAGAATAATGAGGGAGGACATAGGAGTAGAAGCAGAGTTAACAGGTGAGTTTTGGAAAAGGATACTACCATTTTTCTAATTTCTGGCTGAGCTAACACGTATTGAAACTTGAACGTTACTACCAAATTATAATACTACATGAAGATACAGAGTACTATTAAAGGATCATTATGTACTATGTTGAATCTTTATTTAGGGAAAACATAGATAATTTATTGAAAAATGATACTGTGAACAGTATAAAAAAATATTTTTCTGATATGCTTTTTATCTTAGGGTGAAGTATATAGTTTTAGCCTCTTAGGAAATATACTCTTCCTAAAATAGATAGATAAATGATACATACATGTAGAAGTAGCCATTAATAAGCTAGCATAATCAAATATATTAATAGCAAATATCGACACTTGATTTTATCATACATTCTTAAATTAATATCAATATGTGATTGTTCCACTCACATTCTGATCTTACACTTGTGAAAAGTTTCACTTTTTTTGGAGGTGTGAAACTTGAAAGTTTTGAATATGTTAGAAAGTGTTTGGGAGGATAGTTGGGATGGGTACAAAGCGGATACAAAAGCGGGTTGTTGGTGCCCATGCTAATGGACCATCTTCATAAATTTGTAATAATACTTCTAAAGTGGTAAATGATGGTAATGAAGATGTGTGGAGAAAAAGAGGTATTTGGGGGAAGGAAGAGTATTACCATGTATATTGATATAAAACTTCATACACAAAAATAACCTACGAGTTCATGACTATTACCACCATATATTAACGCCTACCAAACAGGCAGGTAACGTTTTGTATGAAAGAGTTGTCAGGCTGCTGTGATGCTATAATGTGCTATTTGTTGCTAAGAGTGCTTTCAATCCCTCATTTTGCTTATCAGTGTTTATTATTGTTGCCAAAGCAAACACTATTGTCATCTCCTAATCTTTTTATTAAGAAACTTGAAGAAAAGAAATTGTGGAATGCTATCTTAAAGCTTATTCTGATTTGCTGTTTTAGGCTGGCACCCAAAATCCAAACAGAATCAGGTCAAGCCTATAAGGAGGAAATAAAACATTGTTAGGGGAACCGAAGCCTCCTCCATGCAGGGATCTTGATGCTTGTTGAGGTTGGCATCTGGAGGATGATGCTTCAAATAACGTGATGTTCATTTCTACCATACAGCCCCAATGCTCTGAAGAGCTTGTAGCAGTACTGATGTTGTCATTCACATATGTGGTATTTTGTTTTAGCTTTCACTTTAGGGCTCCGTTTAGTAGGGCGTAAAACATTTTCCTGAAAAACTGTTTTTCTCTATTTCCAATTTTACATTAACCATATTTCCTAGGAATAAAATTGTTCTCCCAATGATGGAGAACTGTTTTCCTCTATTATTATTATTATTATTATTATTATTATTATTATTAATTTATTATAATTATTATTGTTATTATTATTAACCGTAATAATTTTCCATTCTCTTTGATGTTCCTAACCAAACAACATTTTTAATCAAAGGGAAACCCTT
Organism: Beta lomatogona; assembly: GCA_947646795.1. NCBI lineage: Eukaryota > Viridiplantae > Streptophyta > Magnoliopsida > Caryophyllales > Amaranthaceae > Beta > Beta lomatogona. The sequence goes on from CANSNZ010001311.1 coordinate 314,905, forward strand.
TTCATTCTTCTTGTAACCCTTTCTCATACCCTTCCCCTCTCCTCCTAACGAACCAAACGCCCCCTTAGGGTTAAGCAAAGAGAATTCGAGATGGACCCGTGCGAAGATGGTTACCGTTACGTACGGAGGCCTACGATTGGCTTATCTGATGGCAGCGAAAATTGCAGAAATATTTGGTAAGTTGCTCTGCTATCTTTACTTTTTTAGAATATGTTATTGAAATCGATCACGTTTTAGGAAGAAGATCGTAATTCCTCGTTATCAATTTGATTTATCGGTTTGCTAGATTAATTGATCCCAAGAAATTATTTCTGCATATGTAACTTGTTCAAATTGTCATCTTTCTAGGGTTCAAAGATCTTTCTATTAGTTTTAGTGTTTTGTAAGACTAAAATTGAAGCTAATGTATGATAATACGTATTTAGGGCGATAGTCAGAAATTACAGAGTCGTAAATAGCAAGACCCTTAAAATTTTATAATTTTACTTTTGTTTATCAGTGTTGGATCTTCTAATCCTGGAGACAAGATTGTTGACGAGGGTACGGAAGCTAGCAAGTATGGAACTATAGCCGTAAACATGTATAATAAAAACACGGTACAGGAAATGGGAATGTTCTCTTTTCTTTGATTATGGTTTTATTCAAGATAATAACTTGCTACATTTCCTTTGGAGAGATGATACACATACACTTGGTGTATGTGGGCCACACATATACTGGATGTATGTGTTACTACTAAAATGCATACCTTTTGTATGTGTTACTACTAAAATGTATACTGTTACTACACAAATTATAAACTTACAATCATTTGAACCTGTTTTGTTATTCAATGCTATTTGAATTTACATAATACATAAACGATTGAAATACTATATCTCAAATTGAATTTTATTACATGGTTGGGATGAAAATATAACATTATTTTTCTACAAACAAATTAAATAATTGAAAACAATAGGAAAATTTAATAGAAAATCAATAGTAGAAAAATGGTGAAGATGAATAAGATGAAGCTAATATATGAATAATCTGGAAAAAAAATTACATTTCTTTTTTTTTTTAGTTTTAAACAAAGGATTCATACAAATCTAAACAAAGAAAATTTCATAAAACATATTTTTTAAACAAAGATAAAGAACAAATCATTAAAAACAAAAATTATCTGTCGAAATATTATAAGTTTGTAATTTTTTTAGTAATATTATATATTTTAATAGTAACACATACACAATGTGTAAATTTTAGTAGTAACACATACACCTAGTGTATGTGTGACCCACATACACTCAGTGTATGTGTAGCCTTTGCGATTCCCTTTGACATTGTTTTTTTACCTTTCTTTCTTCTACATTGATCAACTTTTCAGGGTGCCGAATTTGAGCTTGTTAAGACGATTGACTTTCATGGCGCTCCCATGCCAACAGGAAAAATATATCATTTGAACTTTGAGGCGAAGGAATTTCATAATCCCCATGCTCTGCCGCAGTTTTTTTTCGCCGAATTGACACAAACTGATACAGACAGCCTTAGTGCTAACAAATGCTTTCGCTATGGCCCAACTGAGTCTCTACCAAGTATGTTAATAATCAATGCTATTTGAATTACTTTCTTTGTTAATCACTCCAATATATGCTAACTGTTCTTGTTTTAATATTATCTATTAGACTTGATTGCAGCTGGTCGAGCTCAACTTGATTGTTGCCTATATTGTGGCGATGCACCTGTATATCACCCTCGATCTAGGAATTATCGTAGTGGCAGAGAACTTCAAAGCGTATGTGATGTTATCAATCGCGCTAAGAAGTTTAAGCTTCAAGATCATTACTATGGGTATGTTGGCCCCATTTTCTTACTAGCATCTACTAAGTGATTCACACACGATCTGCTGTTTGATTTATACAGCTTAAATTTTAGTTTCTTGCTAATTTTGTTCTACTGTGATGTCATAGGCCATCTTGTTCGGGAGACATGTATGAGAGATGTGCAACCATAGCATTAAAAGTTTATAATGAAGAAAAGGTTTTATATATTTTTCTTCTCCTGAACATAGTTTTCATTAATTTTCTGCATTATATTGCCAAAACTATGAACCTAAATATTTGTTTTGCTCTTCTTTTTCTTGCATTAATTATGTAGGATACAGACTTTGAACTAGAAGAAGTTTATGCCCTTGGAGGAGCACATCTTTCAGTAGGTATGCTGATGCACTTGAACTTTGACGCTAAGAAAAAAGATGATCCCAATGCTCGGATGCAGACTTTTTTTACCGAAGTACTCATAGGATCTGATGATCTATATGTTGACTATTGCAAACTAGTAGGGGAAGCTGACTCACTACCAGGTATCGTCAACTGTTGTACTAGCTGTTAATGTTTGCTGTTTGAGTTTTACTGTCAAAACTGACCAATTAAATTAATTCATCGGTCAATACTACTCTTTGCTAGCTATTCTGACATTATTATACTGCCTTGCAGATGAACCTGATCTTCGTCAATGCACTTACTGTATGCCTTATGGTGATGTGCATCATCCTCCAGGCTTTGGGTACCTTACAGGATGGGAGGTCTGGCCCTTCAAAAATGGCAGGACAATCGACAGTGCCAGTGTTCCCGTGTAACTCTAAACAAACATGCTTCTGTTACGAAAATAAGTTGAACTTGTGCATAAATGAATGACTCATAATTTTCAAGTTTGCGTATGCTAAGATCGTTATCATGTTTTTTGTCTTTGTACCAAAAAAACTAACTAATTTTGTTCTTCATGTTGGTCCTTACTCCTTCCCCAAGTTCATCTAAAGTTACTAGTTACTACTATATGTTAATAGCGAGAACTGTGAATAAGGGGATTTTGCTCGTAGCTCTCAAGTTTGTGTATGCTTGGATCTTCTGAATACTACCTTTAATCTACTTGTGGTAATGGTGGTTGTGTTGGTGAATAGCGGCTTGTAGTGGAATGAATGCGCTTAAAACGCCGTGATTCTTTTAAGCCGTCATATGTTCGTTCCAAGCCATGGGAGTCCGAGCTCATTCCAAAGGACTCTCGTGGCACGGATAAATATTAATAGCAAATATCGACACATGATTTTATCATACATTTTTGAATTAATATCAATATGTGATTGGTCCACTTGTCTTGCACTTGTGAAAAGTTTCACTTTGTTTGGAGGGGTGAAAGTTTTGAATATGTTAAAGTGGAAATGCTAACTAATACTACCTCTGTTTCATATTAATAGTAACACTCTCACTTTTAACACTATTCACAAATTTCCTTTTGACTATCATTTGTGAATTATGGTTAAGAGAAAATATAGTCATGTGAGGTCTTGTTTGATTCGTCTCGATATGTAGTTTTAGAATATTGACTTTTTATATTTTTTACAAATACAAAATTAGAGATATAAAGGCTCAAAGTAGTGCATCGGTATGCGTGAAGAGTGTAAGTGTGTAGATTAATTGAAACAGGGGTAGTAACTAGTTTATGCTTCCAATCTGCTCCTCTACTGTGGTAACTTCGAAAGTTTTAACATATCCCATTTTCTCCTTCATTTTCCAAGGGTTTTTTTTTCCCTTAAAGCACGTCGCCTGATAAGAAAATTATGCTTCGAGACAACACATTCATCAAACCCCCTCACACGGTCACGCCAATTTTACATGGCGCACGAGGCGCACCAACTAAAGAACGTACTACAAAGGGCACCATGCAAGTATAGAATATAGATTCACTTCTGTATAAAATATCAAAGTGGCTTCTTACTTCCTTTGCGGAGATATTCCAAATTAAATACAAATTGAGTCTAATAGACTAAACTTGTAGTTGCTTTAGTATAGTAAACCCCACATTAAATTAATCATATTCCAGTTTACCTTGGATTCAGTTTCATCACTTCATGTTTTTGGGAACTATATTTTGAGACACCCAAAATGAAAATGGGAACTATATTATGGGACGGAGGGAGTAGTAGTTAACCCACATTCGGTTGTCATTTTTAGTTTACCCACTTTTTTTACCTGTTTTTGAAAAGACCCTACCAATTTTATATTATCTTTATAATAAAGTTCTTCTCAGTTCTCCCTCTACTTCTCTTGACCAACAATATTAACTAATAACTTCAATACAATACGCAATAAATTATTTTTTCTTCCTTTTTATAACCCACATACCTAATTCTCCTAAAATTGTGCCCAAAAAAGTGAATAAACTAATAAATATAGGAGGGAGTATTTATTTGTAAATTGTAATGTCATACAATGCTCTCATGAAACGATTGTTGTCTACTGCCTTCTAAAAGAATGTTACTGAATGCGTTAGCTTAAATTTCACAATTTAACTAGATTGCATGTTTGGGTGCCTAGAGGACTGGGTTAACCCCGAGCCTATGCAACTGAGTCAAGCTTAATGTGAACTGGTCAAGTAAACAAGCGGGTTATTGACCAAGTCTCCATTAATCGGCCTAACACAAAGTGGTCCAATTAAGGCCGGACCCAATTAGTAGCCTTTCAAAGCGAGACAGCCTCATATCAGCCCAGCCCGGTTGCTTAACCAAGGCCGCCTCCAAATGAAAAACTACTACTTAAAGATGCCCAACCACCTCATAGTATATGTGTTGTTCAAAAACTTAAGCACTACAAGTATGGGCTTGTGGCTTGTGACTCTTGCAACCCTCTGATAAATACACACAAGGCTTTTGAAGATTGGTTGTTTCCAAGCTGGGCTCGTTTAAGCGCAAACCAAGCTATTTAAGTATTCATGTGTTAGGTTCAATTGCAATATAGAAATGAAGCTTTTGCAGCAGATCAGACTGGCTCATATACGGGTCAAGATGGACTCGGAATATAACACAGAGCCCTAACCCTCACGCACGAATTTATTCCCAAATTATAATAAGTCATCCTAACCTCACAATAACTGATTGCAAAACAATCTCATATAAGAGCTTGCGCTGTGTTGCTCGAAGTCTTTATCTAGCTTTACAACATTTTATTTTGGGCCTATGTCATATCAAAATTTCAAAAAACAAAAAATTGAGTTGGACACATGAAAACGTACTTGTGTCCGACACGAATACCCAAGACATAGATTTCAACCCCCCCAATCCTCTTCCCCACACTGATACAAAGTGAGTCAGAAACAACCTGGAACCCAATATCCTATTCCATTCACGGCCCGTTTGGTAGTTGGTTATAAATGGTGGTAATGGAAATGAATTTGTGTGTAAATTTGTGAAGAATATCATAGTCCATTCCCATGGTAATACTAATTTATCCTAAAGTGTCTACTTTTCTTCTTGAATTTTCATTCTCATCCAATACCACCTTGTAGGTGGTAATGAGTGGTAATGAAAATTGCTTCCCCTTTGAGACAAAAACACAAGTTTAGGGGTGAGATTGTTTGCCCAAAGAGAAAAATGCCTCCCCATGGAGATTTTAAGAAGTCTTCCTAATAACATTATCTTAAAATTCGATTCCAATTCTGTGATTTATTCACGACTACCAAACGGGCCATCAAAGTTAACTCCTAGTAAGAGCATTCGAGTTTTCAGTTCTATTAAAGGCAATCGAGTTCCAAGTTTCTTTTCCCACAACTCCAACAATCCTCCCTGGCTCTCTCACAAGTGCCTAAGACTCTAACAACTAGAGTAGCTTGACATAAAACCCAACCACCCCACTTTACACAAGAAAACAAATAAGTGAACACATAGTGCTTAAGAAAGCGACTTTGCTAGACTCCTTTTAAAGGAGGTTGGTGTAAAAAATCAACAGCTACTTTGGCAGCAGAATGAGACTAGTGAAGAACCACCTAAACTGCAAAGTTAACAAATGGGCTCCCTTCAAAAGAAAAAAGAAAGATTTCAACAGGTAAATAATTATGCAGGAGATGGAGGACAAAAGGGAAATCAAAAATGTCAGCTGACTTTTTGAAATACAGGCCAACTACCCTCCTAAATAAGGACCAAAACATAACATAATTTGAATGGTATGAATTGGACTATACAAGAAAAGAAAACATTCAGGACAACTAAACATTATCCTTTTCTAAAATCTGCACTCTTTCCTGATAAGAAATTACTTCATTACAAATTACAAAAGACACATATGTACTAATCCATTCATTCCTTTATCAAGGTCCCACCACCCACTAACATAGAGCAAAAAATTGACAACCCTCCACTAACAAAATAGTAGAAGTATTACATAAAGTGCTTTTGTCATCCACCACTACTCTCCACCTTATGATTCAAAAATTCAGAAAAAAGACACAGAAACAGAGTATATCAAGTGTAAGCTTTGACAATTTCTCCTTTCTTGCCTTTACTTGAACTCAACAAAGACTAATGTTAGAGGTGTGCTTCCATTTTTTAAGCCATGATATCAGTCCCTATTTGTTGACAAAAGGATAAAAGGGAAAAAAAGTTGGGCACTATGGTATCTGACTTTGATACCAAATTTCAAAGATGAGATGATTGAACTGATTTCTTCTTTGGAGGGTTGAATTTTGACAGTAAAATATATAATATATATATATTGGTTGGACCCCGATCAGATTAGCGAGTTAAAGATAAGGGAACTAAGGATTATCACCTTCTAATACAAGAGGTTTATGAAGGTGGGTTTGACTCAGGCTTCACAAGTGACGATGCATCTGGCGGCTGAGTGTGGTAGATTGCAGATGCAAGTGAGACAGGCATGATGCAAAGTGCCTTAGATTGAAGGAATTGCATTGCGGCCCCAACATTCTCTTCCATGAGCTTTGCAACTTGTCTCTCAGTTCCGTCATTAGACCATTTTTCCCACACGGGTTGACCTCGCCCACCTTCCCCACCTTCTTCCTGTCGGGAAAAGAAAACGACATTAATGGAATGTTCAAATACATACCAAATTATCTGAGATGGAAAACAGTCAATAACTCATTGCCTTTTCTTTCTCTCATACCACATGATATGATATAGTAATCTGTTTTATTTTCTATACCTCAACGGATGATATTGGCATGTCTGTAACGAGTGGCACCACTGCACCAGCTCCACCCAATCTACTCATGCTCAAAACCTGTCAATCAATGGTTGATGATTATAAGCATCACAAAAAGTTTATAATTTTATAGCTACTACACTAAAATAATTGTGAGCAAGCTTCTAATTGAAGTAAAGAGCAAAGCAATTTTTAAACAAGATAGCTGTACAGGTTAATATAAAATAGGATCGATCTAATTATAATGATTTAATCATAGTGTTTGGTATAGGCACTTATATTAAATGGAGAGCCTAACTATAGGGAGGCCGACATGATTGTGGGTCGAATGCAAGGGTTATTAGAAACTGTATCATGAAGTCATAATAGAAAATGATGAAAGATCGTACTACGATCATAGGGCATTATTTACTTAACAATTAGGCTCTTAATATGGGTCCATCATCCATGGACCATGTGTCAGCTGTTCATACAAAATGGATGGGGCAATTCATCAGATGCTTATATATTAAATTTCAAAACTTTTTCTTTTCTAAGAATAGAACAGTATGGAATATCATAATGCTAGCAAAATAAGATGACAAAAACTGTGAGCAAGTTAAAGTTAATTTTCACTTGCTTCCATTTGAGACAGGGGAATCAGCAAAATAAATCAGAACCAGCACACAAGATTACCTTAACTTGCAACCTCAAAAACTTCACATAATCCACGATTTCATCAAGCATTGCAGCTCTGTCCGTCTGCAAAAACAAATGGAACAATGCGTAACGATTCAAGGACTACAACCTGACATAACTGAACTCTTCTGAACAGTCTTCATATCCAAATAAATCACTTATCTAATACTTGCAGGTAAACAAATGGACTCATTCCACAGAGCAGTGACCTACCATTTGAAAGGAGTTACGGTGCAAACCCCTCTTAATGAAACTATTGTAGGAAAACAACTAATCTGAACAATGTCGAGCCAGTGAATATCACCAAGGCCTAATGCCCAAAAAAAAAAGAAACTCAGTAAATTATGGAATCTTGAGATGGTTAGGGTGAGCATTTGCCAAGGGCACAAGTGCGACTAAACCATTCAGTAATTGTCCATGCAGGCACATAATCACCTTAAGGTCTAATGAGAGGTGTTATAGAAGCAGAGCTCAGATCCAACAACTGCAAACAGGGGTATATTTCTGCAGCTAATTAGCAAGAGTGTAGATCATCAAAGACTTCTAATTCTGAGATTGTTTAATCAAGTTAGCCCAAACAATATTTGTCATGTTCAAAACAAAACCGAGGCCTAAGGCATAATGATTCACCGGCAGATGACAAGAGGAAGACATCTAAGCACCAGAGAAACAATGTTATCCTGGAAAAGCACAGAAGGCAAACTGACCTTGTTGACACTAGGAACAAGCTCTTGCAATGCCCTGATTCTTTCAGCAATTCTTTCTCTTCTCAACTGTTCAAGAAAAAAAAAAAGGATTTGAGCATGTAAAAGCCGATACGTATCATAGATGGTTCATACTATATAACATGAATGTAAACTTTATCCTAAATATAATTTAAGCCAGTAGCACCATAGGCATAATATTCGCAAAGCCTGTATATAACTAATAGATGGTTCATACTATATAACAAGAATGTAAACTTTATCCTAAACATAATTTAAGCCAGTAGCACCATAGGCATAATATTCGCAAAGCCTGTATATAATTAATAGATGGTTCATACTATATAACAAGAATGTAAACTTTATCCTAAACATAATTTAAGCCAGCAGCACCATAGGCATAATATTCGCAAAGCCTGTATATAACTAATAGGCTAATAGTTTAGGCCAAAGTAGGAAGTATGAATACCCTCATTAATCAAGACTTCATCATACAAAAATAAATTAAACCCTCATTATTAATAACCCTATAACATAAGTTTCTGAGATGCAACCTTTTCTCCCCTATAGATGATGAAAGGAAGAGTTGCATTCAGACTCTCTAGTGCATCAGAACTATTCCAATGGGATTCATTCAACATGACCAACTTAACTTTCTCTAACACCAAACCAGAAAATAAATCATACCCTCTCAGCAATACTATGGGGATCAGTAGCCTGTCCTCGTCTAGCTCGTACTCTGGGACGGATAGCAGGTTGATGAGGTGCCACAGGAACCGGATTCGACATTGGCTGGCCATGGTAAACCTAAAAAACAAGTCCACACCAAACAAATCCTCACTAAAAACCATCTTTGATTAAACAATGCAAAAGTTTAAGCTTCTCCTCACACCCTCCATGTGAGCCAAACAACCATGATGTATTATAACTTTACCCAATATCATATTCATGATTAATTCTTATCCATACAGAGCATATGCCACCAAATCTCTATGCATACCAGTTTCTTGCAAAACTAACAAGCAGCCTCCCAAATTACAATTGTAAAAATGGATATAAAACTCATAACTAATATTATCAATCTCAAGAATCAACAAAAATCCTAATTAAACATCCCAGAATTTTCTCCTACCAAAATAAAAGACTCAACAAGCTTAAGCAACATGCAACAATTCCATAAAAATGGACTCTTTCCCCAAAATCCCTTTCTTTTCAAACCATTCTTTCTTCACACACTCAAAATTATTACAAAATTCAATTTTTACTTTAAAAAAAACACTAATAATTCCTCACATTTTTTTCACACACCCACAATTCAATAATCCATCCTTAACACACCCACAAAAAAAAACTTCCAAAAAAGGAAACTTTCCCCAAAAAGATATTCCCACTTCAACTTACATTCTTTGGACCAGAATTTGCAGCAGCATCAACAAGATGATGATGTGGGTCATCACGAAAACGCTTATTAACACTACTTGAACCCTCATCTGGTTTCATGAACCCAGAAGTGGGCTTTCCAGCCTGGTCCAAACTCAAGCCCAACGGAAAAACGGGCGGCCCATGAAACCCACCTGGGCCGGAGCTTAATTGGAGCATCATCGGAGCTCCAGGGCCCATATTCATGTCAGTACCCGCCAAATTCGGGTCTCCAGCAGCTGCTGCTGCAGCTGCAGCAGCAGCATAAGTTTGCATCTCAAGAAGTTGTTCCAGAAAATCCTGATTTGGGGTTTCTGGGTTGTTCGCCATTGAAGTAAAACTTGAAAGAAAGAAAGAAAGAAGAGATTTTTTTCAACTGGGTTCTTTTTGTTAAGAAAGAAATGATGGATTTTTGGGCGTTTGGTGACTTTTTTTATAAAAAAAATGGTGGGTTTTTATGGTTTTGGGCAGCTGTAAAGAAATTGGAAATGGGGGAGAAATAATTATGAAAAAGGTAGGTTTTAAATAACGTGTTGTTTTGGACTTGTTTAGGATTATCTATTTTTAGTCTTAATCATGTAATGATGGAGTTGAGGACACTAATTGAATAATGCCATATCATTTTGTAGGGTTGTATGAAGTAACTAATAATTATATAGGGTTGTTTAGTTTTATATGGAAACAACTCATGAGAATCCATGGAAATTAAATTTTTATTATATGGTAGATTTTATAATTGAAAGTTTCATGGAGTTGTACTTTGGTTCAATGAATCAAAGTTGTAAGGAGTTGTATTTATAGGTAGAAAACAAATGCATCACAACAACTTCACTAGATAGTTTAGTAATCTGAACTTATTTGAACTTATCGATTTTAATTTTAATTTTAATTTATTTGAACTTATTTTAGTTAAATTTATGTACTTATTGTGATTGTGAATAGAATGGCATTAGTGTTATCGGGAAACTTAGCTAATGTATACGTATTTTTCTAAAATAATTAAAACTAATTAAGGTGAGGGCTTATAGCCTCTTGTGACCTCAACCCTTTAGGTTATAACTTATAACTATAATTAACATCATTCTTAACTTGGAAAAAGGCTCAAACAATATGTAGATTATTGATAAAGTTCTTTTTTTCCAATTATAAAAAAATAAAATATCATGAAAAAGTGTAGTTTCTGTCTTATGCATCTAGTCAGGTTGATTAGCATCAACTTTTACTTTAGTGGTTATGACATAAACAAAGAGGATGTTTATTAGCCTCATAGGCATTTTCCACTAAATCTATATATAATTACCTGAAACTTTGGGTGGAATCTATATTTTCTTTCTTCGACTTTATTTGTCAAAATTAGTTGAAAAGCTAGTATGAGATTGAAATTAGATGGAAATTGCAAAAATTAAGCTAAGCTAAGTATTTAACAAAGGGTTTGAAAATTGAAATAGTAATTGGAATGTAGAGAATGATGTAAAAGGGTATGTCTACATCATGACTTAGATTGTATTATGTCACATAACATCAAGATATATTGTTGATTAGAAAGTATTTATTGGAGTATTTTCTCACTCCACCTAACTTAACTTTGTAAAGTAGCTATTCTAAATCCCTAACCTTGCTAAAGTATTACTAAAACAACTTGGCAATTATTCTGTGCCATGGCAATTATTCTGAGCCTTAGTCTCGAAGCATATGATTCATCACATAATAGTAGAATAAACGGTCTAATTTTATGTTAAACTTGGACAAACTCAAGCCTACATTGTCCTAACAAGTTCATTTCATAATCTATCTTACTCTATCCCAACACTATCCCTAGACATCTCGCACCAACTTAGTCGTCCCTTCTCTTCCCTTCCTTTGTTTCCCTTTGAATCTCAAACTACAACGGACAATTTTAAAAAATAACTCGACAATCTTATGGACAAAAAAAAACGAATGACTTAAACAAATCTCTTTTCATTTTCATCTAATAGAATAAATCACGCCTTGGGAGTTCTCTTTCTCTCTAACTATCCATTTCGAATGGATTAACTATTCACTAAATGGATTAAAGAATGTGATTACTGAATTAATTAAACTAGTCACTAAATAGATTAGAATGATCACTAAATAGATTAAACTAGTCAATATATTCATAAAGGTGGCCCTTTCTCTTCCTAATATTGGGTTTGAATTGTTGCCTAATTTTGAATTAAAAGTAGGCGGTCTCTTGCAAGACCAACGGCTCAATCAATCTATATAAATAAATATATTAAAAGGCGTTCCTAAACACGGAACGGTGCCACGTGGTGCTCTCCCTAAGGAATTTTTACTTCATGTAATCCATGTACAACAAAAAAAAAATTAGAAATTGCATATTATAGGCTTTGATCCCATGACCTCATGTTCATATGCTAAAGTCTTAACCACTAGACCAAGTATTATTTAGTGTTATCATTTTAAAGTACAATATTAATAAATGAAAATTTTCCTTACCCGGGGCATAGCCAGGGCCTAATAACTAGTTACAATTCTAATACTTGCACCAAATAGATTATAAATCTAATGCACCAAATGTTGTCTAAATGCAAATTCTGACGAGTTACAAGTTACAACACTACCGTAAATCTAAGTTCAGTAGAGTAATAAGAAGTATATACATGTGCTTTGACGCCTCATCCTTTGTGGTGGCTTCGTGGGCAGCACACTCATACCTACTGCACATCCCAGGAATCGCGCAACCACACCTGCTTCTGAACTTTGGCTTGAGCCAATCTTGAGTTTTATATGGTCACACAATAAGATGAACCAGAAGCCAGAAAATTTGCACGCGCAAATAGAAATCACAATTCACAAGCGGTTGCAGCAATACATCAACCCAAGACCAATGTTTCGAAAATTGGAGATGATAGCAATTTGCAAGCAAACCTGAAGAACAGAATCAGAGTTTTAAAACATCTTCCAAGGATTTGCATGTTAAAATAACAGCTCTTGAGAAAAGGTTCCAAAGTAGATATACCAGTGATTCTAAGTATAGTAAGTAGTTCTTTCTGTAATCAGATGTTCTGCAAGTCTTTGCTTACATAAAAACATTCAGTAACCTAAGGCCCTATTCACTTCAACTCAAAAATCAATATTCAGTAAAAATCATTTTTAATAAGTAGAAATATGTTTTGTTCAGTCAAAAACAGTACACTGCATAAGAGAAAAGCACTAAAGAGTTAATTAAAGAGAATAATAAAAATCAATCAATAAGCTCAAATCAATTTCATAAAGTAAAATCAAGTTTTGCTTGTTTCAATTCATAATAGTCAAGTGAACGGAGCATCGGAGCCTAAATCAAAAATCATTATCCATCCTCTAAACCCTCCTTCTCGAGTTCCTACCACCCAAACCTCCCACAAAAATTGTTTGTACATACAGCCCATCAGATACACTGTTACAAGATGCAGCATATGACACTCAAAGCGGCAAAAATAATTCAAGTTTTAACATTTGAGTAACAACAGCTATGGGTTAGGCATTTTGGTCTCAGCTTTTGCATATATGAAAGGGGTTGGGAACCAGTATAAAAACAATGGTGTGTAATGTCAAAGGATCAAAGCAAAGGTATCACGTGGAGTCACACTTTGCCAGCCCGGCTGTCTCTGTCTCTCTGAAGTTTGAAAGAACATAGTAAGATAAAGGGGAAAGAACTAGATTAAGCAAGGAGTGATTACTAATGAGCACAAACAAATACAAGTGAGAAGTGCTATTGTGCCAATTCATACAAGTATAATATTATTCATACAAGCATCAAACCCTCGTGTTAAGCATCAATATTTAGGAGGGGCACTTCTGGTAGACGGTAGTAGAATTCTAATTAACTTGCGAGTAGCTTGGAGAATATGATGTTGTTAGAGGAAAAGCTCTGTATAGAGAGCATATTAGGGAAAGAGAGGAATGCTGAAAATTATTGAGAGTTTGTTGTTAGTTTGTTCTACATTTTGGGAGAGCAAGTCTCATGCTTGTAACTATCCTCTATATTGTTTCTTTCCAGTTTTCAAATTTGGCAATCAAATTCTTCTACTCCCTTGCTTTTGAATCTGTCAAGCTAAGCTAATCCTTAGCACATTGAGACGGGCTCCTACTAGACGAATACTTATGTCTAGTCCTTAAAAGGGAGAAAAGATATGTTCTCCAGCTAAGCAGCTCTAAGCTACATGTCAACCATATTATATTATGTTACATGTTTATCTGGCTCATGTCTTGGACTCGGCTCCCTATCTTCCTCCCTCCACCCCCCTCCCCTAGGAGTAATGGATCAACAAACCCATATATAATGCACATTATATAATCAAGGGAGCAAAAGGTTATCCAGCAACAATGAACCCCAGGCCTTCAACACATTGAAGGCATCAAAAGCCTACTTATCTGCACCAATACGCAATGCTCTCAAGTCTCAATATTTTAAACTATGACATGTTTACCTCAATTCTAAACCCACATAAAAAACTAAAAAAAAAAAACTCGTGATGAGGTCAAGTCAATTCTTGGTTGCAATCTGAATGGGCTCTGAAGCATGTTTGATAGTCAACTATAAATTAGTGAAGAAACCACTGTATGCATTACGAGGAGCTGAATATGTTTGACTATGACCTCATTACCAGCGATTCCAGACAAAGATTACATAGTAGCCTTCTAAATGTTCAAAATTATTTGTAAGGTTTGATCTCCGTAGGTGCATGCAGACAATATAATCCCTCCAATTTGTACTACTTCTACAGGCAACATGAAAGAAACAAGCCTACAGTCACAGTTGCACAAAGGCGGTCAACAGATTAAGTAGCACTGCAACTGAAGTTATTTTCAAATTTTCAATGCTGACTTATCTACACCTAAGTACAATGTATGGAAATAAGCAACTAGCAAAATACGGTAGCAAATTAGCTTGAAATGTAGCTGTATCTAGGGAGTAGGGATGAGCATATAGACAAAGCTGGAAAAGAATTTACAAAAATCATTCAGATTTGATCTGATTTTCTGGCTGGGAGAAAAATTCCTTGGCACTGCGTGCAACTTCTGCCTCTAAAACAGCTTCTAGAACAATGTCAGACCCTGTTATATCACCTGAGACAATGACACACAAGTCAGCCTCTGTTGGTTCCAATATATCAGCAGTTCAAGCAAAATTTTATGAGTGTAAAAGTGGTCTTTTCCAATGGCATCAAGTCATACCTTGACGATTTGGAAGTAAACCTGCGGTCTCAGCAGTTACAGGAAGGACTGACAGAAGGCCAGGTCTGTCATCAACTGTGTCAATATTAACACTACTTTCCATTGTCCCAACTCTTAGACCTGGGGACTCTGTCAACTTAGCATATACAGTTGCTTGGCTATACAAATTGGATGTTCCAGAAGCCACTGAGCCATGCTCCTGGAGAAGATCATCTCAGTAAGTTTGCCATATTACATAAATGAAATTGCATGTATACACTCAGTAATTTGTTCAGCTATAAAACCTTAAACAAGGTGGTCTCTGCCTTAAGCTTCTGCCGCTGCTGTTGGATATGTTCATGTTGTTCCTGATGTTCCCCTACAGCAGTGCTCTCTTTGCTGATAGTTAAAGGCCGAGTATTGGCAGTAGCCCCTGGAAAAACGTGTTTTGGTTGTAGTATTCATGGCATGAAAAATGGAACATGATCATATTCATTACACCCGTAATCTCAGTTTACCTGCATCTGTAGTATCTTCATCAGGATTATCCATTAGCCTTCGCGTCAATGGGCCAGGGTTCATGATGGATAGGCTGCGAACTTCGTGGCGAATAGCTTCTAGTTGTGCCATTGTATCTTGCAATTCTTTATTTACCTAAAAACCAAGTTGAGGAAAACAGATTTCAGCAGATGTGTTTGGAAGGAGCCAGCCATAAAAATCATCGACTCCCAAAGAAAGCATCTCAACATCAACCATTTACACGAACAGAGGAACATTAATAGGTAAATACATTAACAAGTACAGGAGGCACACACTATTAGCAAAATGCAGCCTCAACTTACTCGAATAAGTCAAGCATATAAAGCCTAGAAATAGCTAGCTTCCATTCAATCCATGCTTTTCAGTTTTCACATAATACATTGAAATAGAACAGCAAACTACCTTGAAAGAGAAACATCAGTATGTTTTATTACGAAGCAAAGAGTACATTACTAGTTAGACCAACTAAAACCATATCCGGCCAGGTAATTTCAAATACAGGTTCGGCCAGTTACGAGTCAAATTTGAACCAAAATTATATTTCTGTTCTAGTAGCATGTTGTTTCAAAATTAGAGAAACATATTTTCAAGACCCCAAATTTCTGAGAGTGAAATCCATTTTTGCCAAGTCTAATGTATGACATTCATAAAATGCTGCTTCCAGTTGACCAAAATGACCTAGAAGAAATTACGCACTATAGACAACATCAACATTCTATCAAGTTACAACAAGAGTCCCATTATCCAGGTAAAAAATTAACTTTATAGTCAATACCACAGAATAATGTTCGAAGACAACAGCATTTTCAACAATAGAAATCCAAAAGAAAATCACACTTCCTCTGTTCTGAAATAAGTGAAACACTTATGTCTTTTATGTGATAGCTTTTTGAGGGAAGTGTTTCACTTATTTCAGAACGCAGGAAGTATATTAAATTATTAATTAGCAATAATAGGAGAGACCTGACGAAATTGAGTTTGTTGCATGACATTTTCGAACTGCCCACGAGCCAATTGAACATAACCAATAGCGCGCCCAGCTAATCGACCGGCTGTTCTTGCAATGATTGGAAGATCCTTCGGCCCTGTTGATTTCACCAATTGATTTTAACATCAAATTCAATTATGCCAAAATCCAAGCACTATTCTATAGATGATTTAAAATCACAAAACTTAAACTTTGCGTTTGAACATAAAGCAAAGACCAACCAATTAGAGCAGCAGTTGCTCCAAGTAGAAGAAAAATTTCTCCATAAGACAATCCAAGCATAATTTTGATGTCTGGGCTTTGTAGATTTTTAGCCTCACTTTTGCAATATAATGATTCTGCAAGGAAAACAATAAATATTTCAAAGGCTTATGTTCCAACCATATTTAGGTTTCATTAGCAATAAAATGGTGTATGAGTTTTGATAATAAAACATAGGGGTAAATTGTGATTCTTTTTATATACTATGCCCCTGTTTGGCACTAGGGTTTTAAGTAGCGGATAGAGGTTGTACAAGGTCAAAACGCTACTTACGAAAAATGAAAATAACAATCCCGGTTATTGAATGATGGAGGCAGCAAGACAATATTACCAAAACAAACATATTTATTATCATTTGATGATGATAATACACTGTTGCTTAGTTCTTAATCTCCACCTATTGAATGTTGGAAACTGATAATACGTGCTGATATAGTGGATGACTCTAATTCGTAATGTTAATTATACATACAAAAATAAAAATTAACAAAAGAAGGAAAAATCGATCAAAAGTACCTTACGCCGAATTTTCTCCGGCTACTGTTGTTCATGAAGACCCGATTTCCAGGTTGCCATTGCCAATTCGTGAAAGACAAGAAGGGATTGGAGCTTCGCCAGTTGGGAAAAATGAAAGAGGATTTTATTTGGAGGGCAAAGAATTTTTTTGATCTTGTTTTGAATCGGACTGAAAAATGATACTGCGGCCCCGTTCTTTTGGATCGAGAATCTGTACTAAATTTGACCTGACGCGTGTCAAATTTAGAGAAATAATACAATTACAAATATTAAAAATGCAATATCTTAAAAAATACAAAGCCAAAAAAAATAAAAAAATTACCAATGGCTATATTTTTCAGGGATCTAACCCATTTTGTAATATTTTGGACAACTTTTTTTTTCTAGCTATTTACTAATTTTCTATAATTTTGCTTATTTTATATGAAATATCTTCCACTTTTACACTCTAAAAAAAATAAACAATATTTTTGTGCATTTAATTTAGTTAATGCTAAAAACGCTAATTATGTATTTATTTAATTAATTTTTTTATCAATTAGTAATAAATATTAAATATTATTAAAAAGTAAATAATAAAAATATTGTATAGTGGTGGTGGGGTGATGAGAGAGAGAAAATAATTGGGTGGGGTAAAAAAGTAGTTGGGTAGGTAAAGAAAGTGGGAAAAGATAGTGAGATGTAATTTTTTAGAGAGAGAAAGTTAGAAAGAGAGTGGGATTATCTTTTTTTTCATTCGCCATTAATGATGCTCTAAACTGAAAATAAGTCTAAAAGAATAGCGCCTCTTACAAACCCGAAATATTATAAAATATTGGGGAATTTAATTGAATAAAAAAGTTATAATATTAGTTTATTGATTGATGGATGAAATTGAAGATATCATTAAAAGTTATAATATTAGGGGGTTAGGGTTTAGGATTTGGTTAATTAAACTATTGTTGATTAACGAAACCCTATGGTAGGTGACTTGCTGAGTTGATTAACAAGGCAACAACAAAAATTTGAAGGTGCATCGTTAATATGTGGATGAGCAAAAAAGTTGTCATACAACTCAAGTTATATTTTTGGTCATAGGTCATTTCAAAAAATCCAAATGAGCAAAATGTATTAAAAAGGAGAGGTTTCAAATGAGCAAAAATTAGTCTTCGGTGTATGATAAATGAACTCATGAATGAGTAGTATGGACAATAGAGTACCATGGTTCAATTTATGACACAACATCGATAAATCTTAAAAGTCCTAGTGTAACACCATGACCCCTAATGGAGTCGAGTCTATTGTCACCGATGAGGATCTAGGTCACCCATCCCAAAACTACTATGAGCCAAGCACACTTAATTTTGGAGTAACTTAATGAGTTACCTAAAACAGAAATGCATCTTGTTGATATGAGTAATACAACCAAATCCTTTAAAGTAGTCATGGGTTACAAACAGCTGATGATTACCAAAATACCAAATTGCATTTGGTACAAAAAATAACACAGGTTTTAGAAATGACTAAAACCTTCTATTAGTACCCCAAATCTCTTATAAATGATATCATTGTAGCACCGGTACCATTTGCAAAGAGCACCGGTACCATTTGCAAAGAGCATTTATTTTTCTATTTATTTTTTTACCATTCTTTTTGGTACAAAAATGTAGAGCATTTGAAACTAATCCGTGGAGTATCATGTACCAAATAGTTTTTTTGACAACGCACGATATCACATAGTTTGATGCCTATCACGCCCTTTTTTTTTTTTACCAATACCTCCCAGTGAACTTCATATTGCACTTATCTTAGAACATAGCAAGTATCATTGATCAGACTCCTTGAATGCAGTAAGATGGAGTAATGCCAATAGTGGAGGCCCTTGTAACATGAATTTCACTCTTAACCTCATTTGATCATCCAGGAAATCATCTTCAAATATTTCAATTATTCACAAAAGTAGAGAGACAAACATGGTAGCTGATGCATTGGCTAAGCAAGGGCTAAGAAGGGATGCAGAGTTCTTGGCATGGTGCTAAGTTGTTAGATTGTGTAATATGATTATTTCCACAGTTTTGATGTGTATCTATCTCTTTTAGAACCATAAACCTCTCACTAAGGTTTTCACCAGTTTGTATACCTTCTCTTATTAATGAAACCAGTGAACTTATCAAGTTATCAAAAAAAAAAAAAAACTCTAGGGTTCAATTCCTACCCCAAGCATGTACTTGGGATTTAAGGGGAGGGTAGGTCTGGTGGTATTTGGTTTGTAATAGGCCTCTTAATGGATTGAAATCTTGTGCGAGGACAACCCAAATAATTTATTCTTACCAATTTTTAAAGTTACATCTTGTATGCTAAAGGGTTTTGTTCACATAAGAAACATATGTTAAAAATAGTCTTTATACATTAAAGTTGAAATGAAAAAAAAAGCATCTCTGAAAGAGACGAACCTACCCCTCCTCTCTCCTCTCTCCTCTCCTCTCCTCTCCTCTCCTCCCTTTCTCAAGCAAATTACAGCCTATCTATTGTTTCTTCATCGCTCACAGCAACTCAAGTAAATTACAGTAGATATACACTGTTTCATCGCATTGGCCTCAGGTAAAGTTGTTCTTATCACTTTTTATTCTTTTATTCTTTTACTCTACTTCAGTTAGATATAAGTTAAAGAATTAAGTTTTTTCAAGGGTTTCTCAAAGTCGAAAGTTATGTGGATTTTTTTTTATATAACAATGTTTATGCAAAATCAGTCTTGTTATTCGAGAATTAAAGGTATGTCAGATTCCTTTTTGCTATGAAAGTTAAAAAATCAGTCTTTTTTATTCGAGAATGTTGGGTCATAAATTCTCATATTGCAATATTTCCTTCTATCAAATGTTTAGGATATAATTTTGTGAATTGCTTTCTAATGGGTCAGCAATTTTTTATGTTGCCATGTATAAATTTTTCAGAGCACCTAGAACTATGTGCTCCCAAGCGCGTTCTTATATGTGCATTTTCCTATGGCAATTTGTAGTTTTTATATGTGCAATTTGGAATCCATTCCTACAAAGAATTATGTAGGACTCAGCTATGCCATTGTAGGTTCAAATATTGCTAGAAGATTGGTCATTTAGTTTAAAAAATTAAGAAACTTACCGATAAATCGTATTTACTTTAGATCATACTCTTTTCACTTAAATTGTTGCTATGAGATTGGTCATTTAAGTTCGATGAGTAAGCAAGGTGAGCAAATCATTATGTTTTTGTTACCTTATTACCTAATTCTAGTTTTAGTTAGAAATCAAGTCAAATTAGGAAGCAATTCTTCTCAATCTAGAAAAAAATCATTGATATAAACTGTCATTGTTAGGGCATGCTCACTTTGATTATTTTCCAAATATATAATTCTAGTTTATGGTAAAATTAATTTGAAGAAAACTATATTGTATTATTTTATTGGAAACAAAAACCAAACCAATATCAAGATTATATTTAGTTGTGGGTAGATCATAACAAATCAGGAAATAAATCTTCAGAATTCAGAAAGGTGCTAGAGAATATTTTGGATTTGTAAGGTATTGTTTGTGGATAATCAAGGGTCATGCATAATATGCACTGCATATGAGATGTGGTAGCAAGTTTGTAGAAAGTAAATGGTATTATGCTTTAGACTTTCTTACCCAACTAGTTTATTTTTAGCATATAAACTAAACCATGAACTTTAATTGAAGGAACAAACCTAGAGGGCCAGAAGTGAGTAAGCAAGCAGGTCGAGATTCCCTTAGATAAGAGCTTATTCAGATGGCCATAGCCCTCAAGTCTGCTTGTTTTCTGCAACAGAGACGTCTCGAGACGCAATCATTTCCTGGTTTTTCATTTTCACCCAGAGTGGTGAACGTTTCTGCAAAAAAACCTTTTACAACAATGGCATCCCTTGCTACCGCCCGAGAAGTTGTTGGACTTTCAGAAACATTCAATAGACTGAGGCAGCAAAACAAAGTAAGAATCCCTTCTCTCTCTTTTTGCCATCTTTGGGAAATCTGGGGTATCATATCGTTGAATAATGGTTCTGACAAGTAGGTTTAATCTTGCTTGACTGATTCTACTTTAAGTTGCTTTCAATAATGCGAAAAACATGATTCTTTACTAATGCGTGAATGGTAAATCCTTATACATGAAGTGGGTGATGGTGGATGATGATAAGTGCTGCTTTTTTTTCTTTTTCTTTTAATGATGTATATTAGTTGCTCAATTATTTGGGGTGATAATTTCATAAAATATGTATGAAACTTACAGCTACAGATTATGTGAGTGGGAGGCATAGGAAGAGGGGAGAATGGAATAGATATCAAGGGAGAGAAGAAAGGTGTGAAGTAATCTTATCTCACTTCAAAGGTCTCCACTTTTGAAAGAATGTTGATGAGGTTATAATGGCCTTGCTATGGCATTTTACTCTTCATGCAATCAATATAGTTTATCTAGTCAATTGGGAGAGAACTAGACATGTGAATCTACTATCTATGTTAGATCTGCTAGTGAGTGTCAACATACTTGAATTTTTTGTACTTAGGTAGCTTCGTATGCGTTTTTTCAACACCCAAAATATTAGTAAAATTACTCTCGCCAGAGCAAGATTCTCAATCCAATTTTAGTTACAGCTGGAAATCTCTCTTGTTTCGAAATTTATTCAATCTATGATAAGTTGTATGTGAAATCATGTATGTATTCAGATTCTTTAGTATTTTTTTCCTTATCCCCTTTTCAATTCTGACTCCTGATGGATATGTTTGTATGACAAAGGTGGCATTAATCCCTTTCATCACAGCTGGTGATCCTGATTTGTCAACCACAGCAGAAGCATTGAAAGTACTTGATTCTTGTGGTTCAGATATAATAGAACTGGGTGTACCATACTCTGATCCTTTGGCAGATGGCCCTGTTATTCAGGTACTTAGAAATCTATTTATATGATTTATGTTACGAACCATGTTAGAGCTTAAGTGTAAGGTGTTTCTTCGTAGGCTGCTGCGACACGTGCCTTGCTACAGGGGACCAATTATGATGCTGTTATCTCCATGCTGAGGAATGTAAGATCCTTTATCTCTTTGTTGAGTTTTCTTTGAAGCAGTGTTTCACATTGGTAATTCTATCATTTCTAATATCATGCTTCCCCTTACAGGTCATACCAGAACTTTCTTGTCCAATTGCATTGTTTACATATTACAATCCGATACTCAAGCGTGGTGTTGAGAAGTTTATGTCCACTATAAAAGATGTTGGTGTCCATGGTATGTGTAAAATTCTATTGATGTCCCAACTTCCACATCTTAGAACCACTGTCAGCTGGCATTGTGTATTTCACTGTTACATGTGAAAGCTGTGGATGGAGTTGACTTTCTTTTTGTAGATTAAGGATTACTAACAAAAGGTTCTAGATTGATACAGTAATCTATGAAAATAAAAACTAAATAGAAGAAGAGAGAAGAAATCAGATATGAATCTGCAATTGCATAGGGTAAAAGTTAATGGATTTCTATTACAATAATCTATGAAAATATAAACTTACAGAAGAAGAGAAAAGACATTAGATATGAATCTGCAATTGCATAGCGTAAAAGTTGATCGATTTCTATTATGTGATCAATTTGTTTCCGGCAATCTCATGTGATATATATATATATATATATATATTGTAAAATGAGCTTCTGAGCTAGTTATTTGCTATTTTCCGAATATGATGCTTTTCCTTTTACTTCTTTTCCCTATACCCTTTCTCACTCGTAGATTTTTTTTTTATTACTAGCATCTTTGGAAGTCTAAATCTAAACCAACTGTGCAGCTGTTCACTGTTGTTATTAGTGCCAAAGAATGTTGTAGGACTGATTTTCTACTTTGAGAAGGAATTGTTAGTACTTGCAAGTTGAGCTGCGTTGTTCAATTTTGAAATAGAAGCATATCTACTCTAGTAGAGCAAGTTTACTCCATTCTTTCAGCGACTGGTTGGTTGGTGGGATGTGGAGAGATTATCACACATTTTTTTGATCATGTGTGTATTTGGTTGACGCTTGATATGTTGCTAAAGGTCACATTTATTCTTCCAGGGTTAGTTGTTCCAGATGTTCCCTTGGAGGAGACAGAAGTCTTGAGAAAGGAAGCTCTAAGTCATGGAATTGAATTGGTAAGGTTTTCCCATCCAAGCAGTCCATATTTTGTTAATTATAGTTTTTGGTTGCTAGGGAGTAACAAATTTATTAGCATAATATAAACTGTGGGTTTATGCTGTATCTAGGAAGCTAGCCAAAAAGAGTAGTAGAACGTATAGTTCCTCGTCATAGTATGGATACTTGGTATATAGTTCTGTCCATTTTCCTTTTCCTTATTTCTTTTAATATTCAGGTTTATATAATTCTTCAAGAGAACTAACTTTAAGAACTCCGCCTGTGAGTGTCTGTGTGACATTCACTGCCGGTCTCAAGCCCGGATAAAGGAGGAGAGTTGCGGTAGGTTTGGGGTGGCCAGCGTAAAACATAGCCCCATATCATGACATGCTTCATGTTAGCCGACCCCAAATCATTTTGGGAATAAGGCTTAGAAGAAGAAGAAGAAGAAGAACTAACTTTAAGCTCACTATATCATCTGAACTCTGAACCTTAGCAACCTTGGGTACACTTCCAGTGGATCACAATTTTTGAGCATTATTCTGCTTTCCTTAGTTAGCTCAAAGAGGCCATGAATAACGAGTTTAATCAGCTTATGGATTGATATTACTCTTTGAAAAAACTTAGGAAATCCATAGTCTATCTGCCAAATGAATAGGACCGTTAGGAAGCAGATGAGGTTAACATCAGTTGGAATCCTTCTAGTTTTCATGATTAAAAGACATTACAAAAATCATTTTTTTGTGATCCATGATGCTGAAAATTATAGGACACACGAAAGACTACAATGAAAAACGATGTCGGAAGATACTTAGATTCCTTTTTTTGTTTCTCTGTTTATTTTGTCTTCTAATTGTTTGATGGGTAAGATGTAAGATGATTGAAGTGTTATTACACAATGTTTACCTTCTGACCACTTATGAAGAAAACATAAAACTAACTCTGACCTGATCTGATTCCGTGTATTATGTCGTTTAGGTACTGCTGACTACACCAACTACCCCCAGGGATAGAATGAAGGCAATTGTTGAAGCTTCTGAAGGCTTTGTCTACCTTGTAAGTCTCTTGGTTATATAATGCATGTGAAATAAGTAGACTTGTATGGATAACTGCTGGTTGATACACAAAATTCTTGGGCATCTTCTTGACATGTGTTTATGACATCATTTTGACTTTCATCTGACCATAAATACTTCTCAGACTTCCACAGCTGTAAGAATTCACTGAAAAACGAAAAACCTCTTATATTGTGTGCTCTAGTGTAACATAGTGACGTGCTTGTGATATGTATGTTTAGTGTTTGTGCTCTGTTTCTTGGAATTGCCATTGCTGGCTGGCTCCATTTTTATGATGATACTTCATAATTGATGTTCAGCTTCTCAGCAAAGGAATGCTAGCCAATGAGAAAACTAAACTAAACAGTATATGTAATCTAAAAACAAAGAATTGGTTTTTGCTTATGCTTACTGGCCAAGACGTGCTGTTTTTATACTGAATAAGCTCTTCATGAGCAGGTGAGCCAAATTGGAGTTACAGGTGCTCGATCAGATATTAGTGCACGAGTACAAGAACTGCTTAGTGACATAAAAGAGGTGTGTTCATTTGTGAAATTTGCAGTTTTAGTTACTTTGCTTTTGTTGTGCAATTAATATAAAAAAAGCTATTACTATGACGAGGTTCCTTGTACTTATTATAGCATTGCCAGGAATTGCAAGATCCTTCTATTCGTTGTATGATTGGCAGTTTCTATTAGTTCTATAATTTCGTCAAGTTATCTCCGAGATATACCTTACAAAATATATCCTAAGACTATATATGAGATTCCACGACTATGTACATTCATGAATATTTTCTTTAAAAAACATTTTTTTTGGAAAAAGGGAAAATTGCAAGTATACCTTAGAGCATTCGATTGTACATTATGTTCATTTTATCACAAAATTGCCACTTGATTTACAATAAACTTATATCTTGGAGATGAAATTTTCACATTAATGTTGTATATAAATTAAAACCTACTAAATCTTTTAATTTGAGAAAATTCACTTCTTCTTTTAAAATCTATAAATATAATGTTTACATGACCTTTTGTCTTTTTGTAATTAGGCTACTAGTAAGCCTGTGGCGGTTGGCTTTGGCATCTCAAAGCCCGAGCATGTAAAGCAGGTGAAATACTTACTAATTAAAGGCTTTATCTTCACCCGAATTATACTACTTGCTTATGACATTTTACCTAGTGTAATGCTATTTTGATGGGACTGTAGGTGGCCGGATGGGGGGCTGATGGCGTGATTGTTGGCAGTGCCATTGTGAAGGTGTTGGGCGAAGCCAATTCACCTGAAGAAGGGTTGAAAGATCTAGAGAAGTTTATCAAGTCTTTAAAGTCTGCTCTCCTTTGAGGTTACTTGTATTACATGTTGTAGTGCCCTCTCAGTTTGAGGGCAGATGTTTGTAGTTTAGTCTGGCCATTTGCATTAGCAATAAGTAATTGTGGCTATTATATTTATGTTTTCGTGTTTGGTGAGAACAATACAGTTAATTATCGTTTTTGATTGGAAACTTTATTAGTTGATAATGGTGTCCTTGTAATCATATTGTTGAACTAATTTTTTTTTTTTTTGAGGATCTATTGTTGAACTCATTTAATTCTTAATAAATCCCTTCAACTTGACATTGAAGGATGAAGTACATGCCTTCAACATAAAGATGTGAGGATTCACAATTCTATAATAATCACAGCCCGCTTATTTGACATTCAGTACTAGTCATATGATAGGGGGTGTAGAGGTTTAGATGTACGCACTATGGACCTGTTCTCTTCGGCATAAAACAATTGAATTGAACTGGACTGAATTAAATTATAACTAATTAATAGTAATGATTATCATTTAGAAACTGAACTGAATTGAACTGAATTGAACTGAAAATAAGTTGGGGAGAACAGGCCCTATGGAATCTCAAACTTTTAACCCTATAGTCACAAATGCCGTCTTCACTAAAGGTAGCATCTTCAACTGTGACTGGCAGGGCCTGGTATCTCAAATTCTTAATTAGAGTTGTCAATCTCTAAAACAACACAATGTGACCAAAACTGACATGACTCGATCATAGAAGCCGAGAGAAACCCGTATATGGGCAATTTGGATTCAACCTGGTTTGATCAATTATCGTATTATAATTATAATTTGACGCAAGGCAACATAAACACAAGCCATTTACCAGAAATGCCAACTCTAATCTCAATACAGTGAATCAAGGTTTGATTGTTTTAGATGACAAATTTTCGGTCCTCCCATGCATAGAACAACACTCTCTTTAAAGCAGAGCTCATAACTCTTTTACTGATTAGAAAAACTGAAACAAGAGAATATCCAAATTGAATGGAGCATAAACATGGGATTGCTAAACTCGCTTTTGGTTCAGAGTATAACTCTTTATAGGATTACAAATAAATAAGAACAAAATTAATCGCATTCCTTATTTAGAACATCAACATTGGAATATCAACTCTCAGAAAAGTGAACAATTCTAGTTTAAATTCACAGCATTCAACACTCAGGCGGGCATATGCCTAAAATCTGCTTGATCCCGCTGCTGATTCAGCAGAAAAGAGGTATTTCACCCGAGAAAGGACTGAATCATGAGCAGCATCATATGGATGGTCTTTTGATGGAATCTCCAAAATTGCTGGAATTGGTTTGTTGTAGCTATCAACCAGAAATCTGATCATATTTGCAATCTGCAAAAGGGCAATGATGTTCATTATGGGCAACCAATCCTCCCAAGAGAGAAAGGGGCGCGGGGGGGGCGCTTCTCATCTGGAGAGATTAGAGGAGGTCAAGAAAGACATAATAACATTATATGCTGGCTTTTGAAGTGTAGGTACAAATTCATATGTTCACAGAAAAAAAAAAAAAAATGTGTCAACATGCATTACATAAGATCAGAATGCTTTTCCACACCGCTGATACCAGGAAAAAGAGAAAAAGAAAAAAGGAGAACAGAAGAAGAGGAAGAAGAACAACAGCAACAACCACAAAGCAGAAAGCTTCAGCCGTCAAACACTTTGTTTCTATTGATGGCAACTTTGACTTTTGCACGATTCATATACTAACCTTGGTGTATACTAAGATTACTAACAGCATGTACAATGTTATATTTATCTTGATGCATTATTAGAATATCAACTTTTATCATTTTTATTATAGATAATTAAAGACTTTAAAGGTCCAAGTGATGTGACAATAAGTGTGTAAAAATTGCAATTACAAAGAAGCAAAAGGAAGTAAATATCAGGAGCAACATAGACGTACTAATATACCAGAGTATCTTGATTAAAACTCAATTGACTTTCATTCATAAAAAGGAAATCCAATTTCAGAAACAAGAAAATCAGTTTATAGAACACAAAGTCAAGCGAGTATCTACTATTGCAATAACCACTCATAATGTAAATGAACTTACATATTGGCTAATCAATACAATTGCAATGTCCTCCCTTGCTGTGAACTCCTTAAATGCTTCTTCAATTTGTTTTACCGTTGTTTCTAAACAAAACAAAAAAGGCTAAGTGAGACAAAAATACCAAATTATCAAAGGTGTATCAAGAAACAATAGCAGCTTCAATGAGTGAAAAGAATGATCCACAAATCAGGTTGAATCCACCCTCTCTGATTACACAAATCAAGAAAGAATAGCAACTTTAATGAGTAAAAAGAGTGAAAACAACAGCACAATCAAATAATCATCCACCCTCTCTGGTTATGTAGACTATTGTAGAGTGTAGACTGCAACTCCCCAAATCAAATAATGTCCATTAGAATGACTACTACTTGTAATGAAAGATACTGCAGTGTCAAACAAGGGGAAAACATGGGTCCAACAACTGGCATGCTAGAGTCTAGACTCTAGACTGCAATTAGTAAAAATTATATGCCTTTTGAGGTTCAAGCACTTACTGTCCACAATCACATAGTTTGTTTTCCTACGGATAAAATGCTAAGAACTAACTTAGCTTGGACACCATTAATAGCAGATCACAAGGAAGAAGAAGATGGTTTTGATAAATAAACTGACATTACAGCGATAATAAAGGAATATCACGATTTCAAGGGGGTTGATTCTTTCCCAATTAACTCTTAAGAGTTCAAACACTCCCCAATATTCAACATCCTTCTCTCTCTAATATCTGCTATTAATAACACTAAGATTCCTCTCTTCCTCTAACTAACTCTCTATCTTCCTTCTCAAACTTCTTGATAAATGAATTACATTGTGCTTCCTATGATACCCTTCCCCTCCATACCAGTTCTTAGCATTAAAATCTTAGCATAGGATAGGAAACAATAGAAAGAGTAATCAATAAAATTCCTTATAAAATTTTGAACCAAAAAAATCCTTCTAAATTCGCGTCTAAGCCTCATTATAAGTTGACGATCATGGTCAGCGTTCTAATTGAGGCATCAAAGGTACAAAAGCACAATCATCCACCCTCTCTGATAATATAGACTATTGTAGAGTGTAGACTGCAACTCCCCAATCAAATAATGTCAATTAGAATGACTACTACTTGTAATAAAAAGCTGCTGCAGTGTCAAACAAGGGGAAGACATGGGCCCAACAAAATTTCTACCTCCGTTTCACAATACATGCATCATTTCTCATTTGGACACTATTCATCAACCAACTTTGACAATCTTTCTCTTACCATTATGTAAGAAAATATATAGTCAAGCAAGATCTCATTAAAATCGTCTCAATACGAGGATTCTAAATATAAACTTTTTAAAATTTTTACTTATACGAAATTAAAGATATTAATGTCCAAAAACGCGTGTTGGGGTATGTGAAAAAGAAAATGGTGCATGTATTGTGAAATGGAGGTAGTATATGCCTTTTGAGTTCAAGCACTTACTACTGTCCACAATCAGGTAGTTTGTTTTCCTCCGGATATCAACATTACCAACTCCAGCAAGTAAGAATCCAGTAACAGTATCCTGCATGAAAGAAATTAATACAAAGCTTGAGGATATAGAACAGCAACAACGATCCAACATAAATCTCACTAGACCAGGGTTTTGGGGAGGTCATGATGTAAGCAACATTACCCTAAATGGTTAGGACAAAAAGCATTCTAAGCGAAGCAACAAACTATAAATTCCCTACACACAAGGTCTCTCTTTACCACCTCACTACCTTCGCATGCCATGGTAGAGCACAGATTCAATATTATTCCACGGGAGTGTTTTCCATGTAAAGCAAGTTGAAAGTAGGGCATTGATCTTGAATTCGGAATATATTCAACTTTAACCAGCATCCAACCTCATATATTATGTAAAATGCTTGTATCATCCAATAAGAAATTAAATATTTAGTATCCTATATCATAGAGGCCATGTCATCAATACCTTGAGTGACAATTCTCTAAATAACACAATCCCACAAACGCTTCGAGAAATTACCCAATACTACCATCGAGTCATCCTCATCGACTTGACACAAACTAAGAGGCGCTCATATCGAGTAAAAAACTAGCATTGTGCAATAGATCATAATTAAGATCAAATACTTGATTCAATCTATCTATATATTTTCACAAGAATAGTTATCCCTACTAATATATCAGCTCAGTCAACTCAAAAAATTCGTCTTTCTTGTATGTTGAACAACAAAATCAATGGAAATTCTTCTTATAGATGCCATAGTTCATACCTCATCAGCAATTACAGCTATGAATGCAGAATTCTTTGTTGGGATTTGAGATTTGTTCGCCATAGTCAAACAAGGTCAACACCAAAAACTCCTGAAACAAATAAATTCAGAAAATCAACAATCTGGGCCCCGGGATGACAGGTCATTTATTCCTGATTTCCAGCCACAACACTTGAAAATTTGATCTGATGAAATTAAACAAGAACAAGTGAACACAAATATGAGCATCTACACATTGTAACATCAATTTTCTTATCATTTAGTTCCATGAAACAAACATATATGACCAATCGCATGAATAATCACATGAAGTAGATCTTAAAAATCGCAATTCCACAACAAAAATCGTCTAAACAAGTAGATTCATCTAAGGAACAAAACAAAGAACCTGGAACGAGCTTCTGCAATTCGAGCCTTGGAATTTGCGTATGAGTGAGGGAAGCTGAGAGGTTCTAAAGGAATTTGCGTGAGTTGGGCACCGTCAATCGTGTGAGGGTGTTTGTATAACTATACTCCTATACGGCTATGCCTATGTAATTTAAGATTTTTTTTTGATGCAAAAAATGTAACACTCCGAAAGATTAAAAAAAAAAAAAAAAACTTGAATTGAACAGGTTTATAATAACTTATTGTGCACCGAAAATCATATAATATAGTCTGTTTTTGTTCGACATAGTCAGTATTCATTTGATACGGTCAGTTTTTATATGATATAATCACCTTTTATATAGTCAGTTTTTGTATGATATAGTCAATTTTCTGACATAGTCAGTTTTCTTATGATATAGTTGGGTTTTTTTTTCCTGATATAGTCAGTTCTTGTGTGATAAATTCAGTTTGGGTACACAATAAATTATTGTAAACCCGGTCCACCCAATATGTTTTGAAAAGATACAATTACATGATATTATTTTATTATTAGCCTTATATATACATGATATAATTACTCATAGTAAGAGGGAACCACTAGGCAAAGTTTAGCTTGGTATTATTATTAGCATTATAAGTATATGATTTATTACATAATCACTCTGAAAGACATAGCAAACATATATTGAATTCAAATATTATTATCCTAACTTTTATCATTGCCAAGTGGTAGATAAATTTTCCAAAAGGTACCTTATTTTACAGTAAGTAATAAATGTAACTAATATTATGAAAATTATGAGTCATCATAATTACATCATGATGATAATAGATAACTACTATCCTGTCCCCAAATAGAGTTCTCATTTCTTTTGGGCACAAGCATTAAAAAGAAATCATAAGCGGTCCTTGATTGTATTAAATCAGAATTAAAAATTGAAATTGCTACATTATTAATCAATAGTTTATTGAGGAGAGAGAATGTGGGTCACTTTACAAAGTCATATTGTTTATGGGGAAGTGAGTAATATGATAAAAAGTGAAAGCTACATATAATATTTTAATTGATAGACCCATACCAAATAAGGAAAAGGGAAATCCATTTGGGACAGACATAAATGGAAAAATGAGAACTCTATTCAGGAACGGAGGGAATAAATATCGGTTTTTTCACCAAGTACCCCTGTAGTTTTTCAAAATTCATGGGGTACCCCTATTTTTAAAAAAATGCACCAGGTACCCTTACTGTTTCAAACAAATGTACGAAATGCCCTTAATTACTAACGGTGTCAAGTTTCCGTTAGCTTTATTTACCATTTTGCCATTGTCAACCCCTAACCCTAAACCCTAACCCTAAACCCTAACCCACCACCCCTGACCCCCTCCCCCACCACCACCAGCCCCCCTTCCTCCACCACCCCAATCAAATTCCCCACCCATCCCCCACCACCACCCCCTCCCCTCACCACCCCCATCGAATTCCCTTCCCCCACCCACGCACCACCACCACCCAGCCACCACCACCTCCCCCTCCCCGTAGCCCCGTAGCCCAGCCAGGAACTTGCCCCACCCCTCGCAACCTCCACCCCTCCTTTCCCGCACCCCGGAACCACCAATTATTCTCCTTCTCCAATCGGACCATCAATGTCGAGACGCAGTCAAAGGAGAGAGAAAACGGTCACATCTCCGATCACAACAACAACAACATCCATGGACGCGACGAACTAAAATCAATTCTATCAAAATCGGGTTTCGAATTCGGGTTCGAAAAAATGCAGGTTTAGGGGCAATGGGCGAGGAGGGAGGGGGAAGGGCGATGGCCGAGAGGGAGGGGGAGGGGTCTTGAGAGAGGGTGGGGTGGTTGTGGGGATACGGGAAGGGTGAGGGGGAGGGGGTTCTTGAGAGGGTGGGGGTAGGGGGATGGGGTTCCGAGAAGGGTGGGGGGTAGAGGAGGAGGCGGCTACGGGGGTGGGGTGGGAGGAGGGCCATTGGGGTGGGGGAGGGGTGGGGAATTCGATAGGGGTGGTGGAGGAGGGGGGGCTACCGGTGGTGGGGGAGGGGGCTGGGGTGGTGGGTTAGGGTTAGGGTTTAGGGTTAGGGTTTGGGGTTTGGGATTTGGGGTTAGGGGTTGGCAATGGCAAAATGGTAAATAAAGCTAACGGAAACTTAACACCGTTAGTAATTAAGGGCATTTCGTACATTTGTTTGAAACAGTAAGGGTACCTGGTGCATTTTTTTAAAAATAGGGGTACCCCATGAATTTCGAAGAACCACAGGAGTACCTGGTGAAAAAACCGAATAAATATTCATTGAAAAAAAACTCCTTCATATTTCGTAAAATTTTATACTCTGTACGTTCTAATAAACTCTAAGAAAACACCTACAAATGACATACGAATATCATCTTTGTATTTTTACTAGGGAAGAAAATTGATGATAATAATAATAATAATAATAATAATAATAATAATAATAATAATAATAATAATAATAATAATAATAATAGTCAACTTTCTTGCATTCATAAATGTAAGCAAAGAATAATAATTTTATTTGATATTGGTTAAACTAAAATACCTTAAGACAAATGCAGCTGAACTAAGCTAATCTAAAATTTCAATCAACTACATTAGATAGAATCTGAAAATGAAAACATTGTAACATAATCAATTTAGGGAAAAAATAATGAAAGTCAAATGAATTAAATTTAACTGAATTATTTGGTTCGAACCAGAAATAAACTAACGGACTAAATTGATACCTCTATTTATTTTCATATATAAATTGACCTTCTAACGTTGAAATGGAATATTCTACACAAAAGCTTGCAACACTATTACAATTAGCAACCAAAATTTGACTAACTTTTCACTAACTTTTGTCTCCAAAATACAAAAAAAAAAAGTTGAATAATCAAAATGTTGGTAGTGAACTTTTCGATCACCAACTTCTAAACTTTTATGTTGGCAGTGAAAATCTAATATATAAATTAATAAAACTTAGAGTAATAGCGAGCACTATCCAATGGTACAAAATTTATAATATTCCGAATTACGTAGCAAAAGTTATACACAATATACATAATATAATAATTTAGGTTGTTTATTCATAATCAAACTCTAATTTTCGCTTATCCAAAACTCTTTATATGTATTTAAATATATGTAGAACTCTATTTTTGTAAAAGATAAAAATAAAATTAAATGACGTGGCAATCCTACGTGGTGCGCTCTATGGCCTCGAAATCTTAAGGAGCTCCCTATGCTCTCAAAAAGTTCCTCCTTTATTTATATATATTGATTGATTTGTTAGATGTCCTTAGCTTCAGTGTAATACTCCGTATTTTTGTGAGTTATTCTTTTATAAATAAGAAATATAAAGAATAAAGTGAAAGTATTTTATAATATAGTTTAGGTAAGCCTACAGTTATAATTTAAATATACAACCTACTTTTGTACCTAATTATATTTTAATACGATTTTTGTTAAATACTAAATCAGAATTCGATTTGGAAACAAATCCTAATAAACTAAGGTTTTTCATACTATAAATAAGAAAAGGAAGAAAAAAAAAAACCCTAATTCCTCATTCCCTCTCAGCCGTCCCTCTCTTTTCTCTCTCTCTCTCTCTCTCTCTCTCTCTCTCCTTCTTCCTCACCGTTCCCTTGTGTGTGTGTGTGTGGGGTTCGCAATCGCTGATGTGCGAACAA
Source organism: Beta lomatogona (assembly GCA_947646795.1). NCBI lineage: Eukaryota > Viridiplantae > Streptophyta > Magnoliopsida > Caryophyllales > Amaranthaceae > Beta > Beta lomatogona. The sequence goes on from CANSNZ010001311.1 coordinate 349,068, forward strand.
GCGAGGGGTTATGCGAGGCTTCTCGAGCGTTCGCGAGCGAGGGAGTGCGGGGGTTCGTGTTCGACTGCTGGGCGAGCGCAAGCGAGGTACGCGAGTGTGGTGTGTGCGTGCTGCTGGTGCGAGAGGACGAGGGTGTGCGTGCTGCTGGTGCGAGAGGGTCGGGCGTGCGGCTGCAAGTGTGTGCGAAGTGGTGCGACGGTTCGAGGGTGCGAAGCCGTGCGACGAGTGTGGTGTGCGAGCGAGTCGAGTTCGAGTGCTGTGCGACGAGTTGTGCGTGGCGGTACGAAGTGTGGGGTGCGAAGCAAGGGCGAGGCTCGAGGGTTGTGCGTCGTTGCCGGAAGTCGGTCGCCGGAGCTCGGTTGCCGGCGAGATTAAGCGGTATGAAACCTAATATGTATAATACGATATTATATTAGTTTTAATATTGTATGTTCTGTCTTTCTATTAATTTATATTGTAAGTTAATTAATTTGTAATTTGAGTAGATTAGTAATTAATTAAGTTGTATAATTAATTTAAGTTATTAATCTGTTTTAAGTTGTAAATCTGATTTAAGGTTTTGTAATTAAGTAAGGTGTGAAGTAAAGAAAGTAGTTTATTGATTATTAGATGGAAAGTTATAATGACCTTGCTATTCAAACCCAATTTTAGGAGTATTGGACATAAGGACTTGAATGGAATTGGTAAAGGTGTTATACTATTGAGTTAACTAAAATCAGTTTGGCTCACTAACATTGACTCTTAAAAGACGCTAAGCACAATAGAGTTAGGAAAGAAAAGGATGTTAATAAACAATGAGATTAGTTATCGTTTATACTTCGAATTACTAAGTCGATATAGTTAGTCACGTATTATTTGATAATATTATCAAGGACGTAGCACTGAAGTACTTCCTTACTCGTTTAGGTCCCAATTTCATAAGCGGAACGTTTGTTTAGGCAACGAAAATTCTTCGTTACAAGGTACGTACGCGTATTAGTTCAGTTCGATATATTAGTATCATGTTTAGGTTGTGATTGTTATATTGGAACCTAGAACCATGATAGGGAACTGTGGTTGATTATGATTGATGAGATTGTTTGGTAACATGAATCAATTGGAAATCTGTATGTATTTCCTTGTTGTATGACTTGTGAGTTGGAATGAGTTATTATTGGTATGCGTAATTCTATCGCATTACAAGCATGAAATGAGAATTGGATTGAAAGCATATGATTTATTGTTGTAACAAGGATGTTGCAAGGCATTGCTTTAATTAGAGAATTTGAGCAATGTACCTAAGAATTTAATAATTATATGTTCGATGTTGTATGAATGAATATTATTAAGAAGGATTTTGGCAATAAACTTGTAGTTGGATTCCCTACAAGTGATGAACAATGGGGGGAGTGTGAGACTTGCTCTACACTCCTACGCAGGCCTACTGTGACGACAGTAGTGTCCTTATAAATTTTGATAACTCAAGTAGGCGGAAGGTTCCGTACGATCTTGGGGGTATGCATACTAAGGTGATGGATGTGGAACGGAACGAAACCGTATTTACATTTCATCTAATAGGCCAAGTTGTCTATTAAGGATTAAGTAGCCCGTATGATTCTAGAAAGATGACGGTGCCCGTTCGATGCCAAATAAATTGTAAAAGTGGAATTTAATGTTTTTGTAGAATCATGCTTAGGAATTGTTATTGTTATTCTGATTATGTTTAGTGTATTGTGTAACTGATTATGTACGTACTCAGCATAGCTGATTGTTTGTCATTTGTGTTGATTGTTGACCTGTGATGAACCATTGATATTTCAATGGGGAGCAGATTAGGTATGCTGGTGATGCTGCATGAGTTCGGGCATACGGGGAATACTTTTGATTATAAACTTTTAAAGTGTTTTGGTTGAACATCCTAAAGATTGTTTATGATTTACATAGTTAATGATTTTAAATAAAAGGGGTCAATAGTGATTCCCGAGTTGTAGTTAAGTTAGCATTCTATTTTCGCTGCAAGTTAGTTTTCATAATAAAGAGTAAGTTAGTGTTTTAAATTCAATAAGCCTTGCGTTTCACCGCGGCGGTAACACTCCCAAAGTCGATGCGACGTAGTCGTAGACGTGTATGGATTTTGGGGGTGTTACATTCGGTGCAACAGTCATTTGATAATTTAGAATTAATTATGATATCTTTCATTATTACAAGTGAATCGATAAATATATTGATATTGGTAGAAAAAATAATTAATTCAAGGTGCTTAATAGTATATTACCCCTTGTCAATCCTTTTTTTGACCTAGCCTCCCCCCTCTCTCTTTCTCTCTCAAACCCTAGCCTCCCCTACCCATTCTTCATCAGTTAGGGGCTGTCATGGATGATTTCATCCATGGTAAGCCCCTTTTCCCCTTTTATTTTTCAGTTTTTAATTCATTTTCTTGTTTTGTTTAATAAATTAGTCTCTCTTTATGAAATCTTTTCAAACCATGTTATGGGGTTTTTAGATTATGTTTTAGAAATCTCCTTCTCTCCTTTGGGAGTGTGAGTATGGTTTTTTTGTTTTTAGGTATGAGAAATTGTTCTCATTGGTTGAAGTTCGAGACTCAACATGAGGGTATTAGAATCTCGGATGCGGCCAACATGACTCGGTCAAGAATGTTCTTCCTAAACTACATCATAATGATATATTCCTCACCAATAGCTGCTTGATTCAGCAAATACAAGGGGGTTGCGCTGTATTACTCGATCTGGTTCATTGTAGTTGCTTCGAAGATGAATTTGATTTAGCCTTGTTTAATTGTATCTTGTTTTTCTTTAATACCTATTGTAGATGCCGTTTGGCCTTCAATTAATGAATTTTCTCTTTCAAAAAAAAAAATTACCCGTTGTCAGGAATATCATCTACAAAGAATATTGCCCCTGTTAGGAATATCGTCTTAGAAGTGTAAACTAGAAGGATTATATTAGATTTTGGCAAGTCCAAATCTTGTCTAAAGATTTTGGACTCCAAAAATTGAATCAATTTCCAGTTCAAACTCTAGTTCAATCTAGTCCAAACTTTTTTTTAAAGTCAAAATCTACTTCAAATTTTCCAATTTTTTCCCCCGTGTAGGCCTTTTTATTAAAAAAATATTAACTCATTTCAGCATAATGACTTTTAAAACCAAATTAGAAAATCTATTTCAATCTGCTTTTTTTTCTCATGAACTATATACATATTTATATCAAAAAAGTCGGACTCAACATTCGAATTTGGACTCTAGATGGTTGAGTCTAAGTTCAGTCCGAATTTGTTGGACTTGAAAATTTGAGTCCAAATTCAGTCCAAACTTTTTTCTGGTTTAAATTTCCAATCTAATCCGACAAGTTTGGATTAAGTTAGACTTAACTATAGACTTTTCTGAATGTACTTAAACCCGACACAATAAACTTGTAATCAGTAATCTTGTGATTAGTAGCAAGCCCAAATCTTAGGTTGTATTTATTTTCATGCCTTCTGTCAATACTATTACTCAGTAGAACATCTTGTTCTCAGTTATCAACAACAATAAACAAACAAGTCCAAAGTTCTGCTAGTGCACTCTTCCTTCTACTTTGGTATGGTATGGAGCCTGTAGCTTTTACTTCTTTATTGTTCTCCACGTTGATTTTTAAGAATAACAACCCCTTGGTTAATGCCTATATATCTTAATGATTTCCCACCATACCAAAAAAGAAGAAGGAACAAGCTTTGCAAAAATCTCAATATAACCAATCAGTACAGTATAGTCTATGTCTATACAAGAATGAATACATACAAAGAATATATTACAAGGCAACTCTTCGACTATATAGCACAACAAATGCAAAATGGTTTACTGGTCTCGACCATGTACACAGAGAGAATCAGACGCCTCACAGCTGTAATCTCGAGTTGTTAATGTCATTTGTTTCAGGTTCGTCCAAAACTAAATGTTGCTTGCTACTTTTCTAAGGATCCATCTGTACTTCCGAGCCCGAACTGTTGTATTCTGTATCAGCTTCAGGTCTAGTTAACAAGTCCTGAGGTGTAGAGTAGCCCATCAGCCTGTGGAGTGGTGACTTACTCCGAGCAGGAAGTTGCCAGGTTACCTTTGCTTGTTTTTCATGCAAAGATTCGGGTGGTTCTGCATCATGTGATCCTTTCATTCTGTCTCCCGACCTTGAATTTCCAGGCACCATCTTTCTTTGCCCTCTACCCAAGGAATCTTGTGGAAGTAATTCTCTACCATTTGCAGTGATCAAGCTGCTTCCATGAGATTGATTTCCAATAGCGGATGAATCCAATATAGCATTTCTGTCTATATTGGATTCATAAAGAGCTCCACTTAAACAACCTTCTTTTTCAAGGGAAACTTCGACAACTTTCGAGCAAGCACCGCACTTTAGCCTGTTGGATTTTCTTCCAGGAAGGAGAGAGTGTTGGGGAAGTTGTAGAACGTTGAGGCAGAAATAGCATGTGATGAAGGGAGCACCACCTGCCAAAGGTTGGACATGTCTTTTCACAGCTTGTCGTTTCTCCCTCAAGTAAACTCTTCTCAATATCTCATCTTTATGCCTTTGATCATCAGATATAGAGACTGTATCATGGGCCCAACTATAGGGCTCTAAGTCAGCATATCGCTGTGGACTTGTCGAGTAAGAGTCATATGGATCCCACTTCTGGCGACAACAGGATGCATGTGGGGGTAACTGGGCAGACCACCTTAATTTATCATGGTGGTGATGTACATAGGGCTCAGAATTTTGGTACCTTCCGTTGAACACCTCTCCTGAGTATGATGGCATTGGTGGGAGAGGACCACTTATAGACCAGCTTTCTGCTCTTCTCCCCCTCCTGTCAGTATAACCATGATACTTGGTTCTGTGGTAAATTTCTCCTGATGTTTCATAATCATAGTACATGGGAAGAAACTCTTTTTCTTTCCAACCATGGTCCCTCGATCTGTCAACATAACCGTGATACCCTGACCTATAAGGACCACGACGCATCTGCTCAAATGGGGGCTCGTCATGTACATAACTAGAAGAGCTCCCTGTTTCAAAGGCCATATCAGCACTTCTTCGGTAGTTTGGAACCCTATGCATGAAGCTGTTTATATTAAGATTGGCTGTCCTCTTTCTCCCGGGGACCGGGATTCTATTTTCTTCTTCCTCCACAATGCTTCTCTTGAGCTTCTCAGGTAACAGTGTCGATGAAAAACTTCTAACCTGAGTTCGAGTCCCTAAATTATTAGAAGTCATTCTGTCTGATGGAAGATTATCCCATCTAGGATTTTCTTCAGCATTAACATGCATATATTGTCCAGGAACTCGATTATCATTTTCATCAGAGGAAGAGATACTTCCATCATAAGCAAGGGAGTTTTTGGTTGGAGATCTTGGAACCTCTTTGAGCAAGCCATCAACTTGTTTGTGCATACCAACCGCCACCAATGTTTCAGGTTTATCAGTGCATTGCAGCTGTTCAGACTCATAAACAGCATTGTCTTTAGATTTATCAATTTTTTGCCTTGAAGTTACCCTGACTATCTCCGATTTGCTTCCACACTCGGTAATCTCAGCTGACAATGGAGTCTCAATTGATAGCTTCTCTGTCATGCACTCTTCAGAGTTGTTCTGCTCCTTCCTATTGCCATCTTCATTGGCTAATCTTGCCACCTCTAGTTGCACTGAAACTTGATGAGCATTTTCACTAGAGGAAGACACACTTCCATCATTTACAGGAGAATTTTGGGAGGGAGGTCTTGCAACTGCTTTGAGTAAGCCATCAACTTCTTTGTGCCTATTGAATGCTTCCGAAATTTCTGGTCTATTAGTGCATTGCAACTGTTCAGACTCGTAAACAGCACTGTCATTTGAGTTCTCTATCTTTTTCCTTGAAGGTTCATTGAAAATGTCTGATTTGCTCCCATACTTAATAATCTCAGTTGACAATGGAGCCTCAGTTAAGAGTTGCTCCGTCATACACTCTACAGAATTATTCTGGTCCTCTCTATTGCCATCTTCCTTGGCCAATTCTGCTAATTTTGGCTTATCAGCAGCATCAAGGCAATTAGAATTAGTCTCATCTCTCGAGATATCTTCACAAGAGTCTTTTCTCTCTGTGTCTTTTCGGGATATCTCACCATCTGAAGCATTACCTTCTACTTGATATTCAGAAGTGTTTGATGTAGAAGCCTCTCTCACATCTTCAACCTGTTTTTGATCATGTTGATCATCATTATCTTCCATTGCTTCAATTACCACAGCAGGTCGCGGTTGCTCCGATTCTTTCTTCTCGTCTGATGTATAGATTTCTCCATCATCATGTAAATTTCTTCTCTGTTGCTGACTGCGACTGTGATTTTCAACAGCAGTGTCATCACACTGACCATTGTAATCATTTACCGCTGCAGCTGCTGTAGTCAGTTCTGCTGATTCTGCATTTGCAAGGGCAGTATGGTCTTCATTCAAAACATGATCCCTGGACTGAGATTTGTCTACAGTGGTGTTTATTATCGCTCCATTTTCTCTTTTCGTAGGGAAACTCGACTCGTCGGCCAATATAGAAGTTTGATAGGCAGAATCTGTAGCTCCATTCTGCACAGACTGACTGCTGTTTTCAGCAGCATCCAGATCCTGCCTTTCAATTATAGCTGACTGTTCAGTAAAAGAAGAGCTTGATTTTCGACTTGAGCCACTAGAATCTCCACCATCAGAAGAATGGTCAATACCGTTGCTCTGTTCAATGGGTTGTCCATTTGAACCCCGTGATAGGGATTCATTCTTACCTTTATAGTGTTTAGCTGCATTTTACAAATAATGCCTAAAACATTAGGACATAATGAATAAAAATACTTCCAGCAAAGTTATCACATTATCATTTCAGTGGCATAACATAATATACAGATCAACAGTTTGCACCAAGAAAGTTATTGTCCATACCATTTAAAAAAAAAATCTTGATCAATCTTGTTCATAATTAGTCAAATATTAACTGATGCTCGGAAAATTTGAACTTTCATCAATAAAGGTGCAAAAAACAATGTTCCATATAAATATATTCTCATGTTAAAATTCAGCTCGTTCTTGGGAACTAGAGATGATCGATTACCTTGAAGGATTGTACCACATCCACCACAGGTATACAGAGGGACATGTTCTGGTTCTGGAAGAATCTTCGCACATTTCGGGCACTTAACTAGTCGAACTTTCGGATGCTGTTGGTTCACCATGTTCCTCCTGCTATATCTATATCTGTCACCAAAAATTGAACAAGATGCAATCAATATACTTGCTTCTGCACACTTTAAATCATCTAAATGTGAACTGCAAACACAAGGAGTGTCACCAGTGTCTAGCACAATGATACCGGAAACGTGGTACGTGGTACGTGGGACGTGGGCTAGGAGTCCATCTGAGGCTGCATTCCGTGTTCCCGTTTCCGTACCACGTTCCGGAACGTTCTCCGTTCCTTGTAACAATGGTCTAGCACCTCGGCCTCAGCCAACGATTTTCGATGCAGGAGAATTTCATAAACTCCAATTCACAACCTTATATCTTCCATAATTAACTAGAAAATACTCCTACAGATATAACAAAGTTATTACTTTAGCATATCCTAGATACATTTAGCCTATATTTGCCTAAAATACAGGATAACAGGTGAAAATTTTTAACTCCTCGTTTAAATTAAAGCTACTATTTTCTGATAATAAGAATCTCACTATTCCAGTGTTGCCCTTTTTCTTTTCTTTTTGTCATAAAAGCAAAAGTGAAACCCTACAAACAAGCTTCAGTTTTCACTTCACTCAATTTCCTAGGTATCAAATTTCACTTTATGAACTAAAATATCATGATTTAAACACAAGTAGTTTCTAACTAACCTAAACTAAACCAATTCTCATTTCAAATCCACAAAAAATATATAAACCTAAACTAATCACTTATAGAAGAAGGAAATTAACAATTATTATATTAAGACTGTAAAATCCATTTCAATTACAATCAAAATTCAAAACTAAAAAAAGCAAGGAACTTTTTTTTTTTTAGACAAATTACAAGATAGTAATTTATAATATATTGCGGCATTACCTAGATCAAGTTAATTAGTGGCTATTAAAGAATTCATTAGATTCAGCCATTTAAAAAAATAAAAATTTATTACAATCATATACAAAATGGGAAAAATAAAATAAAAAATTGCTATTTTCATCTAAGAAATTACCTTTCTTAGCCAAAATTATGCTGCAAAATACAGGGGATACATCAAAATTAAACCAAAAAAGTTTCCTTTAGCAAAAATGAGCTCCAAAAAATGGGAAAATTACATTTTTATAAATTAATAAAGACCACATTTTGAAAGTATAAAAATCAAAACAAGAGAAAAGAAAAACAAACCTCGTTAGAAAATTCTTAAACTTTTAAATGGAGTTTTTCCTTTCTTTTCTTCCACGCCAAGCTCAAAATAGTGACCCAAAATTCTTCATTTTCTTCCAATGCATCTTCCTCAACAATTCCAAATTTCCCCTGTTTCTTTTTTCCCTTTATTTTTTTGTTGGTCTTCTGTTTTCTTCAATCTTTCTTACGACTTTTTTTCTTCTTACACGAAATTGATGATCACTTGTTTTTGGGGGATTAATTTGGTTTCACACCAGAGAAAGTATATTCAAAATTAAAGGAAAGAAGAGAAAAATAGAAGAAGAGCGTTGAAAGATGGCGGCTTTTAAGAGAGAGAAAGAGAAAGAGTTTAGTAATAAATCATAAGTAAATGTTTATGTAATTGTGGTGGTAGAGGAGTGACGTGTATAGAAGGTTAGAGTGCGTCAAAGCTTGCACTCGTTCTTAGAAGAGTCAGACTAGACTAAGGTACTACTATATGTCTTGTATAAAGTCAACCATTATAGATTTTAATTGATCAATTTTTTTAGGGATATTATCTCAGATAACCCTGACTTATATGCCTTTTTCCAATATAACCCCGACTTTGGCAGGTCTGTCTCCGATAACCCTGAACTTGATTTTTGTCATTAAATTGGACAGAATTAGTCACGGCGTTAACTAGACCCTAACTTGGTTTGACTTTTGCTAAATTCATCTCTTTCTCTCTCTCTTGTTCTTCATTTCTTCTCAAACCCATCATTCTTTTATTTTTTTTCTCAATCAATTCTCCATATTAAAACTTTAATCCAAAACTTGATGTATCTCAGTTTAGAACCTATTGTATCTAGATAAATGGGGATGTATCTCAGTTCTTGTTTGGGATCTAAATTTCATGTTGTATTTATTTGTTTGTTTAATATGCTATTGTTGTCTTGGCTCATTAGAGTGTGTGCTTCAGATTTCCACCATTATCGCTGAATTCGACTTCGTACATTAGCGCTTGACCTGTGTTTGCCTTCTATCCAGTGTTCTGCATGTGATTTACTAGTAATCTGCTGGGAAATGGGTGGAAGGTTTCTGTTGTCGCAGGAATCGCAAAAACGCCAGAGGTCCTACACCACGGTGTTGGCTTCGGCTCTTCTTGAATGGATACTCATTGTATTATTGCTTGTATATGGATTATTCGGATATCTCATCACAAAATTTACTCGTTATTGCAGATTGCCTCTATCTTGTTTGTTATGCTCTAGGATTGATCGTAGTTAGGGATTTTCGTTGAATTATGCTGTTTTTCTGCAGAGTTTTTCGGATGAAGATGAAGACCTGAGAAGGGAGGCGCCAAGCTTCGGGCTTAGTGGTACACATAGGATCAAGGACCTCGCTTCGGCACCATCGACATTTAGTAACTGAATTGCATTGAGATGGGTCGACGATTTCGCTACAATTTGGGATCTGATTTTTTTGGGTAATGTTTTTCTGCGCTTGATTTGCAGCTTGTAAACTCCTGTATGATCCAACCATGGAAGAAGTTGAAGAGATGGAGTTAATTAGGAGGAGGAAGATAGAGTTGAAGCTTGACATGTACTAGCAGCCATGGAAGTAGAGAAAAGTTTCTCGTTGTAGCCGATTTTTGTATGCTTTGTGGAGAACTTTTTGGATTCAAGTTGATGAAATATGTACTAGCAGCCATGGAAGGGAGGAGATGAAGACATCATTGATGAAGAACAAAAGGAAGAGGATGAAGAAAAAAAAAATTGGTTTTTTATTATAATTGTCAAAATGGTTAACGCCGTCCAACATTCTGTCAAGTTTAATGACAAAATACAAGTTCGGGGTCATCTGGGAAAAAAAAAATGTCAGGGTTATTTGGGAAAAAGACATATATGTCAGGGTTATCTGAGATAATATCCCTTATTTTAATAAGGGTAGACAACGCCATAATGACAAATGAAATATAGACGAGATTTCATTCTAGGTCTTGAGTATCATCTCTCGATATCGTAATCAACTAAGTTAGTTGATTGAGAGTGAGGGATAGTCTAGTGGTTAGAGCTTCCCTTCCGGTTCCAATAGGTCTTGGAATCCATTCTCACCCTTGACAAGTTGGGATCCTCTTTATTCCCCCAAACTTGTCAAGGTTTCTCCTTACCTTATTAAAGAAAAAAAAAACTAAGTTAGTTGACATTTAGTGAATGTCAACTAGCTGAGTTGATTAAAGTCTGAAGATGATGCTCAAGATATAGGATCGAATCTTGTTTACATCATTGTCCTTGTAACTCGCTTTACACACAGAAAACTAATTGACAGTCACAATTGATTAGTTTTTTCTAATTATTACTTCATATGAATTTACTTTAAAGGTGATTATGAGTCAAGTCGAACTTCTAGTCTATTTATTTCGAGCTAATGTTCGTTGTGCACTTACCTAATATAATTGGGCTAGGTTTCTCATATTTATTACTAATTTAGGCTAACTCAAAATTGTGTACTTAAATTAATGATCGACACTTTTATTGTATAATATAAATTATGTGATTTTATGTTCACCATAATGAAATATATGAGATATGATTGTTTTTCATCAATATTTTGCTCAAATAAAATGGTTTTATTCAAAAATAATAATAATGTAGAATGCACGTTGATAAGTTCATTCATCATATACCCTAGACTAATTATGCTTATTTGGAACTCTCCTTCTTACTATATTTGCTCATTTTGATGATTTCAAATGAGCACTGAACATAAAAATAGTTTAAAATGTATTATGTTTATGGTACACACGGATATATGATAAACTTTGTATACTTTCATCACTTTAAACATGAATAAGAACACTAATTGTAACTTGAATCGGATGAGAACTAACAAAATTATACTCCCGAACAAATAGAAAGGAATATTCGATACTCACATCTCAATAATGAGAAGGTAAATCCCAGAATTTTACATAAAATAACACCTCAATATGACTAAAATATAACAAACACTTTTTCTTATGTGTCAGAAAAGCTCATATTTTTCCTCACAATTTTTTTAAAGATGCATAGCGTTAAAGCTTTCAACTATATTTATAATTGAAATATCTACTGCTAAATAGAGTCTCAAGTGTAGATTATGATTTAGCATTAATGAAGATACAATCATACAAACATGTGGTGTCAGATAATCCCAAATAATTTTTGGTTGGCAAAATTGAGGTCCAAGATTTCACAAGATTCTTGGCAAACATTCTAGAATGATGACATGGAAAAGCATGCAAGCACTGAATGATTTAGCATTTGAACTTGTGAGGCTTGTGCAGGGAGAAAACTTGAGTATTGACTATTAAACTTTTTTTGTGGTGTACAACTGAGTGAATTGACTGACCGAGACACCGAGTAAACCCATATATATATATATATATATTACTACTACCTCCGTTCCAAATTAAACGCAATAATTTTCATTTTGGAAAGTTTCAAATTAAATGCAACAATTCCAAATGTTCTACTTTTGGTAAGTTTTTTAGATGTAAATTTACAGGAATACCCTTAATAAAAAATTAAACCATACTTAATTATACCTAATAATCATCTAAACCTCCATCATCATCCCCCTTAAGTTTCTCTCTCTTCACTTCCACCACCTTAGGTTTCTCTCTCCTCACTCCCACCCACCACCACGTTCTCTCTCCTCACGCCCCCCGCCGGAATTAGTCCCCATTATTGCCATCACGCCCCCACCGCCGGCGTCCGTCCTTAGTCCGTTCCAACTGAAAACTACCGGCGCTCCATCTTCCTTCGTTCTCTCTCTTCTCGATCTGCATCTCTCTCTATCCGATCCCTTTCTCTGGTCTTCAAGTTGTTGTGGAGGTGGAGTGGGTTTTGATGGCGAGGTCGATTCGGGATTTGGTTGGATTTAGGTGGTGTTGGCGGTGGATTTCGGTGGTGTTGTTGGGGGTTGTGGGGTTGACGGTGATGGGGGTTTTTGTGACTTCGATCTACAGTTGCCGGTGGTAGGAGTGGTGATTTGCAGCTGGGGTTTTATTGTGGTGGTGGTTGATTTTTTTTTTTTTTTGGGTGGATGTAAGGCTGATGGTTGGCGGTGGTTTGTACTTGTAGTTTTTAGTGTGGTTGCTGGCACTGGTAGTGGCGGTGTGTGGGTACTTGGCAAAGGGCGGTGGTGGTGGTTTTGTTGTGGGTGGATGTAAGGTTGGTGGTTGGCGGTGGTGGGTGCTGGCAGTGGCGATATTAGTGGTGGTTGCTGACGGTTTTTTCTTTTTGGACCCACCTTATCTCTCCACTTAAACTTAATCACAATACCCCTCCCTTTTTTTAATCACCCCCTAAGAAATTTCAACTAGGGGTCCGTGCCCCCCTAAATTGTTGCGTTTAATTCGGAACGGAGGTAGTACTTATCAATTTAAGATTGGCCTAGTGGTAAGGAAAGAATTTTTCAACCTCAAAATTTCCAATCCCCATTAGGGAAATTTTAGGTGAGGGTTTTCCCGTACCATCCTCCGACTCTCAAAGTGTCTGTCCGCATATCCAGGTCAGGTTAACCTGCAAGAGGTTCCGGTGTGGCAGGACCTTTCATCTTACCATGGGATCCCTAGTAGGGGCCTAGAAAAATTATACTACATATTACTCTCTTAGTTTTCAAATAGATGCTTCATTTTAACTTTTAATTATTTTACTTTAATCATTTTTTTTTTATACATACAAAACTCAATGTTTATATGCAAGATGATGTTAAATTTGTTTCACCGTATATTTTTAAAATCTTTATTTTTTATAATTCTTATTAATAAATAATTAGAAATTATAATCTTAACAACTGCACATTGGTAATTGTGCAAATCAAAATGAAGCAAAGCTTTTTGAAAATAGAACAAATATAATATTATATTACACGTTATGCAAGAGCTTTTTTTTATTTGTTTTGCTCATTACCAATTTATTGGCCATCAAAAAAAAATTATTTACCATCACAAGTTTGCAAGTCATAACGAAGCTGCGACGTGGCGCCATTTGTCCTTGAGTAGGTCAAGCAAAAGTATTTGTGGGTTCCCAACGCATTGACTGCCGAGATTTTGTGATCCAAACTGGTGGGGTAAGTAAACGTGGGCCTGCCGCAAATCTGTTTTCACATTGGGCTTACATTTTCATACTATGCCTTGTTTGGTGGGTAAAGGCATTGATGAACGTTACATTAATGTTGATGACGAACTTGCTGATATCTACATGACATTGTGGTCCATTTTTTGGCTTTTATCGACATAAGATAGGATGATTGATGGGCTAACAAAATTTATATACAAGGGGAATTAGAAGAGCAAAGGTATTTTTTAAAAGTTCCATGCAGAACACAAAGGCCTTGCTTGGTACTTAGCAATTAGCATATTGAAGACCTTTAAAAAATTTAATGAATTAATAAACTCATTGTTAGTGTTAGAGATCTTGACTCAAGCTCAAGCATCTCCTAATTTATTAGAAATATAAGTTGAACCGCACTTATAATTTATGGTTCAGCATGTTAGACTGCTATTTTGGATTAAAACAAGCTGAGTCAAGCTACCTTGGTCTGATTAGTATCACCACAAGTCACAAGGGATGGGAAAGGGGGGATTCAAGCTTCTTGTTAGTGCGTTCACGACTAAATTTTAAGCAATATGCTATATACAATATTCATAATGCAAATTAACTGAAATGTCTACGATTACAAGTTTTAACAAGCTTACGGCAAATTTATCTGACAAATTTGGTCGCCTAACTTGACAGCAAAACATTTGCAAGCTGTAGGTTGGAAAAAGAATCTAAAACACTCAGACAAGGGAAATCCATCAAAAGTAGAGATGGGGTCCTTAGTGACTGTGTTAGCAACTGGATCAACTTTCAGCACATCCTACGTACATTGTCGTGCTTCTTACCTTAATTTTCAATTACTATAGAAAACAAATAAGTATATCATATAGAAAACGGTATTTTCACCAGGTACCCCTGAGTTTTATGAGAATTCACAGGGTACCCTCGTATTTTCAACAATACACTTGTGCCCCTGAGGTTTTTGAAAAATTATCAGAATACCCTTAATGACTAATGCCGTCACACTCCGTTAGTGATTAAACCCTAATTAACCTAATTAATCTAAATAACTCCTAATTAACCTTTTTTTTTAGGGGAAAAGCAAGCTAATACTACTCCAAGGACAAATTGTCCATCAAAACATAAGGAGCCACCTCCGGAGGAGCGTGGTTCTCCCAAATATGTTCAACCCCAAAAGGGATTAGCTTAGCTAAATGGTGGGCAACAAAATTCTCATCACGTTTAACATGAGACCAAGAAATAGAGGAGAAATGTAAATTAGAGAAGAAAATGTTATGGAGTACTAAATCAAGTTCGGAAAGAAAGATAGCTTGCTGAGAGACACGATTGATCACCGTAAGACAATCCGATTTTCACAATGACATCAGATATACCATACGGTTTGCACAAACGAATGCCCATCTCAATGCTCTTTGCCTCGGCAATCTTGGGGGACCAATGAGCACGGATGTGGCGACCCACAGGAGGGGCAACCCAACTACGCATACTAGTGGAAGGAGATGGGAAACGACCTTGATAGATTCTCTTTCCATAGGCCCTGAAATCCTCCAAATGTCTGGTAATTCGAGTTAGCATTACCTGATGGGGCGTGGTCTTTTGGCTAAAAAGCATAGAGTTACGCTCATTCCACAAGCACCACGCAAGGAAGCATCCTTTAATGCTCACCTTTTTCTCCATAGCACGCCAAGCTTACACAACATCGCACATAGATAGAGAAGAAATAGAAAGCAAACGAAGCTCTTCACAACCACTATCCAACCACAACTCTCGAAACCTTGGGCTTTCGAAAATTGCGTGAACCTACGTCTCAACTGCACCATAGCCCCAAGGGCATGAATTATCATCGAGTAAATGTCGATGATGAAGCAGATGACGTGCCGGGAGAGAGTTAGTTCACATTCGCCAAAGGAAATGGCGAACTTTTGGACTCACTTCCATACTCCATAGATCGACCCAAGCTTGATGAAAATTGTCAAGATTGCCACCCTTTCCAATCATCTATGCCGTCTTCACAGAGTAACAAGCATCCTTGGTGAAGGCCCAAGTGATCTCATCTCTCATACTCCTAATTAACCTAATTAACATTAATTAAATCGTAATTAACCTTAATTAAACACTAAATAACCCTAATTAATTTATTCTTTTGTCTCCTCTCTTTCCTTTTCTTTCTTCCTTTTACCAGAGCTTCCATGGAAGCCACATGCTTCTTTCTCTCTCCTCCCTCCTCAACATTGTCTCTCTCTTCTTCCAACCCAGTGCCCACTCACCTTCAAACTTTTAGTTACCTTCCACACCTCCAAAAACCCACCTTACCACCTCCATTAAACCAATTTCAACCTCCGGTAAGGACGAAGTGCAAACTTCATAGTTGGGAACACGACCAACGCTTTTTTCGGCCTCTTAAAGAATCAAAATCTATGTATATTAAGGGTTGTATTGAAAGTTAATAAAGGGTAAGTAAACAAGGCTTGAAATAATACAACTTTAATTGAATTCTAAGAATATTACCTAAGAACAACTGAACATAGAAAACTATAACATTAATATGGGTCAGAGACTCAGAGGAATAATCATCCACTTCTTTACAATTTTTTTTGGTGAACAACTTCTTTACATTATTGTTGTATGACAATTTTTTATCCTTATTTTTTTTTTCGTGAGCTCCCACAAAGTTTCAAGTTGCTGCTGCAGCAACATCTTCAATTATATTGCTGAGGTATGTAGCAGGCTTTTTGATTGATGCTAATTAAACCAATTGATGTTGTTTTTCTATCAATTTCTCGATATTCAATTGAACGAGTAGCCCGCAGAAATGTCAAAGGTCTATGCGTGGTTATTTAGTCTTTAACTACCTTTCATTTGAAAGTATATAGAAGCACTGTTATTTCTCAAATTCTATATATCACTTTGAGGTCGGAGTTGCTAGGAAATAGTTTCAGATAGTGCAATTTTTTTTCAGGAGTCTTTTGGTGATATCCACACAGTAAGGTCATTTGCCCAAGAAGATTATGAAATTCAGCGATACTCTGAGAAAGTTGGGACTTAAACTTGAGACTTACACAAGATGTGATTTTTGATCTGTTTTTGGCTTTTTGCACAAGCTGAAAGCATTGACAATCATCAAATATGACTACAAGTGAAATAGGGAGTGAGAATTGTGTGCCTCTTGCCATAGAGTATAGCACTCACCACGGCTAAGTTCCCATCTGCATCAGCTGTAAAATAGAGTAATCTTTAAGATAGAATATCATAAATCATAGCTAAATAATACCTATCTATAGTGAGTAGTTACCTATTAAAATATAGTTTTCCTTCGGTGAGAATGAGAAATCCACAATGGAATCATTTTAGCTTGTCGAAGTAAGCAGCCTCCCTGATGGAGTGAAATATGCTTTGGAGGTCGATCCATGAATCTGTTGGAAGGTTTCCAAATCAGAATTCATCAGCTCTACGGACCCTGAATTGTCGACAACTGCAAAGCTATGTAGGCAACAATCCAAGTTGGTTATAATCCCTCCATTCAAGATAATTTTATCAAAGTCTTTCTTCCCACTTAACACATGAGAATCTGTGTATTTTTCCATTAATCAGACCTGTGTAGATGTAACGTTGTACATATATAATTAGCATTAGATAATCAACACATATCAACTATCATAATTTTATTTTCATACTAAATTTACCTTCTCAGGTAAGAATGTCATTGCTGTCACATTTGGTCCACAATCGATTGTATGATATGTTGATTTTCGGCGATAATCATAAAACCTTATGTTGCTCCCTTCACATGTGTAGATTCAGGTAGAGACAGGATCCACAATGACTATGCTAGCAGCTGAATCCACTTTCAGCACATCCTACATATATCTACATATATAACCATGCTCATACCTTAATTTTAATTTACTATAGAAAACATAAGTATATGCACAACATATAGAAAACCATTACTTATTGTCCCAGTATCTCTGTCGTATATGGAGAAACTGTCATCAGTTAACAACAAAAAATTGTTGTCTTTCAAGTACCTAACTGTATGCTATACCTGATCAAAGTGTGTCTGGCCCGTGAGCCTAGCTCGAAAAATACTCAGGCTTAAGCATATATTTTGGGCCCGAATTTTTTTGGCCGGGACGAATTTTGGGCAAGCTAAACTGATTTTTTAGTTGAAAATTTGTCCCGAAAATCCAGTTGTTTTTGGTCCGAAAAAGCAATTTTGGACAAAAAATTTGGTCCAGATATTTGGTCCGGCTCGGCCCGACTAACAGGTAAATTTTTTTAGATCTGGCCCGTCATTTGATTACCTCTATTGTATGCCCTCCATAATATTGTATTTTTTTGATGAAGATGTAATCCCGCTCAGATCATATCATGTTCATTAAAGGTGAGAAATCTTTCTCAGAATAAAAAAAATGAAAACACCCAAGATGAGAAAAACAGTAAATCCTGAGACAGTTGAAACACAAACATTTTTCTGCTAGGCTCTAAAAAGGCTCGAAAAATGTTTGGCTCGAAACTCTTGAGTTATTCTTTCTACCTCAATGAATTTGATTTTAGAAACCATAATGTAATTCCAGCTTTATAATTGAGGAAACCCCAAATTTAAACTTAAAACCAAAATTTAACCTAACTTACAAGCTGGCAATAAATTTAACATAATTCATAACAAGATTAACATAGTTCACAATACATAAATATCTCATTAGTACTTCAAATTGTAGATGTAATTCCAAGAAAAGCATATGGAACTTAGCATTACATCTATACAGGTCTGATAAATGGAAAGATAGAGAGGAAGAAAAGTATGATAAAACTCTTTTGAATTGAGAGATAATCACAAGTGGCAGAGCCACTTAGTAAAAGGGGTAGCAATGATTTTTTTTTTAAAAAAAAAAAATAGTTTTGTACATTTGTACTCCACTGCTTCTTCTTCCTCTCAATGACTCCATCTGTAATAAAAAAACTGAGATTTATTAGTGGGATAGGTAGTGGTTTGAGGTTAACCTGGATTAGGCAAACAAATAACACCAACCGTTGAATTAACCTTTTGATGGTCATTACGGTCACTTATTTGTAATATTAATAAATATAGGGTTATTTTTAATAGTAAAAAAATTGGTTTACCATAAAAATAAGAATAAAAAAGTTAATGATTACCCATAAGAGTTTCCCCGAATATATACTGCAAATAGGAAAAATGTAGATGTGGTATACCCTATGCTAAACGACATAGTTTTAATATTTTAAGAGTATATTTTTAAAGAAAAATATTGTTATTTGTTACATTAAATCTTGCAACTTGTTTTACCTTTCAAAAAAGTTGTTGGCGAGATTCTTTTTTTAAAATTTGAATTTAAAAGGTATATTCTTTTATTTTAAACTTGATGTTCATCTACATAAGTTTTTTTCATTACAACTTACGTCCTTTTATAATTGGAGATTTATATGTTCTATAATTTTATATTGTATGTTTTTTTTTATCTTGAAAAATGTTTGGAAAAAATTTCATGTTCTTTTATATGAATGGTATGTTCTTTTGGGTGCACAATGAGCAATGCACACCCTAGTGCATAATGCTTTAGATATTTACAGCCTGTTTGGTTCATTTTTAGTAAAGAAAAGAAAGTGAAAAGAAAGGAATGGAAGATAAAAGGAAAATAATAGAAGAAAAACGGAAAAAAAAGCTTTCATATTATAAGTTTCCAGTTTTTGGTTTTATGAATATAAAAGTTATATGATATAATGGGTATAATAAACTTAAAATTAGTCATAATTATACTAAACATGTCAATTTTAAAAGCTGACAACAGAAAACTGGAAACTACTTTTTCTAGTTTTCATATTTTTGTTTTTGGTTTTCAAAAAAACTGAAAACTAGATACAGAAAATGATAACGAACGAGCCCTTAACTTCCCATGTTTTGTTTAAAATTTCTCTTTCCTCCCAAATTCCCCCTTTTTTGGGAGGAAAGAAAAGTGAAATTCTAATAAAAGTCTTTACTTCCAATCTCTTCTATCTTCTTTCACTTTAACCAAAAATTTAAAACTAACAAATTTCTATACACTATCTTTTTTTTCCTTCCAAAAACCTTAATACTAGACAAGGGCCCTGTTTGGCAAATAAAGTTTAGAGTTTAACTATTATAGTTTAGAATTTGCTGTTAGAGTTTAGAGTTTTTATTTAGCAGATTTGACTGTTGATTTGACAATTTTTTTTAAAAATGTGTTTGGTAACAATTAACTGATGGCTGAAATCTTATTGCCATTTGTTTGTGTAAAATAACATTTATAGACATTTTAATACATAAGCGTAGTATTATTATTAGAGGCAAAAAAGTCATTGAACATTTGAACATACTTTTACCTAATCCTCTAAAGAAAAAGCTCCTATTATGAGCTTTTTCATTTTGAGAATTTTTATTCCAAAACTCTATCTAAAACTCTCTTTTACCAAATAACCTTTTAGAGTTTTTGACTAGTTAAAACTCTAAAAGTGGTCAAAAACTCTTTTTACTCCAAAACCCTAGTTGCCAAACACCCTCAAGGTATTAGAATTTTTCAAGATTGTATTGTAAAAAAAATAAAAAAATAAAAAAAAAAATTAGAGGTGATCATGGGCCAGGCTGGGCCCAAATCCGGGCCAAAGTTTTGTGGGCCAAAATCAGGCCGGGCAAAAAATTAGACTAAAAAGTCTTTTTTGACTTGTCCAAAGCCCGCCCTCCAAAAAAAACTGCCCAAACCCACCCAAAAACCAAGCCGGGTCCGCGGGCCGAGCTGGAGTTGATCAGCTCTAAAAAAAAAAAAAACCAGGGATTAAAATTCTGGCCACATTCATCGAGAACTTAACCTCTCGCAGTCAACAAATTTTAATGAATAAACTGGTCTGGTTTCGTTGCTTTCTGCTAAACAAATATGCGTATCATTGTTATCTACTACTCCTAGTTTAATAATAAAATCAATGAATTACAAAACAGTCCAACAGGAATAATGGATCGCATCTCCTCTTAAGTATCTAATTAGTGTTAATGTCGCATATATACACACCACACATGGGTCCCTAAGGCTGCATCTTTGCATCAAGATTGCACAGTTGCCTTGAACTTTACTTTAGGGACGAGACTCCAGCCTGCAAATTTGCCTTACTCGTGAAATGTGCCTCCAGCCTGCGAAAAACAAAAAATTTTAAAAACTAAAACATAGAGAATCCAGGAAAAAGGCACGAAAGTGGAAAATGATTTTTCCGTCGAAAGATACACGGACATTAGGCCAGTCTTCTCTCAAGAGTGAAACTAGAGTAGAATAAATATACTACAGATTAACATGCCTGGTTGAGCATTTATAATAGATTGTTTCTGGGGAATTATAAGTGCGTGCATTTTCAAACATTCTCCGGGAGTCAGCAACAAACATCTCAAATGTAACATAATACATCTCAGACTCCACCCTCTTTGACATAGTTTTCAGATCTGCACCATAAAAGAAAAAAAAATGTGATTTAAGTATCATACATTAAAAAACTCATTTACAATATCATAGCTAAATTCCATCAGTCATACTGAGAACAAACTCAATATCGAAGTGCTGACTGGAGGTACCATGAAGCATTTGTAATGGAGTAATTCCACTTTAGTTCAAACATGCAATTTCAACTAGTTCAACTAGAAACAAAAGATTACATGACAATTGACAAGTATCAGCTAAATGGAAGGACGCAGCAAAACCTATGGGAATAGAAGAGCAATGAAAACCAATTTCCTTAAATGCGACGTCGCTGATGATACTGGTTACAGGTATCTTAGAAAAGAGGAGATTGAGCCATAGAGGTACTCTTCATAAATCCCTACAACAGAAATCCTCAAGCATACAGATGTAAATGATAATAAGCTTCAGACATACTTGGGGAACACCCCTCCCCCAGTTACAGGCCCCCAAAACGAGTCTGTTTAGCAAGGCAAAGAACAGGACTATTGACACATGCAGTTTTGTCATCTCAAGAACTAAATTATTAAGAGATACTTTACTTACCAATGGGATTCTTGATGATATCATAATAATCTGGCACGTCACGTGCATCAACTGGTTCCTTAAATGGCCAAGCATCCGGATGGTCTTGCATAGACTGCTTAAATGAGGAGACATATCATCAGTTCTAACCCAGCGCCTCAGCCTTCAGAATCATTCAAGAATTATAGTGAACAAACCACGAGAAGGCGTTACACCACACTCAGACTAGAGGAACTAGCTCCTTAAATGGCAAAGTATCAGGATAGTCATGCATAATTAACTGTTCAAGAGAAGGAGATACATACCATTCACTAGTTGCAAATACACTAACACTTACATTTACACAAGGCTTCAGCATTATTATTATTTTAAACATTGAAAAGAATTCAGCATGGGTGTTACAGGAGAAATCGTACTAGCAGGATTCAGTGACACTTTCACTGATCTAATAGCTTTCCAGGTAATTTAACAAATACTTTGTTATGCTGTATAGCCATAAAGGGGAAAGTAATATTGGAAGTACAATAAAATTTGGCTAGCTTGGGGAAAAAGTAAGATATATAGGAGATTAGTAAGAGGAGAAGGGCATGAAGAAAATAGTGTAGAGTTTCTGTTAGTTGTTAGCTTAAGAGTGTCAAGTCGCTCAAAAACTTGGCAATCTATCTTACATTTTCTGTTGAATTTCCAGATTATTAATCAAAGAATCATTGTCTTTGTTTATTCTCTAATCTGAGATTCCAGTTCATTACATATTTACTATGTAACTATACATTGCCAGATGGAATAGGTGAATCCAGATGTGCAAAAGACAAGTAGAGCACACATCTGCATAAACATAGAGATAATGGCTACAGACTTCTTGCATACAGGAACAATTAGTGAACCCAAGCCAGTTGGCAAACGCCTAGCTAATCTTGGGTAAAACTTCACGAGATTGTGACCTCAACCCCCTCAAAGTTCACTAAGCACAAGTTCACTAGGGGGCACCTTAGCTAATATTGATTCAATTTGATTTTCATTGTCATATCATTGTTTCTTTATTGTCGACAATCTTTTCAAGCAGTTTCTATTAATTTAATGTAATATAACCCTTCTCAAGTCCGGATTTAATTCAGTTCCCCCCCTCCCCTGGCAACAAAAAAGGTTAGGCCATTGGCGTCCTAGTCAAGCAAATAAGCTTGGAAGAGCATGCCAAGCTTCAAGGCAGCTCAAGCTTAAATTATGCTAATTGTCTCAAGCTGGAGCTTCACTTGGCTCAACTCCACTGCCATAGTGCAGTATTTGGAAAGTCGCACATCGGTAGAGCAATCAGAACACATCGAAATGATACTAGCCATACTTAAATATAAGGATTTGCCAAAATGCCGTGTCCGAGTATCATAGGCTCTTCCCTCTCATATCGTAACCAAGTCTAATGGTTGATTAGTTAGTTGTACCTGGCTTCCTCCTTGCGTATGTGAATAATAGTGGTAATCTAGGATAATTTCTTTGCCAAACACAGCTACAGAGCAAGAAAAAGAAAAGGAAAAACATGTACAAGTTAGACCTCTAGAGCATGACGAAGAAGCAGGACTAACTTTTAAGAGTGAGCGCATGAACGCAGTCAAAGATTTTTGATACGAGGCACTTTCACCCGGTGCAATGGGAAGTTTAAACCTTGAATATCCATATTGATCAGGTGTCCATCCAGCCTCTCCTACCATAACAGATATTAATAGAGTTACTTTACCACTCGTGATATGTGATTGCATAGCTGTGCATCAAAAATTTGAATAGCATTACTAAGAGTGAAAGCCAAAAATGCAAATCATTTAGATTCATAAGACATAAAGTATACGAACCCTTCAAACTGGAGCTCTGCTCTTCCACATTTTTAAGTCTTTTTTTGTTATAGAATTCTCAACCCCACCACCCACCACCTCTCAAAAAAGGCAAATAGAATCATCAACTCATAGAACCCGAGAATGTAGAAAGGACAAAGAAAGAAGCAACACGGAAAGACCCAACATCACTTACCAAGGCACGAAGCAAGAAAAGGAAATTCAGTGTGCAAAATGCAATACCAAATTTCAAGCCAGTCATAAAGTAAAAACTTCTATTTTGTTTGTGCACTGTAACAAAATTCGTATAAAGACTGATACCCTTTTCAGCACACGAAATTCATACCAATTTTCAAGCCAATCAAAACGTAGAAACTTCCACTACTGTATACTTTCCCTTTTTGGCAAACATCAGAAGAGCAATGCACTAATAATGTTGCGCAAAGAAATGCATTAGTGAAGAATAAAAAGAAAGAACAATGGAGCATGCAGGAATGCAGGATATATCAGGGTTGACTGGTTGTCATAAACCAATGTTATCTCTGACATATTTGGGTCATGAGAGCAAAACATCTGCAGGCTGTAGGTTGAAAAAGAATCTAAAACACTCAGTGAAGAGAAATATATCAAGGAATAGTATTATGCATCACAAAGTACAGAAAACATAGACCTCACATACTCAATCCTGGAATATCCTCAACTTTGAAGACCTTCTTGGGAATGCCAGCCTCCTTCTGAATAATATACTACACAGTTAGATGAATTCAGGTTGTGAATATGAATACCACTAACTTGCAAGAAAGTTTTTCAGAAATTATCCGGACTTGTGTCCCTTGACCTTCCATGTGTTACACTCAATAAAGACCAAGTAAATAATACAGAAGTCAATGTTAAAATTAATGAGTTTCTTATATCCCCCGACCATCTTTACTAGCATAAACAGCATGTAAAAGTACTAGCGTCATAAACACACACAAAAAAAATCTTACTCATTTCTTATTTGCTGTCCACAGCTCTCTATGTATTATCATCTTTGTTAGGACTAAGGAATCTCACCTTTACAGCTAACATCCTTTAGAAATTACAACCTATTAATATCACGCGCCGAAGTAGTATAGGCTATGCTACTCTAGCAGTAAATTAAAAAGTGCACTGAAGCTCATAGTGTGCCTAGAAGCGCATCTTAATCAAGTAGTGCGCTGTGGGACTCTGCAGTCTGCGCACCAATTTTACCTTAATGCATGTTTTTGTATGATATTATATTATGATGAGTACTATCAATTTGGTCCTCCAAAATGCACTACTCCATGGGTGTCCCAAGATTATCTGCATAGTTTAGTTCGGCATAAAGATTGAAAATGTGTATTTTACTAGTTTTTTGGGACGACACTGCCCATGTAATGGGCCACATTATATTGAATCCAACGCGCGCAAAATTTGTAACCCATCGTGCGCAAGTTTTTTCAGGACCTTCAAATAAGGCAAGTAATGCTAACATTTGTGTCCTGTGAGATGGAGCGTAAAATTACGGTTATATTTATAGCTTATATAGAGATTGAGTGAAACGTTCTTTATATTGAATAAAAATTTTATAATTTAAAGATTGATGCGCTTCCTTTCACCAAGGCATAAGACACTGCCTTACGCCTTGTCGCTTTCTTTTTAACCTCCCAGACATCTTAGTGCACCTCATCCCTACTAAAATGTTGGATAGTGAGATTACCTTCTGAAAATCAATTCCAGGGTAGACAGTATGACAATTGGAGAGCTCTCTAATTTTCTCATCAATGGCCTGAATCATCCAAACAGTGTGACAATCAAAAAAATATGATGAACCAACAGAATAAGAACTGTCAAACTGACATGACAAAGACCAAGGTAGCAGGGACTATTACCCACCACTATCACATAGGTCAGTACGGGTCATTTGATATGTGGAAATGAGAGATGGGAGTAGAATTGTATACTAAATATAGGTGTATCAATGAAAATTTTCATTCCCACTCCCCCTAATCAAATAAAATGATCCCCGTGTACCAAACGAGGCGTAGGTTATATGTTTTATGACTATAAAAAATGAGCAAAACTATGACTTCATGCTGTAAAAAAGAATTCATTCCTAAACTGCTCCTTGACACTAATATAAACTGCTCCTTGACACTAATATTCTAATACTAGCAAAATATGACACAAGGCACTTATTGAACTGCTTATAACATATAATATTGTTAATCAAATGGAAACCACAAGTAATAGAAGAGGTAGGGGATTACAATACAATTGCTATTTTTGAAGGTCCAAAATTCTTACCTTCCTTTGACGATGGATCATGGTTGACAAATCTGTATATGGAAGCTTCGGATCAATTTTGCATTCCATAAGAATTCCTCCATCATAGTCTTTAATGTACCTTAAAAGGCGATGCATAAACAGATAAATATTAAAAGAAAGAAATAGAACACTTATCAAGTTATCACATCACTAAAACAAAATACGGCTTTTATGTAGAGCCATAGAAAATCCACTCAGTAAGCGAGTGCAGCTAGTTGGTGATAGCTGCAGTAGAGTGCTACCCAGCCAACTATATCACATACGTAAAGGGAGACAGCGAGCAAATGTCAATTACTTATAGAACTTTGCTTCCGGTACATACAAGTGGCACAGCATGAAACTTACCCATGCCATATGTCCTTCTCCAAAGTGATCTCTTTAGTAAACCCCTTCAGAATATAAAATTGGGATGATGTCAGCTACTGTTTCCATTAAACATGAAAGTAACAGGAAATGGAAGAATTTCAGAGAATTGCAGCATTAATCAGTAGTAAACGCAAAACAGATTAATATAACATGAAGAGTCGTGAATCCATTCCTCCTTTAAGAACTGAAACCCTCCTTATAATCACATTTTCGCAGCTAGAAGTCCAATAAAATGAGGGTAACCATACGACAGAAGGAGTCTTTTTATTAGATCTGATCCAGAGGAAAAAACAATCCCTGACATTGAAGGCCGAATTATCACTCTTCATGCTTCTTCCCATGTTTACCTTGGTTTAACCTACGTGATAGCTCTGACCTCAACGAAAAACACACTTTCAGAGGTCCATTTAAATCACATTTAACATCCAATCAGGCAATCACTATGAAGCCCTTCTTCTAATTCTCTCCTCTGGAAAAGCTACATCTTATTTACCACAAACACACTTCTTTCCCACTTTTTTTGTTTTTGTTTTGTACAACAAACACACTTCACATTTAAGCTTATTGTAAATCAGAGGGAGGAAAAAAATTAGAACCAAAAAGATCTATCTAGCTGCATCTAGATGCAATTGACATCAATACAAGGACTAGAAACCATCATAACTCTCATGGCCATGTAGATGTTTTACAACTCCATTTGGCAATAGAACAAACCACAATGGAATGACAAGGGACATGTTTAGTGCGGACTACACTATTTCTTCAGCATTGTCATTTTGAGAGAACTCTTTCGTTATACTAAAATAACAAAGCATATGTTGAAAGAATTGAACACCTTATTACAGCCTCGGATTAGGTGGCCACTAAATCTTAATGAATCTAATGCAATGACACCAAAAGAGACATTCATAGTAGCTGCACCTGTTTGATGAAATATCCAACAGCATTATTGTCTGCATATGTAAGAAAATGAGTTAATCCATCAGCATCACGAGCATGCTCTTTTAGGTGATTCATCAGTCTAGTGCCATAGCCTTTCACTTGTTCATCAGCAGTGATAGCACAGAAGGCTATCTCCCCAAATTTTTGGCTGTCAAATATCCAGGATAACACAGTTTAAAAGCATAAATGACCGTAAATGCGTATACAAAAGGAATTACTTCCCACCTATGCAGAAGTGGTAGCTTATGCACACACAACAAGACAAGAGAAGGAACTTGAGGAGAATATTGGAAATTGCATCTGTGCATTTACTATATGTAGTTGTGCAAAAAGAGTTGTAAAAAGCACAAGAAAGTGCAAGTCCTATAAGACTGTCTGCTCTTGAATAATAAGTCAGCCAATATAAAAAATCTGCCATCGCCGAAGTTTATTTTTCTTCTCTTCTACTCTTGTTAGAAAAGTACAAATTGGACAATTAAGGGGGAAATACAAGCCTATGATGCACATAATATCTCCTGAAGGTCACATTCCTTATTACGGAGACTTGGAAACTCTGGATACCTCTTCTTTGAATGATCAGCAAGTTTAGGGAGCTTTAAAGTCCCAATATGACCTTTTCTTTCTAATGAAGTTTTAATATAAACCCAAAACCAACCCTAATACATATTGCATTTATATTCTATGCAGAAATTTTTGACTTTTAATGTTTCAGATTCGGTGTATTCACATTTCTTAATATTTTGAAAATCTGTGATTCCCTGTTAATATGTTTGCCTTTCCTGTTTCCAACACATAAATACAAGCTCATACACGAAACAGTGACATATTTTTTCTCATGACAAATGTGTGTAGCATTCAAATAAGGACCCAAAATAAGGACCTGTTGAAATCTGTTTACAGCATCAGACCCAAATTGAATATCTGTACATAGCAAAGCAACATAGCTAAGGCGAGTTTTAGGATTCTCTATTTTCCCTTTTTCTCATGGGGAATATGAATATGATTCATCCTACACAATAGAATAACAAAGATATGAAATATCCTGAGCATATTGTTTACCTCTTGTATGGACGGTAAGTGATGCCACCAACAACAGTCGTACGTCTGATAACCATCACTGATTTATGGTTTCTGCAAAAATTTCAAAATATACAGAATGAATTCCTTGAAAGCATGACTAGAAATCAGGAAAGTGAATCTGAAAATGAAACCACGCTTGCAAATTGCAATATATCCCCTCTTCACACCTCTTCTCCTATTCCTTTCTCAGTCATTCCCTGTCTGCAGGTCAGAGACCTTTTTGCAGAAAGATTCCAGATGTTTTGGATAAAATATATGTACAGGACAGAATAAATTTGCAATTAGCTCCGCAGTATTTACAAATACCTGTCCATAACAAGACGGACAATGTATTCCTTTGGCATGTTAGGAAGTTGCCTGGCGAATATATTTTTCAGCCCTATCAGCCTGAACAACCAAAATAAAATATTTCAATGATTAGCATCACTAAACCTTAAACACTCCAGTGCAATAAACAGAATTGTAGGCCATCACATCCTTTTTCACGATTACAGAGAGAAAATCTGTTCACATAGACATATATCAAGTAAGATTAAGATACCAAACCATATGCTCATCAACTCCATCATTTGAAAGACTTAAGAATCTCAGTTTTCCAGTTTCCTCCTGCAAGATTTAGAGATATTTCTTCATAAGATTGACAAAAACCAATCCAGAAAGGTACAACTAGAATATCTAGACTGGGAGGAAAGAAAAAAAAGAGCCAGGTTTCTGTTACAAACAGTCCATGAGTCTTTGTATTGCTCGCGTAGCATGACCTAACAGATATATATTCAGGTCATTAAATAAAAGTATGTTTAGTAACACCACAAATATTGTTACTAGTACCAGTCCAGTCTTCCAAACCTAAAAAAAAACTCAATCTTCAATTTAAAACCAGTGTCACAAATTTCGCATCTTGCTCCGGAACGTGGAAAGGGTTTGGGGACAGTATTCGGTTTTTGGGGTATAGCCTAGTGGAGGGGGGAGATTTTCGGGCAAACCACTTTGCAATTCTGAGGGAAGGTGGGCAAATTATGTGACACTGTTCAAGAATAATAAATTCAGATAGACTCGACTTCACATAAGTTTAAATTTCCTCTTGGGCTAATAACTCTAAGGGTGTGTTATGTTCAGCGTATTATTTTAACTTAATAGTGGAATAACATGTTCAAGTACGTTTGATCCACAACTGTAATAAATTCAGATAAAGTCGCTGTGAAAAGGGGGGGAAAAAGGTTCACATAAGTCTCGATAAAGTCAAATTCAATGCAATAGGATTCGCCATAAATAAGTACGGCACAGCCGTACAGGGCTAGAAGGCTGATAAGTTAAGACGAGTTTGGTTCTTATAAGTACAAGAGTTTTTGGGTAAAAGGAACAAGGCCTAAGTGTGCTAACTCAAAAAATACAGAAAAAAGCAAATGCGTAGAATTTACACATTCAGCAGTCATAGCGCATATATGATTAAAAAAAGTTTTAGGGAAAAAGTTTGTCTGCAGAATACGAATAGCAGCAATAAACAATTTAGGTGTATGTGAGTTGTATATCGACTAATTCATACAAAATTACTCTCAAACAAGTCATAAATCATACTCCCTCTATCCCAAAGAATTGTCCATGTTTAGTTTTTATAAGCGTTAAGGCTACATTTTATGAGTGTGGATAACCAATTAGTATGAAAGCATAGTACGAACAGAGAAAATTGATTCCGTAAATAAGCATTTATCACCAAAAAGAACAACAAGACAAACCAAAATGAGCTGAAGGGCAATATCTTGCCCAGTTATATATTTCAATAAACCAACAATTTGTAAACTTTGTTCTTTTAACATAATAACTAATACATCAAATTCCTTGAGCTCACCAAGTGGATTCATCCAATTTAGTTCAATTATCTTCGTTTCACCATCGAAAAGAAAAACATCATCAATCGAGGATGTTAGGAGACTAAACAAACTAAACTATCAATCAAACGCTTCTTACTCAAATTAATCAAAAGGTTCACCAAATTTAGTTCAATTATCTTCATTTCACCATCGAAAAGAAAAACATCATCAATGGAAATGTTATGAGACTAAACAAACTAAACTACCAATCAAACGCCTCTTACTCAAATTAATCAAAGGTTCACTCAATTTCGTTCATTTATCTTCGTTTCACTATCGAAAACAAAAACATCATCAATGAAGAATGGTACGAGACTAAACAAACTAAACTATCAATCAAACGCTTCTTACTCAAATTAATCAAAGGTTCACCCAATTTAGTTCAATTATCTTCGTTTCACCATGGAAAAGAAAAACAATCATCAACAGAGGATGTTATGAGACTAAACAAATTAACTATCAATCAAACACTTTTTACTCAACTAATCAAAGGTTCAACAACAAGCTTTCACAATTCAGCAAAAATAACCTAGCTAATTCAATTACTCCTCATCATGAGCCATGAATCTTCCTAATTCGCAACGACACAGATACACAATAACATAAGCACAATGCTAATGCCACTGAATTACAATCTCAAATTACGCACAAGAAAGTGAAGTAGCAAACAAACACAATAATTCAACACAATAAGCAGCAATACCTCGCGCTTCAAACCTTCTTCTCGAGCACTATAAGCGCCACTCGTTTGAATATTCTCCGTAAAAAGACTCTTAACAGCATCATCCTTCACCGCGACTCCACCACTAACACCACCACCAGAACCACCAACAGCAACAGAACCACCAGAAATCGCGCCATCTTTCACCGAATCAGGAACCTCAACCTTAACCAAACCACCATCAACCTTACTAAGCTTCGAACTTCGCGGCACATTATCGAGTCTCGCGGCGGTAAAAGTACGAATCGACGACGAATCATTAGGAGGAAAATTATCGTTGTCATCATCGTCGTCGTCGTCGTTTTCAGCTGGAGTAGCGGCAGCGGCGTCATCGGAGGAGTTATCGACGGGAGTAGCGGCGGAGATACTGTCGAGGTCGTCGGCGGTGTCGGCGGAGAGAAAGGAGGAGAGAGCGGCGTCGTTGGCGGGAGTTGGAGTGGTGGTGGTGGTGGGAGGAGGAGGGAGTTTGCGCTTGTTGTGGTGCGGGTGGTGGTGGTGAGAGGAGGTTGCGGCGGAGACGGAGGCGGAGGAGTGAGAGGGAGATTGGGATTGTGAGTGCGAGTGAGAGCTGCGTGAGCGGGCGGCAGCAGCGGCGGTGGGGTTTAGATGGGAGTCCATTTGCGGAGGATTTGAATCTAATGGGCTAAACAATGTTGGGGGAGTAAATTGAACCACATTTAAGCCCACCGGTCTCCTTTTCCTTTACCATAGTCCATAGGGCGTGTTCGGCAACGGTAGACGTGGTTGTAGCCTTTAGCTGTGATAGTAGTTGTTAGATGTGATGGTAGTTGTTAGTAGTTTGGTATGTAGTGGTTCATTGTTAGCGGTCAAAGTAGTGGTATAAAATATTGGTGTTTGAAAAATATAGTTGTCGATGTAGTTGTTTGCAGATATTAGTTAATAACTCAAACAAAAGTTTAAGCTAATATTTCTACACCACTAAGGCACTAACCACTATCCCTAAGAGTTACAAATTTCAGCTTTTTGACACCACTACTTTTGAACAATAGTTCTACCACTAAACGCTACTCACATCATACCATTACCTAAGCAAACACTCCTATTTTCTTGATTAGCCAAAATACTAAAGTTACCTCAAAAACTTCCGTCGAATAGTCACATAGTTTATGCCTTGTAAAAGGGTATTTGGCTCGCAATTTATCCATGCTTGGTTGGGTTTGTAGTACCTTGTCGCAAGAATAATTGATTTACTCGTCCTACGATCTCTCTCCATGTCCAGCGCAATTATGGTTCCCTATGATAACCGTCTACCACTCTTTCTCCTCATTTTCTTCTCTATGTCCTAATTCTTTATATTTCCATAGTTTTATCTTTGATGATTTATAGTTAAGAAAATTATATTCATGTGATATATTATTAGATTCGTCTCAATGTATATTTTCCGAATATCTATTTTTATAATAATTGATTATCAATAATTAAATATATTAATGGTTGAAAATATACATTGTCAAACGTGAAAATCAAACTATTGCAAGTAAAAAACAGAGGAAGTATTATTTCTACATTCTCTTCCTTATGACCACCAAAGTGGGCAACAACTAAAAATACTCTTAGGCCTAGGTAGTTAACGGTTATACTCCTAAGTTGAACTTTCATAAATTACATAGTTAAAGTATAGTGGTAATACTTTAACTTGATTCCTTTGAAATGAACCATCATCAATACGTGGCTTAGTTTTTGGGACCAACGAGTATCTCAAAAAATTTGCAAACGCCATATTTCATTCCTACACAAGTAACCGATGCTATACCGCGTAAACAAACCATAATTGCTCACTAATGAAAGATCAAATTTAAAAATAAGTATAACTATGCTTCTTCCACCTCTTGGTCAAGCTTACTAGTATAAAATATTACAAGGTTTGATGACCTGTTATCTTAGCCCTTAAGATGAATTAATAAAATGAAGTTTGGCAGTCCATGAAATTCATATGAAACTCCCTTAGCATTGCAAGAAGACACCCACGTAACTAAAATCCAAATTAAGACTTTTTCATCCCAAATCTTTATTAGTTTCTAAACTACTATATATATGATCACTTAAACACATCTCCCTTTTCTTATCAACATCAAATCTCTCATCTTTCCATTTTTGCTATGACACCAACATCATCTTCAATGGAGTTTATTGATACATCCCTCTTTGAAACTACTACCTTTGAGCTCTCCTACAAAGATCCTAATCAGAAAAGGGTGATTCGAAATCATTTCCTCGAATTTTTTCAAGATTTTCCCTCTTTTATACCTTCATCTAACACATTTGTTAATTTTGATGGTACCACTATGAATCTTTTAAACGTCAATGGCTTTCTTTACGTCTCAGAATTCTTACTTGAGGTGCCTCTCGTTATATGGCTTCATGAAAGCTACCCTTATATATCTCCCATGATCTTTATCCCATCAAATCCCGAGTGCCCAATTCACAGTAATCATCCATATATTGATCCATCTGGTTTTGTTACACCGCCTTACGTACTAGATTGGGACCCAAAACGGAGTAACTTATGTGAACTTGTACATAACCTTGTACACCTTTTTCAACATGATCATCCTTCCATGCCATCTTCTACATTGAAAGCTTCGATCCTAGATGATCTTGTTGCGAAAATTTGTGATGACTTGGCGGCCTTAGATGTTCAAAATCGACATGAAATCGAGCAATGGTCTAACAAGCAAGCAAAGCTACAAGAAAGGGGTAATAAAGCAGACCGTTTAATTAGTAGCCTTGAGGAAGAACATGAAGATTTGGAGAATAAAGTGGTGGAACTGAGAGATTATCATGATAAGCTGCTAGATTGGGTGAGGAACAACAAAGATGCTGCTTCAATAGCTCAAGTTGAAATAATTGGTGACAAGTCAAAGATGGTAGATTGCAAGGCTGAATATAATGCTATAGATGATGTGATATATGCATTGGACAAGGCTCTTGAACAAGGTGTGATGAGTTTAGATGTGTATATGAAGAACATCAGAGTGCTAGCTCGAGAGCAGTTTTTTCACAGAGCTAGGCTGCTTAAGTGGAAAACTTCTAGATTCTAAATTTCATGATTGTTTTTATAAACTTATAGCTTCATAATGTGTATAGTATTGTTAGGATAGTTCTTCTATCCTGTCACTTGGATTTTCCATTTCATCTGAAATTCTTGTGGCAGAACATCAACACTTTAGTAGGGTATAAACACTTCATTTTAGGCCAAAATCACGGAATATTTTTATAGTATTACCGAGTTAAGTACTTGGAAGCATAACTGCATCTGACAGACTGACACAAGTACCCAAGTCAGAGTAATATAGGTTCCATCACATATGAAAATGGACACATTTGTTTGAATAATTTATTAAACTTGATAACTTCCATGAAGAGAAATTTGTTTTAGGTTACTAGACCATGTTAAAGGCAATAAACAGTATGCAATGAAGAACACTTTCATTAAGCTTAATAATCATACAGATTGGGTGGTATGCTACAGTTGAAGAGAACACTATTGATCTGACAATGCCTGAAGTCTGATCCTTGAATCTGTTTATAAGACTTTAAAGGGTCCATAAAAAGCACCCCAAAATCCCACTCATGAGAGAGCTCTATGTATGAAAAAGCCAAAAGCTCACCCAAATCAACAAATCAAGGGAATCATAACAATGGTATACATAACATGGGTATACTGCTAATCTGTTCTTGACCGATTTGAATTACTTTTATTGCTGTTGTACAAAGGTAAAGACCACCTAGACGAATTCTTATTTCTCCCATAACACCGCCAGTAGAGTATGAATAGAGCCACCATCACACAAAGGGGAATCGCCCACCTGGGTTAACAAATAAGACCAAATGAGAACGAGAACTCCACATCTGATATGATAGTACATATGATAACTTTGTGCACATCTATTATCGAAGTTTGCTTGCAGTATTCAGTGTTTTTTTTTTTGAAAACTAAATCAAAAATTACGGAAAGAAGAAAAGGTGATTTTTAATTTTTGTTCAATCCTCAAAATAAACATGATTGGTACAAGTATAAGTAGATTCAGTTAATATTTAATCTAATATCAGACTTTTACAATCTTGAAACCAAAAACTGGAAACTGACGTTGAAGCTTTTGGTGTGATGAGAGAAAAGTTTAACTCTATATTACCTGTCCAAATCGATGACCGGACTATACACC
The DNA here is from genome assembly GCA_947646795.1 of Beta lomatogona. Classification (NCBI taxonomy): domain Eukaryota; kingdom Viridiplantae; phylum Streptophyta; class Magnoliopsida; order Caryophyllales; family Amaranthaceae; genus Beta; species Beta lomatogona. The sequence goes on from CANSNZ010001311.1 coordinate 383,833, forward strand.
ACGGTTTCCCAAGTACTCACAATGACATGCCACACAGGATTGTAATATAGAGATTCTGCTGACCAGAACATCCTCGTATACGTCTCCAAGAAGATGAACATTACCCATGCTCCAATCTCAAGCAAAAAGAACTTTATAATGAATCGTCCAACCACCACCATCACCAAAGAAAAAGCCACCAACCAATTAAAAAGCCTATTGTTGTATTCCTTAATAAATACAGAGCGTGATTTTCCCATCATCTGCACATATATTGTTAACCAGTTAGTAAAACAGAACGTGTAAAATCACGGCTTTATATACAAATTAGGTTAGGGAAGCTCAGATAACAGCTACAAAGGTCAATTTACAATTGAAAAATAGTTTAGACAAGGAAAAATTGTCAAAAATAATCTAAAGTTTGGAGCATTTTCCACCATTAATCCCAAGTTTTGTTTTTTCCAGTATAATCCCAAGTTTGTAAGCCATCTTCCAATATTGGTCTGACCCCTAATGTGACCTGCTTAATAGGTTAAAATCACGGGCCCCAACTTTTTTAATATAATTGATGTCCTTTTTTATTGATTTAAGTTTTTAAATTTTACTTATATTAAGATTTTTGATATTAAATGTGATTGCACGCCTAAGTCACTAACTAGAAATAGTTATATTAATGAACTTAATTAATCCTAATTTTTCTTCCCAATTACCCCCTCAATTACTCTCTCTCTCTCTCTCTCTCTCTCTCTCTCTTTCTTCTTTTCTTGTTCTACCAACACCCACCACCACCAACAGAACTCACCAATTGTCATAAGTGATCAGCCCATCACCAAGACCCAACAACCTTGACCTACTCTGACCAAATCATTACACCACTCCCACCATTATCCAACCAAAGCGCCACCCAAATTACCACCCTAACCACCCAATATGCCCCATAAACCGGCCAGGAGAACCACCACTTGAAGTTACTCACCCACCCTTGAAAATCACCACCCCACCACCCGAAACCACCCGAAACCAAACCGAGACCTCATATCCTCCGAAAACCACCCCCAAAAGTTAGATCTTCTCACTCATTTTGCCTCTTAGTTTTCTCGCCCTCTCTCTATCCTCTACCCATTGTTGTTGGTGATTTTCGCTGACCCTTCACTTTTGTTGCGCTGTTGTTGTTGTGGCACCGAGAACGACGTGGTTTCTTTTAAATTTGTTCTTTGGTCAATTTGTTCATGGCAACTGAAGACCATAATTCACGCGAAAGCTTGAATTGAAGTGGTGCAAATTAATTAAAAAGGGGTTTGATAAGGAAGCTGAAGAGGTGAAGATGGATTCCAATGGTGAACAATGGATGTTGGTTGTGAGAATTTAAGTTAAAAAGTGATGAGAATAATCAAAATAGCAGGTCAAATATTGTTAATGGTAATAGTGAAAAAAAACATTATATGAAAATTGATGATGCTATTTTGATGATTTTGGGTGCCACATTAGATTGAGGTTGATGATGGATGTTAATGATGATGTTCGACCTGCTATTTTGAGGCATTAACATTAGATGAAAAAAAAAACGTTAAACAAGGCATCCGTGGGATGATGAATCAATGATGATGATGGTGATTATGGTTAGGCATAACTAGTAATTAATAATAACAAGATAAATAATAATAATAATAATAATAATAAAGAAATTAAAAAATTATTGGGCCCTTGATATTTTTAACCTGCTTAAGAGGTCACCTTTAACCTGAGGCCAATATTGGAAGATGGCATACAAACTTGGGATTATTCTAAGAAAAAAGAAACTTGGGATTAATGGTGGAAGACGCCCCAAACTTCGGATTATTTTTGACAATTTTTCCTTTAGACAAAGGTAATTCAGGTGAAAAGAATGAAGCCTATGTTACTCATTGTAATGTCTCATGTGAACTTATTTTTCCAAAAAGAAAACAAGGTGAGATGAACCAGAGCCTAAAGTGAAACATGATAATCATGAAACATAACCTTCATCATCCGGAGTTCATAACCAGCTTTTGAAGGTCCAACACACAGTTGCTGAAAACTCTCGTTGCACTTGAGAAAGCCTGCGTTGAACTTCGCCATAGAAGGCAGTCGGAGCACCTGAAGTTGATCCATTTTGTCCTCGCAAGTTGTGTACAACATCTCACAAAGTTTTGTTGATTCATATTCATTTGCCATTATATAATTCTTTTGCACCTATATGAAAAGCAAAAATCACCATCAGACTTGTGTCCAATATCATTTCAAGCTGTAGCAAGGAAACCCAAAGCATAAGAAAATAATAATACAGGAGTGCTAGTAAGTCAAAAAAAGGCTGTTAAGGCTTCAAATACTACATAACCTAAACTTCTGCTAATTAGAATATTTCAAGTTTCATTCTACTAATTAAAAGACAAAAAAGTAACATGAAAAATGAAGTGAATTTCTGGCACGTATACCAAGTAGAACATCCCGATTTATGGTACAACTAAGAAATGAAATGAAAAGGGCAATTAACTTTCAAGAATGGCACTATGGCAGAGTCACATTATTCCTTTCTTCCAAAATTTTCTAATAGATGGAGTAGACAAAATGCCATAGGATTGTTTGGTTGGAGATAATGCAGCAAGATGTTTAGTGTTCATTGAAAAGTTAGCAAAACTGCAGTTAGAAATTAAACTATGTTACTCGGACTTTTCATTTCACCCCAAGTACCTATGTCGAGTCCTAAACTCTCCAACATGGGTGTAGACACTTACACTTTATTTCAGGCCAAAAGCATGGAAATTTTTTTATCGAATGGACACTTGGAATATGCAACACGAGTACCCCACATCCAAGTAAACATGTGATGATACTACTTCCACCGGATATATGTACCTTTTCAATTTCTTCACCCAATTGTTCAACTGATTTCTTAGCATGATTACGACCAAAATGCTGTTGGTCAAAAGCTTTCATTGCAACACCTTTTGATTCATCATGGGCTATTTTCAGCGATTCCTCAGAGAGAGGCAATCTCAAAATAGACATCCTTTCACTGTATAACTTCAAACACCTCTCAACAATTTTCTTATTGAAAACCTCAACAAGAGATCCAGTGGATGGGATTTCTCCTTTATTCAAGGCTTCGATTATCTGAAAAAACAAAAAGAACAGTTCTTTTAGAATGTTTAATCAAAACATACATCAAGAAAGACAAAATTAATGTCTTCCATCTCAACCCAATCATCTTCTCCACTCTGGTATCGACGTGATAAGGTGTCCCCACTCTTATAACTTCCAGGCAGTCGTAAAGATAATACACACACATGCACTAGGACATAAGCTAAAAGAGTGGCAGTCAGTTTATACTTTATATAAGTGATGCAAAAACATGGGAGAAATTTCAATTCCAGGTTTGAAAAACCAGTGAAACAAGGCAGAACATATCTAGACATCTAAATCAAGCTGATATGGTCACTTTTCAACATACTGGCGCTAGGTGTTAATTAAGTCCCTGCAAGAAAGATTACCAAACTAGATCACATTTATTTACTCATGGTTAAGCAAATTACAGAAAGGCACCTGTTCAAGAAAAGACACAAATTCCTTCCCATTCAGCATTTTACCCTGCACAATTTTTGGGCGAACAATAGAAGCGACAAGTTCCTTCATCTGATCCCTCTTTTTCACATAGCCAGGATCAAGTTCGGTGTCATTCATATCACAGAGTCGTGTTCGTTGTAGATGAGGCTGTTTAAATTTCAAATAGAAACATTATTAGATTCAACCTACCAAATAATCAACACATTTGACATTTCTCACTTGAAAGCCAGTAAATTCTTTGACCACTATCAATGGCTCAATGCATGCTGATCATATATTAATAAGAGTTGAAACATGTAAACAAAGTAGCAAACATCGTGCACAAACACCTTGGCTACTGATCATTAATGACTACGGCCACTTATACTTCCTCTGCTTTATTAGTTGTATCATTTTGACTTTTGACACTATTCATATATTCCACTTCGACCCACTTGTATTATATGTCTCTGTACATATTTTCAAGATTTCAACTAATTATAATTTTTACTCAAAGTTATAATTAAAGATAGCTAGCTATCCTCAAAATTCTATGTTGTCAAACGTGCCAAATCTTCTAGATACAACTAAAGATAAATGGAGGAAGTATTAACTACTAAACCAGACAGATGGCAAAGGAGGGGATGACCACCATCTACGCAAGGAAATACATTAAAAATAAAACGTACTTGTGGTAAGCTGAAAGCTGTGCTGCTGTCACCCATTACACCCAATGATTCACGGATCTGGTTAACCTGATAAAAAAAGTACTCAACAGTGAATCCTCCCCATAGCATAGTCAGTCATCATGGCAGCATATAAATTTATATCTAGAATCTACTCATCTAGTTAAGCATTTATACCTGCTCAATATCTTTGTCTTCTGCAAGAACAAGTTCACAGAAAGACACATAGTTAGTAACAGCCCCATAAGAAAAGACTCAAGATGAACTCACTAACTTGATAGGCAAGTGCAACTAGGAACAGAACAAACCATTTTGGTTGGGGATACGTCTAAGAGCTTCATCTACCATTTCTTGCACAGATTTCCCTTCTGCAAAACACCATTGGCAATATGTATTAGTTCAGGCTTGCATGACCCACTACCATCCTTATAATAAAAACCAAACCATCACAATCAATGCAGCTAAGATAACATCTACACAGCAAGGCCTTAGCTTCATTACAAGCCGACCTCGTCTCAGGTATCTTTCTTTACTGATTTCTTCAACGGCTAAGGACCTCAAGCAACAATAGAGACCCATCCTCAAATACATGTGTTATTATGTACATGCTTTAGATAATTAGATAACCATCAAATCCTTATCTGCATTCTCCATGAAAGGATTTCAAGAACTTACGCAGAAAATCACGCTGTATTAGCCATAGAAGTTTAGCAGGTTCAAAAGCAACATCCTCCCCCTGACACAATAAAGCCATTGCATATATATATCTCAGTTCATGTCAGAACCTAAAGCAATAATTCCTCCATCCCAAGTTAAAGGGCCAATTGAATAAGGTTCATTTTTCAGGAATCGGGTTAAAGAAAACCACAACTATCGTTCACTAGTTGAAGTTTTACCTCTTGAATATAACAATGTAGTTATTTCTGCAAGTTATCGTGAAGGGTAGCATCAAGGTTAATTTTAAAAAGTTCAAGTTTAATTTACTAAAATAAGAAAGTAGCCAATTATTTTGGAATGAAGATAGATAGATATATGGCCTACAATTTGGGAATGGAGGTGGTGATAATTACCATAAGAAGCGTCCAAAACAAGAAAATACTTCAAATTTCAAAGGACATACCTTAACTCTGTTGCCGTGTGAGAAGGCATAGAAAATACAAAAAAGAAGTTAGGGATGATTATTTTAAGAAAGGTAAAACTGTAAAAAGAAAAAAAAATGAAAAGAACATCGTAGCTCATGAGCATTCTGTCAAAGAACAAGATCTTATAAGCTAATAAATAAGTCAATCAAAGTTTTTAACCTTCCATAGAATTCTTCAGCAAGCTCAACAGCAAATGAGAGCCGTGATATATCAGCTTCACGGACCTGAAACAAGCAAATATCAATCATTATACTACACAAAGATATAACATTAATCATTGTGTTGGCAGAGTCAGAAAAGAAAGTGCCTATTGCAACTTCTACATAGGCCGGAGAGGAAAAATAGCTGAACAGAAAATACAGAAAAACAGGGAAAAGAGATAAGAGTTTTACAGGCAGAAAAACAAACCGTCTCAGGCAAGTTATAGATAAGTACAGAACTCATAACAGTTGCCAATGCAAAGATCCTGGGGAGTAACATCAGAAAGGATTTAGACGGACTATTCTTCAGCAATAAACTCCAAATAAATGATTATTTGAAGAGCGAAAAATTACCGGTCATCATAAACATTTGATTTACCAATGCTTTCAAATCCTTCTGTATCAAGATATAGCACAGATGTCTTAACACCATCAACCATCACTTCTATCGGCATTCCCCAGACCCATATTCCTGCAGAGTGAAAGATCAGAGAGGACAAACCACACCTAGCAAAAATCATTAATTTTATAAAATCTTATTCAAGATACCTTTGGTTTTAGTATCTCGCATGTGTCCAACACCGAAACCTGTTAAATAAAAGTTCCAAAAGTGATTTTGATTATCCAAAATGCAAGCAAGTTATGCATTCACAATGCAACTTTTCTATGTAAAAAATATAGCAGCCACAATGTAAGTAAATCACCTTCATCACAAGAAAGTGATAGGAGCTGATTAAGAAGAAAAGATTTGCCAGATCTATATGGTCCAATCACCTAACAATAAAACCAAAATGAAGTCAAGAGAAACACGCAATTCTACATAGGCAAGAAGCTATACTATACACTAATCATCTCAGCACTAGATACGCCATTGCAAAAAGAGAGAAGATTATCTAAGATTCCACCATGACATATGAACAAAATCTAATTACATGGCGTGATTGTAAATCTGATTACATGGCACGATTGTAGATAATAACAAAATAGAAGTGTAGTTGGAAGAGATGACTCAATAACGACTAAGTCAGCTTACAGCAACAGCAGCAATTGGTGATGTTATTCTCTTAATGGCCTCCAATCCCTCTTGAGAAAGGCGTAATTTTGTATGACCAGAATCAGGTTCCACAATGGGAAATCTGTAAAACAGAGACCAATGTCAACACCGAATAGCTCATTCCTGACTACTAAACCATATACAAGATTCAAACTTATTCACGTACCCAAAGGCCAAAACAATGACACTAAACACTCCCAACCCCATTCCTCCACCCCAAAAAAGAGAAGAAAAAGAAAAAATGTGTCCTGGCAACATCACATCTATGCAGCTCTATTGATGACTATTTGTCTACATTTCCCAAACTTACTGCAAAACAGCATAGGTATGTGAAATGACCCCTACATATCCTATTAACAAGCCCTGCATAACTGCATAGACAATAATGGAGTCTTCATATCTTTGTCTAAATGTTCTCTCCACCACTGAAAACTAGTTCAGGACATAAGTCCTAAAGTCCAATTCTCATCCTTATAGCTATAAATAAGTAATACCCGAGCAATGGTCAGTTGTTCATATTAATATATGATCGGTATCTACTAGTCAAATTTTAGTTACATATGCTATAAATGGAAAATGTAGCATAGATTAATCGATACCTTAATTTCATCATAATAATCTGTTAACATGCTCATGATTCATGAAGACCGTTGGTTGCAATAATGCAGTCATTATTAGTACATGATATGTTTAGGACAAAATCTTAGGAGCGTAAACAAGCTATAGTGGCTACTGCTTCACAAATTAAAAAAAAAAAAAAAAAGTAACTCGCAATTCAGAAGGAATTTATTTGTCTACATTTTGCTCTATTCGATCTTTTAGGTCTTCATTATATAGATAATAAATCAAATTAGAGATAAATATAAGGGACACTAAGAAAGAAACAAGAACTATATCACAGTATATTTCAGACGTAATGAACAGCATGAATGAGGATACATTGCTATGAAAATTGTGGAGAAAAAAGAGCAACATCATAGAAAGGCCATTCATGATTGCAAAAACCAACTCTTCCTTTTTCCTGGGAGGTGAAAAAACACTTTGAAGCCAAACTGTGACGAACAATGATATGTACATAAGGCAGGAGGGAAGCACCATTATATAAAACATCCATTAAACTTCACAAAAAAATTGACAACCTCTAGGACTTAGTAGCATATCTCTGACATAAACTTAACCATCTCGCTTCTTCCAACACCCAAGGACAGAAAAAAAAACAACACAAGCACCTAATTTTGAGGCACCATGACTCACTTTCTCATTTTCAAGGAGTGACTATTATTCAGTGTCATTTTCCAGTAGTAACTTCAAGACAATAGATTAAAGCAGCAGATATAGAGTTATTCGACATTTCCACCAGCAAACATGTGTTCCTTAGCTGCATTAAGTGCTAGAGGTCTAATAAGTAATCCGATATAACATCGACTTCTCCATGTTGAAGGTTTCCAATCAAAATCCTTGTATTGATGCAGTACATGTGTCTCTTATTGCTGATACGGTGATACCACTATTTGTTGACAAGCATTTCATAACATAAATGTTTTGACACTTCTACATCGACTCTAAAGAGAACAGGAACATTGAAGCAATGAAAATTCAATTACGGACGGCCAATAGAAACATAGGAGCAGTCCAATCGAAAACATATGGCATGACTGTATCTACTTGAACTTATAAAGACATTGTCTAGACACTCAGAATACAGACTACCATATACCTCTAGTCCTCTACCTTTGTCACTTGCATTCATGGACTTTCTAATATCTTCAACTACCTACACTGGATAGGGATAATCAACCACGAGAACAAAACCTGAAAACTTGTATCCAAGTTGTACTTACTCTCTCCATCTAGAAATAATTGTGATAAAGTCCCAACTCCTCATTATTTAAAGATATAACATGATGTTACTAATCCTCAATAATTACTGAACTATTATCACTCTCTTTTCATCACTCAACCAAAAGTAAGATGTTCTTCATCACATACTCGGACGCCAATTCTTCAACTTTTACTAAATATATGTTCCAACCATACAAAAAAAAAATATGGGTTTGCCAAGCTAAGATTAAGCTTAACAAATACACCAAAGCATAAAATTAAAAAAGACTAAAATAATTCCATATTTAGAGGCTCAAAATTTAAAAAACAAGATGATAGCTTGAATATTACTACACAATTACACCTCCTCTAACTCTATACCTTGTTCCTACTCTCTTTTCAGTGCCAAACTAAGTTCTTGGTAAGACATAGAAAGCCACACTAATCAATTCCACTGGCATTGCTCTAGTGAGATACCGTCTAAATCTAACCGATCTTTGCTCAACCCGCCGCTCAGCCACAGTTACACAAGTGAGCAAAAGCATGATCAACTATAATCTTAACATGTTATATCTACAATCACCAACTTTTACACTCTCCATTAAATATGGTCAAGCATCCAAAATCCATTTTAAACTTCAATTACTACTACAATGTAGCTACTCATACAAATGAAACATAACCCAGATGCAAAGCATACACATACATGCAAAAGCAATGATAAAAAAAAACACCCAAATCCACAATTGGAGCACCATTTATTCATAACATCCACATTGTACTACCAAAATTTCAGTAGAATCAAAAACTACCCAATAACAATAGATTAATCAAACAACACATTAAGCAAAAAAAAGCAAGAAACTTTATGAAAGAAAAGGAAGAAATTAGCACATACGCTTGATGATAATCATCAATTGATGAAGATTGAAATGCAAAAACTGATAAAAGAGCCGAAATCACCAAAACCCAGCTCGAAATCTTCATCATTTCTTGAATCAAAATTCAAACACAATGCTTTTTTCTCTGAGATCCCAGGTGGGTTTTTCACAAATTCAATCAAGAACCCAACATTTGAATTGACAATAACAACAACCCAGAAAACCCACTTCAATTAAAAAGGCATCAAATTTCTCAAATTTTTGCAACTGGGTATTATTATTATTACTAATTTACTATTATTACGTTTAGAATTCCTTGCCTTGCACCCCGCTTGTTCTCTTTTCGGCGGTTTTAAGTTTTCTTCCTCGGAAAATTCAAAGAAAATTATAAAATAAAATAAAAAGATGTGATATAAAGCTATAAAATAAGGTTATTTTTGCGCTGAAGAAGTGGAAGATCTCTACCACCCCCAAAGAATTTGTTTGACGAGAGGAGAGAGAAAATAAGTGTGTTTTGAGAATTGAGCTCTGAGATTTGAACCATTGGAGATGATGGGTATTGAGGGAAAAAGATAGGGGTATTTTAGTAATTTAAGTTGATCATAACGTAAATTGTTATACGTGTTTTCTAGCTATTGGATTTGGAGTAGTAATATTTTGGTCAATGGAGAGACTTTTTAACATGAAAAGGATATTTATGCTTATTTTCCAAAACAAGTTTTAATCAACTTGTTTGTTTATGTAGTTGACTTGATCATGATGAAAACATGTGACTATGTAAGGGAGCACTACCTTAAGTAGAACATTAGAACTCTACTAAAAAAGGTCATATGTGGTTTGCAAACTTGTTCTTGTGGAGCGAGTACTTTTATTTGATTTTAGATGACATTTTTCATATAGTTTCTAATTTTACTGATGTTTTGTAATTTTTTACTAAGCATAGTGATAATAAGGTATGACACATTTTAGCTCACTCTCAACCTATGGAGGTCGGAGAATGCATTTGGGATAGTGATTTTCCTATTTCTGTTGTTAATGGTGCTCGTTCTGATTTAATGAAGTAACTAGTATCTTGTCTCGAGCGACGCTCCAAATCGATTACTAATTATCAAATATAGTATTATTCATAAATTTCATAATTGATTTTAGTAGCTTTTCGTAGTTTTCTATCTAGTGTGAAATTGAAAAATGGGCGTTATGATATGATAAGTTGTTTAAAGAAACTTCTAAGAAATTGGGGATAAAAATAATAATTTCAATGGAATTGGGGTATGATAATGTTATTACCTTAATAAAAGTGTTAGAGATCAAAACTCAAACCCTTAGACAATAGATCGAGATGAGAGGGATTAGGCATGGGAGTCCTTGGGCATTGCTTGGGCCTCCTGATAGGGTTGAGAAAAAGATTATGTTACGGCACGACAAGTTTTGACCATTTCGCTCACGTCTTTCACATTGGCAAGGAGAATTCAACACCAATAAGGGTTTACTTCTTGCTTAAAGTCAAGTGAAGATGTGGCATCAGAGTCCTCCTTCCCACATATAGTGTAACACCCCGTCATTATGGGGTGTTACATATAGTGTGCGTGTGTGGATCAGACAAGATACTATTAAGACATTTTTCTTTCAACAAAGGTTTGTCTATGTCTTTATCGTTACATATAATTATAAGAGTTTATGATGTACATTTTACTTTAAAACATTAAAATTGTAGTGAATTGGTGGTTAAACTCTCACATTTCATTTCAAATGTCATGTGTTCGATTCCTAGTAAGCTACACATTGTTAATATTTTTAAATGAGATCATAAACATGTGTTTTAGAAGCTTGGTAAGAGTGTCATGTGGCACATACATAGGAGACTGACATGTGGCACCGTTTATTTAATATGAACGCCTTTTAATATATCTGTATAGATAGATATACAACTTTACATAAAGGAGGATATATATGTAGGGCTGTTCACCGGTCCAAGACCGGACCGGACCGGACCTGCTTGGACCGGTGGACCGGTTTTGTAGGATTTGGTGGACCGGGGACCGGACTCGATTTCCCGGTCCGGTCCAGTCCGGGCCGAAAAATCAGGTCCGGCCCCCGTCCGGACTGTTGGACCTGATTTTCGATTTTTTTTTTTTTTTTGGATTTTAAATATTCTATTTGGACCTGTTGGACCTGTTTGGACCTGTAAAAATAACTTGGGTTGGCAGTTTAAAAAAAATAAAATACTAAAATTCCGGGTTTCCGGTCCGGACCTGATTTTTCCGGGTTTGGACCGGACCGGACCGGAAACCCGGAATCGTCACTTTCCACGGACCGGGGACCGGACCGGAATCTCCGGTCCGATCCGGTCCGGTCCAAAATCCGGTCCGGTCCGGTCCAAATTCCGGTCCGACCCACCCATGTGAACAGCCCTATATATATGCATAGCATCTGTTGGTTACACAAAGCTTCGTCATTATTCAAACATTAAAAAGAACAAACCATAGCTTAGCTTGGCAAGCCCCTAGCTATCTTAGGTACAGCTTCAGTCGAGCTTGTCACTTCAACCCTCAAGCTTTACTAAGCACAAGTTAGTAGGGGGAACCTTAGATATGATTGTCAAGTGGCTCAACTTGTTTTTCATTGTTCATGGTTTCTTTGTTGTCAATAATGTTTTCAAACACTTCCAACTTCAAGGCAGCTGAAGCTCAAATTGTGCTTATTGTCTCAAGCTGGAGCTTGAATTGATTCAACTCGACCACTACATAGCAATGTTTGAAAAGCACCGACGAATAGGGTACTGCAAGTGAAATGAAGAGTTTGAGTAACATAGACCTAAACGCAACTACAGAGTAAGGGGGAACAAGAGGAAGCAAAAAGGTAGGTTTTAGTCACACCCTTACAGCATGAAGAAGAAGCAGGAGTTTAAGGGTGAGTGCAAGTCAAATAAAAGCTGATAGGCTTCGTACTCAGTGCGATGCAATGGGGTATTTAAACCTTGAATGTCCATATTGTGATATTGATCAGGTGTCCGCCATGCCATAACATATATAAACAGAATTAATAATCACTCTTGAATGTTGAATCATGATATTTTTTTTAATGTAAATGAGCGACTAAGCGCATTGATGTAGACGAGATTTGATCTCAGATCTTAAATACCACCCCTACAAAATTATACCAATTAATCATCCTATGTGAGTGCACCAACTATCCTTTAAAAAAATGATTAGCATTACTAAGAGTGAAGAGTGAAATAGAGGAGATAGTAACTATGGCGTATGCAGTAAGGAGGAATGGAGGATATATTAGAAATAAAGGTTGACTAGTTGTCATAAACCAACCTTATCTGATAAATTTGGTCGATAATAACCAAAACAAATGTTCTCAAATGTAATTGGGCTGTCAAATTCGGACTTTGTGGCGTGTTTAGAATATAATGGGCCCAAGAAAGGATCCAAACTAATGAAAAGATTATGGGCTTGCAGCCTTGCACTTACTCTTTTTACCTTCTTTTTTTTGGCACAGGTACCTATTACCGACGAGGAAAATTTCCCTCCTGAAATTCTGAAAAATGAACTATATGAATCTGTCTCCCCTAGAAAAACTACAAATAATTTTGTTGCATTCCCTTGAACGAAAGTAAAAAATTTATATGAACTTGGTCCACACTAAATTAGCGTGGACCTAATGCTAATTCATGTGATTTATAGAAAAAAAGATCACTATATAAAAAAAACTAGATATAAAAGATGAGTAGATATAGATTGTGAAGTTTGACTATGTGAAAAAAAAAGTTACTATGTCACAAAGTGAAAATTTCATCATGATAAACTAATGTGAGAAAGAGTGACTATATTAAAAAAAAAACAGTCACTATGATAGATATTAACTGTATAATATAATTTAAGATTTTAAATAGGTTACTATATGAAGAAAAAGGGTCATTATGTTAAATAAGTGGCTTTGATCCACAATAATACTATTGTGGACCAGGTCCACGCAAGACTAACTCTGAACGAAACTTGTTGCATTATATAAGCCACTTGAGGTTAATTGGATAAAACTTAAAAATAAAATATATGAGCCACCTTGGGTTACTTAGATGAAAACCGAAAAAAGTAAGACTATAAGAGTGAGACATACCTTAGATTTCAACATTTTTACCATATTGGTTTCTTGTTAGATGTAAGTTGTAACGTATATGTTCTTGTTGGATGTATTTCAATGTATAGCTAATTGAAGATATTTGTATTGGTTAAACCTTTTAAAGTCGTACATTGACAAGCATAGAAGCCAAAACTTTTACAACTAATTTATATAACGTTTAAGGAGGTATAAGAAATATATAAAAAGAGGTCGGAAAAACAAAGAGTATTTCAGTAATTAAGTTACTGCATGGTTGCTCATAGTGGAGCTAAATGTATGTCACCTTCAACGTGTAAACCAATAGTAGTAATACTAACTAGTATGAAACCAATATTACTTCAACAGAAATTTGGTAAAAACATGATATATATTTACTCTGAAACTATAACATTAAAAGAAGGAGATCTTTATTCGGGCATGACTTTTGTTAGGCAATGGTTTTAGAATTGAGTGATCAATGCCTATGCCTTGCGACTTTAACATTGTTCTGTCAGCTTTTTTTACTTCTTTCTAAATAATTTACAGCGTCTGCCTTTTATTTTACTCGCAAGCTAGTGAGTTATCCCATGCCTAAAATGTGACATACTACCAATAATAAAATTCTCTTTTTAGTGCACCTGTCTCTCACTTTATTTTAATACTTTAATTAGTATTTTGGCCCGGGCGATGCCTCGGGTCAGTTACAATAAACAAATATTTTTCGTATTTTTTGTCCATTAAGAAATTGAAATATTCATGTCATGACGTGATAAGTACAAAAATCTGAAAAGTTTGAGTTTGAAATAATAGCTTAATAAGAATTGTGGTAAGATAATATGACATCAATAGTCTCTTGTTAGTTAAGTAATAAGAGTATTAGAGATGTATAGACTTGTTTAAGTCTTTTTATAAGTTAAGTATAATTAGTAAAAAGACTTTATCATAATGTATTTGAAACATTAGACAATAAAGCCATAATGTATTGTTGGTTAATTCTTACTTTTCATTTCAAAGGTCACGTGGTCGATTCCTTGTAGTTACACAATATTTATATTTTTTTTATTGAGGGCTACACATGGTCCATGGATATAAAAAACACTTGCATTAGAAATTTGAGCAGAGTGCCACGTGGCACATTGACTTCCTTAGGTACGCCTTTTAATATATTTGTATCGATACTTTATAATTTATATTGGTCAATATAAAATAATAATTCACTTTAATTGCAGTTTGTTATACTCTTGACGAATATTATTATACCTACATGAAACGGATATAGTTGCACGTGAATGCATTATGCCTTCACACTCTTGTTTGGTACATATCCCAAGCCAAGGAAAAATTTAAAATAGAGAGAAAAAAATATGAACAAACTACAAAGTATAAACCACTAGAATTATACTTTAGCTCCTAAAAGAACTTATACTATATCTATTTGAAAAAAAGACATTTGAGAATTTTAATTATAAAGATCTCTTCTCTCCAAATCTTGCTCTAAATAAATTCACAAGTTCCCAATTATAATTTACATATATATACCAAGTAAGTGTTGGCCAAGTGGTGATGGGGACTGACTTTGGTAGGACGGACCCGTGTTCGAATCCCCGCAACACCCTTGAGAGAGGAATGGAACCTAACCACCCCGAACTTGGCCTCGATCCGGATGTAGCCCGAAGGCCGGGTGCAAACACCAAAAAAAAAAAAAAAATTTACATATATATTCAATTACGTAACATAAGAGGAAGTGTCTTATCAAACCAAGATCTCGCATAACCCATCTTAATTTAAGAACCTTTACATTTGACCTTATATAGATAAAGTCCATATAATATAAGAACTAAAAATAGATTTAACAAATGATGTAACTCTAACCTTTTAAAACAAAAGAATTATTTATATATTTTTATATCTAATTTCTTCTCAACCGTAAACCCCTTCTATATGTATAGCCTTCAGGCCCGGCTGGATACATGTCCAACCGGTTCACTGGAACAGGGCCCCAAAAATCTGGGGGCCCAAGTTTGGTTGGCAATGGAAGGAGAAAAGGAGAAGAAAAAAAATTAAGTAAAAGGAAACCATCTCCCATGAATAAACTGCTTCTTCTACTCTTCTTCTACCTTCCACAATTCTCTCTCCTCTTCTTACCTAATCCCAAAAAAAATCATGATAATTCAACTTCCCATAATAAATTTAGTAATTACTCTCTCAATTCAAGGAAATCATCTCATATCTAATCTTAAATTTGCCAAAAAAACTTTCAATTTCGTGAGTCCTTCCATATTTCCAATTCTCCTTAAGAAAACCAAAGATTTTCAAACTGGAAGAAATTTTTTGCTGTCATCTCTTCTCAACTCATTCCAAGAAATCGAATTCTTTTATCATCTAGAAAAAAATCAAACAGTGGATACTTTTTAAGTATACTAACCTGAAATTTTCATGCAGATTTTATTGAGATTAGATATACTATTCTAAAATTTTCATGCTTCTAACTCAGTTCCTTGATTGATTTAAGTTTTATTCTACTGTTTATGAAATGGGTAATTTTAATTATTTTGTAATTTCTTCACTCTGGGTTAGTTTTGGATTTTAGTGTTTAACTCTGTGAATGGGTGCCTTTATGGGATGACTTTTTCTTTTGCTTTCTAATCATAGCAGGGAACCAATTTTGTGTAATCTAAAGGCCGATGATCTTGATGAATGTGAACCAATTTTGCTTATCTTAATGAAATAAAATTTTGATCATCGCACGTTTGTTTGTGTTAGGGACTTAGGGCCCCGATTTTAAGATTGTAACAAGATTAGAACAGGGCCTCTGATATGGTTAAGACGGCCCTGATAGCCTTGTAGTTTTTACCTAAGTCAAATCTTCAGACTTCCCCACCTTTCTATGTAATTTTTTATTATAAAACATTAGTTAGTTGAATTTCTTACATCAATCAAACACAAAAGTCACCTAAAAAAGTTCAAAGAAAATGCCACAATTAGAACAAAATTCCATGCACACAATGGTCAAAATAATGTTACTCCACCTAACAGTGGACAAGAAACAAGATAAAGCAAGGTAATTAGAATTTTATTTACCATATGTTTACATACTTAACATATTATGTCGTCATGGGCCATAGGACTAAGAGTAAGAGAGGTGGTCCAAAAATGCATGAAAAAGTTTGGACCCAAAAATAGTGCATGTTCAACTGCCCAAGGAGCCAACAGCCAAGGCAAGATGATGAAATTCTCGTGTCTTTTGGCAGGTTTTTCTAAAGAGGAAAGGCCTTGAAAACCTCAATTCACAAGTATGGAACACCTTCTCCCCCTCACACACACATACACCCCTTCACTTATTCAACCATTAAAGCAAAATCATTTTTTTTTTGTTCTTTTGGAATTATCATGCACGTCTCTTTCTTAATTATTGTTAGGAAAATAACTGTATTAGACCATATTCGACCTATAAATGTGAAACCGCTATCAACTATACGAATTATTACAAAGTACTACTGTTACTATACTATAGAACGGTATTATTGATTAGTTGGTCTAGTAATTAGTGTTAAGATCTGTATATTATAACTTAGGGTCATCCTTTAGTGATAACTCGTTATTTTTAAAGGTAGGTAAACCGTAAATATGACAAAGTAACTAAGTAAGTGCCAAAGTCATACATATGAATTATGAAGACTAAAGTAATGTTATGTCATTGTCAAGCTGAGGGTTTCATGAAACGGACTTTCATAAAAAAAACGTTTTTCAAAACAATTATATAGCTTCGAGATATGAGCCATTGGAATTGGACTTTGGGAAGCATTGGCTTCTTCTTATTCATCCACCATCCATAAATCGTAATGCAAAATTTGGTCAATGCCCTAGCAATCCTTAGTACTCGTATTAACAAATACTCCTTCACTCTTCCTTTGATAAAGAAAATTAATGTAATTCATTGATTGAAATACATGTTGACAATTTCAAAGGATAAAGTAGTGAGATTACAATATTCTAAAAAGACTCGATATTGCATTGATGTAATATCGAGTCTTATTACATACTCCCTCCGTTTCTTTTTAATATACACATTTTTCTTTTTAGTCCTTTTTTTTTTAATCTACACACTTGACTTTTTCTATTTTTGATAACATGTCACATCTACTTTCTCCTCTTTTTCCACTCATGTCAACCATTTTTTAATATTTTAACCCACTGTTTTAGTTTCTCTCTCCACCTTTTCAGTTTTTCTCTCATACTTTTGTACTTCCTCTTTGGTTCTCCCCCAAAGTGAAGTGAGTAAATTAAAAAGAAACGGAAGGAGTATATGTCAACTTCAATAAGACTCGATATCAACTCAAATTTTGCACCATGCTTGGTGCACCTAGATGCGCCGTATAAAATTTGTTCCTTAACCAAGTTCAATTAGTTGTAATTTGTAAACATCAAATTCACTCCTTATCACCCCTTTTAATCTAAGACAACTAATATCTTATCTCTTTTCAACCCCTTTAATGCATAGATTTGAAACTAATCTATATCCATTGATCTCTTTAATTAACCAAAGATTACATTACAAAATACGAAAGTTTCTGCAAGACAATATACAACATAGGTTTATAGCAATACTTCGAACCACAAAATATTACAATAAAGACAACCTATTAAATTTGACATGAATTGACCCCCAGAAAAAAGAAAACAACAGAAATCAGCTTCTGACAGGCAACAAAGCAATTAAATTTATTCACAAGAGCAAGATTACTGATAAAACAACTAAGTCTGAGAAATAGATGTCAGAAAGTTAGGTGAAACATTGCTTTCTTCACATAAAAATGGTTTGAAAGCATCTTACTTAGGTCATAAACCATGGAGTTTGAGTGTGAAATATCATTTATTTTTCTTTAACAAGTAAGAAAATAAGATGATAAGATTGATTAAATTTTATTATCAAGGTCTATCTTGGACATTAACTTAGAATAAAAATAATCAACTTTTGTATCGTACAAGAGAGGAAATTTTATAATTGTCAGCAAGATAGTACTAGAAAATACTTAGTCATACTAAAATGTGTTCTAATGACACCAATTTATTTAAAATTTTGTAATGGTATTAGGAAATAGTTATTGATAATTCTGATTCTACCAAAAAAATGTTCATTTGGCACTTCTGGAGCATAATGCATCATATCCAATGGTTGTCCCAAAATAAACGGTTATCAATTATCTTAGTATTTTTTTTATCTTTGTCACCTTATTATGACCCACTCATACTTTTCCAAATCACAATGGCCGTCTATTAATTTTTGGATTTTAAATTATCTTCAATCTTTCTTGAAATACATCGTATTTTCTCTTCTCTATTCTCCAATAATCTCACCATATGCGCAAGCCTTGCCTTCTCCATTTTGGTCCATCACTATGCCCATTCCATCACACTCTCGCTATTTTTACCCTCTCACACAATTTTTTAATAGGTTTATATTATTTCTCTCCTCGTACCCTAATGCTCGTGAATCATGATATATGGGCAACGACTAACCATGCTAAATTCGCCATACGAAAATATCACTTGATGCTCTTAAAGTCCAAAATAGACTCCAACAATTAGTGAAATGAGCATCCTAAGCTCCTAGCTCTATGACCAATAAACCAAACCCAACTCTCATATTTCTCTATCTATCTGTCTGTTTCATTCTCTTACGTCACAAATTTGATCAATTTACTCAAGGAGCAAAATGACAAGCATATAGCTTTCAAATATTTGGTGAAAATAGTACTGAAAATTTCTGTGGATATCACTAAATTATTTAAAACCAAAACGCAATGATTGTTCCAACAGTTCCATTATAAATAGTATACTCATATCAAGCTTCAATTTCCAAGATATTCCTAATTTCCTGTTTATTGTGGACCCTCCTAAGTACGAGGTCCATGAATATATAATCAAACCTAACTCAAACCATAAAATGTAACGCAAGCACATTTATTTTACTGAACATCTTCAAAATAACATGCAAAGGTGAGGTGTTATATTAGTGCATGCGAAACCCTTATCACATACGATGACAGAGAGACACAAAGGTCCTAAGAAAGTTCTCAAATTATAACAGTAGATCATATTGTACTGGATGCAAGAAAGATGACCATCAATCAAAATCAATACTAAATCTTTAAAGTTGTCGAACAATTTGGTTGTAATCCATCCATTGATTCCGCCTCATTTTAGGCCTCGTTCTTTTAAGCTGAATTGAACGAAAGAAAATAGCTAAACTAAATTGAATCGGAACAAGCTGAACTGAATTAAAACTGTGCCCAAAATAACAGGGTTATTGAAGTTTCATATAACTTATTTTTAAGACAGTCTTAAACTACCCTAAAGTTATAATATCACTAGTTTTCTTTGCACGCGATGCGTGCGTGGATGATTTTGGCCGTTATCATTAAATTTTATTTAAGTGTAATTTTGAAGAATGTAATTTACAATCATCATTAGTTCTAATTGAATATCGTTTGGTGTAAATACAAAATATAAAAATTATTTGATGAAGAAGTTGTTTTCTTGGTATTTTTATTACTTGTTAATGGATGTTGGTATTGTTATTGCATTTCAAAGTTTAGGTAAATTAAATTTTTTGTCTTTGATTTTGTAATTGATTTGAAAACTGCTTTAGTTATTTTTATTTGTTCTTCAATAATAAAATTTTTCTTTCACTACACATATTTTTATGAAAGTTTATTTTAGCTATTTTAAACTTCTTTTGATATACATATTTTAAATCAAGAAGGCCTATGGTTGAGGAAAATTTCAAAATCTTAATAGGTAAGTATTTTTATTGGATGAAGGGTTAAAAAGTCTTTTTAAAGGGGGACACCATAGCTCCCCCCTTAGCTTATATAATAGAGATTTATGAGATAATTCAATATAAGTTGAACTGGAGGCTACAAACAATGTGCAGCAAAAATTGCCAAGGGGAGGAGTCAGTATATCTTTAGAAGTTTAACATATAAGTGCAATTAGATTTTCCTTAAAATAAGTTTGTCTTTTTCTTTTTAAAAGGTATGAAGAAAAATTAAGACCCCATTTTTCAAGCTAAATGATAAAACGAACAAATCAAGATGAATAAATGGTCTAATGTAGGCTCAATACTAGCAACGATATCGAGTAAGGTAGGCATGTAGCAAAATTTGCCGCCCTGCTAGTTTCATGAAAGATATGAAAGAAACAAATGTTACGTTGAAGTAGCAAAGAAGAATACATATATCATGAGAAGTTTGAAGAGACCTCAAACAAGTATGGATCCCTTGCAAAATACATATATCATGTTATATCTTTCACCCAGAAGGAGATGAATAAAACAAGAAATATGACCAAAACTATCACTTTTAATATAACGGTAGCACATTTTACGTTGTCGACCCAAATGGAGGACAATAATATGAGAAGTATGACCAAAACGATAGGTTTGGCCGCTTGGTTGACAACAAGGTTGCCAAGGAAATTTCGAATAACACACGGCTGTGGTAGAGAAAGCAAAGACCGATCCATTAAAATTTAACTTATACTCCCTCCGTTTCATTTTAATTTAATCACTTCACTTTGGGGGAGAACTATGAAGGAAGTACAAAAGTATGAGAGAGAAACTGAAAAGGTGAAGAAAGAAACTAAAAAGTGAGAGAGAGAGAGAGAGAAAATAAAAGTGGGTTAAAATATTAAAAAGTGGATGACATGGGTGGAAGAAGAGGAAAGAGTAAATGTGACATGTTACCTAAAATAGAAAAGACAACAGTGTGTAGATTAAAAAGAAACGGATGGAGTATCACCCTAAAAGAAGTGTATACACTACAACCCGTTTAAAAGGAACAGAAAGCAGTTGTCAAGTTTTGACTAGCGAAACCTCTGTATTGGGTCATTGGAAGCGATAAATTTGAGAAATCGTAAATCCGTAATGTAGTAGTATCTCTAAAACAGTAAAACTTAATGACATGTATAACAGAGAGGAATGCAGCTTAACAAAAGTATAAACATCTCATAAGCCTCGAGTTGTTGTTCTATTTTCTGTTGCTAGTTTAAGATAAAGAAAATTTGCATAAACTCTACATAAGGAAAGCTTCGCATAACATAGACTTTTAGGGCCCGTTCGTTATCGTTTTTTGTTTTCAGTTTTCAGTTTTAAAAACCAAAAAAACCAAAACCGAAAAAAGTGGTTTTCACTTTTTAGTTGTCGTTTTCAAAATCATCATGTTCCCAATAAATTTGACTAATTTTTTATTCATTATAGGACATATATCATATGAATTTGAAAATCAAAAAACCAAAAAACAGAAAACCACAGTAATATCGAACAGGCCCTTAATATTTGCATTTCTGGATTTGAACTTATAGTTGGAGGTTCATCATTAATGTACCTAGCCAAACAAAGTGAGAATTCAAAATTGGCCATATTTCTTCAATTGCATATAAAATATCTATAGAAAAAAAGGCTTTATAGTTACTTTTAACTAGGGCTGTGAAAAATGACCCAACCCGTTTACCAAACCCGAACCCGACCTGAAATAAGCGGGTTTGAGTAGAGATTTTTGACCCATTTAAGTAAATGGGTTGACACGACTTACCCAATTAATTGAATGGATTAAGTTAATGTTGACAGTTTCAACCCGAAATTAACCTGCTTTGACCTGTTAAACTCATTGAAATATAAATTTCCTAAAAAATTGTGTTAAAGTTGGTGAAAATTTTAAAAATACTAATTGTAGTACACAAATGCTGAAAAGAAAATCTAATCATGCATACTTTATGTGAATTTATTGTTGAAAACTAATAAGTTTTAATAAAAATTTAATAGTATACATATGTAAATGGATTAAACGGGCTATATAGGTAACCCGTTTAAAAAAACAGGTCGGGTCAAAGTTGAGTTTTTCAACCCGTTTAATAAACGGATTAGGTTTGAGTTGGGACATGTTCAACCCATTTATTATTAACCCGAACACGACCCGTCCTGATTTGTTAATCAACCCTACTTTTAACCATAAAATTTGTGTGTTCTACTCCTTTTGAAACGAGTTTACCAAAGTGAACGAAATTTAGTCCCTTAATTGTGTTTTTGCTAAGATTTTATGTCTATCAAGTTCTTGACACATATGGTATGTTAAGTTTTGGTGCATTTTCTATATATAGAGAATATTTCATATACTTCAACTTTATGACACATTTGGTAAGACATCTATATTTTGAGAGGTCATTTGGTAAAATTCTATATAAGACACCAAATTATACTACTTTATATTTTATGAATAAGCTATTTTCAAGCCCAACTTAGTTGAGATCTTTTGCCACAATAAACAACTCCATCACATATTTTCTTTCGAAAGAGAAAAGGTAGAGAAAAGAAAACAGGGAATGTAGCCGTTAACAAGCAAACATCTCATGCAACTTTATGCTCAACAACCATCTATGATAGGTTCACATTTAAGACCAAAGCTAAAGGTAAAGAGCTTCAAAAGTGAAGCACACAGGAATTATTGTGTAAAATTTCAAAAAAAGGGTAAAAAGGACTCTTCCTTCAAATCTGAGTAACAACCAAAGTTGGTGAACCCCCCTAAACAAAAAACATAAACAAAAACAATTAAAAAAAAGAATTTAAAATGTACTCATTCCATCCCAAAATGAAGTATAGTTCGCATTTCTTTTTGCACAGTCTCTAACACGTATCCTTGACCATCAATTTCTC
Organism: Beta lomatogona; assembly: GCA_947646795.1. Classification (NCBI taxonomy): domain Eukaryota; kingdom Viridiplantae; phylum Streptophyta; class Magnoliopsida; order Caryophyllales; family Amaranthaceae; genus Beta; species Beta lomatogona. The sequence continues at coordinate 406,976 of CANSNZ010001311.1, forward strand.
TAATTACGTATTAATAAAAATTATAGAAAGCTGATGTTATAAAACTATACATCGAGACGAATCTAACAAAATCCAACATGAATATGGTTTTTTGTATATATCAAGCCAAAGGTTTTAAAATTTAACCAGAAAAAATGAAATGAAAACTATAATTTACGACGAACAGAGTATATGCATATAATTCTTTTTAACAAAAAAGGGTGGTTCATATACAAGGGTAATGGATTAGAATTTGGGGGGAAGGTTCGAGTAATATGCATCAAAAGGAAAATAATGAAAGGAAATGGATCCCACCGACCATTTACTACCCTCTTTGCGTGTACAATGGGTCACACCAAGTGGGGCCCTCCTGGAGTCCTGGTAACCAAATATATTCATTTGTCAGCTTAAAGTTGATAAAAATCCATCATCTCAATTCTCATCACCTGAAAAAACCATAATAAGTCTTAAAGCTTGATGGTAGAGAATAACGTTTCACCAGGCACAGGCATTTTGCATCCCATCACAACGGGGAACACAGTACAAAGCTAAAAACAAGAAAGAAAAGGATTGCCTAACCAAAAGCAAACATGGGCTCAAACATTCAACATCACCACTATAATACACTAGCATCTAGGTTATACATCCTGATTTCAAGTTTCATATCTTTCAATTATAGCCTCTAGAATATAGGCATCATTAGGTTAAACATCTTAATCAAGTACCCATGAGACGAGAATCATTCGACGGATTTAGCGACTTTTGCCTGTCGAATTGTCTAATTTCGGGAGTTAATAGGATGTACCTACAAGAGATTCAATATTCAAGCAAGCGTATTCCACACACGTTAACAATAACGAATACTCTCGAGTACATGAAACACATTAGCAACAACGGATACTCTCGAGTATTCGAGATAACAAGACATTAGTTATGACCACTTGAGACTTGATTACCCGAAGTTGTATCGTGTTCTGGTGTTATGACAATGCTAAACATCGCCTTTGAATGCTTGGAGTTTAGAGATTTGCATAGAGTAAGAACTAAGAACAGAACCATCCAATATGCTCTTTAATTCATCACTTTTCTTTAAATTAGCACCATCTTTTGCTTTTTTCAGCTTAAAAAGAAAAGGAGTTTATATAGATCAAAGTCACAACTCACAAGTATACAGTAAAGAAGTAAAAAAAGGAACAGTAGGTGGAACAAGAAAGGAGCAAGAAGCAGATGCTTCTTGAAGCACAAAACAAAAACCATTTTTAAGTGTTACACATTAAAAAATTAAAACAGAGAGATATCATATCAGACAAGTCAAGCCCAAAAAATTAGTCAAATTAAACTTAGAATGGGAAAATAATAAAAAGAAAAGTCTCCTGCTGCTGCTAATCAAACCCAGAATTTGTACTGGAATTACTAATTCCTTTACTTATAGTATTATTCTTTTCCCTTATTAGGAACAAACCCATGGATCTTATCCAAAAAGAAGACTATTTTATAGTAGAGCTAACAAGAGACAATGGCAGAAAACCTTATTATAATTTATAACAATGTCATAACTTCACTTCTCTCATCTTAAAAATTTCCCCACAATAACCGAGATAGCACGAGGATTCATTCCAATTTTCTCACTAGATTCTCCACTTCCCAAATTACCAAGATAGGAGTTAATATAAAACTAAAAGCAACATAAACTGACCTGCAAAAAGATAGCTAAAAAACAAAATTAAAGCTGCAATGAGAATTCTTACCTCTTTTTTTTTCTTCTTCTTCTTCTCTATCTTTCTCCCTTTGTCTCTGCTTTCCCAAATTGTCTCAAGTTACTGCAAATCAGATATTAAGCTTCACAAAATCCACAAATCAACCATGTTTCACTTTCATAAATGAGATCAAATATGTGTAATTTAACATTAGAGATGAAGAGATAGAGATAGAGATAATAATACATGACATAGAAAAGGAGTTTTACACTATGTAACAATATTTGCTGCTTCTTGTATATTATTGATATGGTTTATATCAGTAGTAGGTAGATTGTAATATAATAACCCTTACAACAAAAAACCAGAAGGGACTGAAGGGATAGAGAGCTAGAGGTCAAAAGCTACCACCCACCCATGCAAATCACTTATGATGTAGTAATACACTACTAGTAGTAGTAAGAAAGTAATTAACATAACACCCTCTATAAACTTTTGCTTCTTAGTAGTAGTAGTTACCAAAAACTAACTCCCTCAAAAAAGAAAATTGGGACCAAAAAAGGACAAAAAAAAATGAAAAAAAAGGATCAAAATTTCTTCTTCTATGATTTCTCCTCCATGATAGAAGCTAGGCCAGTGATCATTTTAACCTCAACTTCAAAGCCCTTCTTGGGATTAGTCTGTTTCTCCTTGACATCCTCCTCACCGGAACTCTCGGACATTTCGAAAACCGCCTCCGATGGGGGTGAGCTCCGGCTCAACTCGGACTCCTCGGTCTGGTGATGATCATGGCACAAAGCCTTATCAGGGCTTGGCCCGTCTGAGCCGATCATGGACCTCACTGGGGAGAGGGGGCTTGGGGGAGGCGTGGCAGTGACCGAGGCGGCGACGATTCGGGTTGAAGGAGAGAGCCATTTGGCTTGGACATAATCAGCTTTTCTCCAAGGAGGGATGTGCATGCCCTTCTTCTTAAGGCTTTGTTTGGCTGCCTCAGAGAGTATACAGATGATCTTGGAAAGACGGTCAGATTTTCCCACAAAAATATGTGGGAGAGTTTGAAGGATGGATTTGTAGGTCTTAGTTGATCTTGCAACCTCGAATTCTGACCTGAAGTCTATGTCGATTATCAGTCTCTCTCCTCCCACAATCACATCCACATACTCATATTCCCCTGTTCCAAAAGTTCCCCAAAATTTCAATCAATTAAATGATTAATTCAATTTGAAAAGGAAAGAAAAAAGACTTTAACTTTCTTCTCCTGAATTTCAGTAAGAAAAACATAGCAACAAAACAATTGAAAAAAAAATGAATTATCAGTTCTAAATAAACAGAAATCACTACTATTCTGGCTGATATTTAGAGAATTAGGACCCTTAATAGGCAGAAATTTAGGAAGATTTTTTTAAAGAAACCAATCTAATCTAATAGCAATAAATATAGAAATACCCCATACTTTTCTAACAAATCTAGGATAAAAACTTCTATAATTTGTATCTATTCAAACATCAACCCAGATTTATATTCTAACATCAAGAAATCAAATTAACTCAATTAAAAGAAATAAACTACCAAATTAAGCTAGAATAATCATGAGAAATTACAGAAAATTTGAGGAGAGAGAGAGAGGAAATTACCAGCTGGAAAAGAAGGAGATTTCTCCCACTTTGATTTACAAATTGCAGCATCATAACCAAGCGCCATTAATCCTTCAATAACAATCTTCCTGAGCTCATCTTTTCTCTTGCATGTCTTCTTTTCCACAACAATTTTTGCAGTATCAGCCAACACATTCCTCTCATTCATACTTGCACACACCACCAAACTCTGCACTCACAAAACAAAAAAAATCAATACCTCATCAAATTAAACAAACAAAACATCAATTTATTGTATCAACTAAGTTTAGACAACCTTAAGAAAGTCGCAAACATCTGCGGATGAAACCGTATTATCCGAATCGCCATCGGAACCATCGCTTCCATTGCCGTTGAAGCAGTTACAGCGGTTTCTCCCGCACCTAATCGCAGGCGATTGCGAAGGTTTCTCGTTGTTCTCTTCAATGAAATTCTGCACCATTTTAGCTAAACAAACGGAGCTCGGCTCAAAGAAGTCGACTGAAGCCGCCGGTATAGGAGCTGCAGGCTCAGAAACGGAGATCCTGAAAAGCCGTTTAAGCCGTGACTTAACTACCGGCTTAGTTATCGGCTCACTCACCGGAATTTCGGCTTCGCCTGCATCAATCGGTTGAATCTTCATCGATAATGGCATGATCAAACCACAAAACCACCAAATTCGATCTCTATTTTTCTCTCTCTTCTTTGTTTTTGCTCAATTTTACACTAACTCTGATGAAATTTCGCTGTTTTCAATTCCTCGGAACTCCATTTTTGTCATTTTACCACCTCAAAAATCACGAATTTCAGCTCAATTGATGATTATCTTCAAATCGCGCTTCAGAGCCATTTTCTCACGAATTCCAACAACGATTAAAGCTTAAATTATACCTAAATCACTTTGCGATTTGCGAGAAAAAGCAAGGAATAACTTGTAATCTCTGCTAAGTAAGTAAAAAAAAAAAAAAAAAATATATATATAAAATTCTTACTCTAAGCACAATATTTAGGGTTTTAATTTTGTCAATAAAAAGGAAAAATTATTATCAATATTCAAACCTCAATTTCATCCTCACACGAATCTCCTGCCATTATTTCTCACTGAAAGGTGAAGCGGTTGGACTGAATTTTCATGGAGGAGAGAGAAGATGAAATTTCTATTTATATTTTTATTTCTTTTTATTTATTTGAGAGTTTGGTGGTTTTAGTTCATCTGTTAAGGAAAAAAAAAGGGTGAGTTTTATGTGTGAAGGATAAAGAGAAGACAGACATGAGAGGTCTTGTGAATTTTATAGAAGTGATGCTGACTAGGATTGAAACATTTGCCACGTAGATATCTTACGTGGCGAAGATTGCTTGGTTCGGGTGTTCCCGAGGCTATGTGTGATTCGGGGTATGTACGTACTTTGGTTTCGTGGTTCGAGAATTTTGAGCCACGTTCTAGTGTTGGTCACGCTATTACCTGAAATGACCGAAATGCCCTTTATTTTTTTTTGGGAGTCTGGATCTTCTAGAGTTTTATTTAAATCATACAACCTTTGTTTTTTTTAGTACACCCGTTTTCCTTGGACACACATGTCAATGCAATATTTTAAACTTTTATATCTCTAATTATCAATAAGCAAAAATTATAAAAAGTTTATATTATGAAAATATACATTGAGACGAATCTAACAAGATCCCCACATGACTATATATGTTCCTTAAGTACAAATCACAAAAGATAGTCAAAGTTACACATGTGAATAGTGTCAAAAGTCAAAACAGATCATCTAAAAAAACAGAGGAAATATATTTTTTTAAAATTAAGAGCTCATATTGGTGGAAAAAGGAAAATTAAAGGGTAGATTGTGATGAGAAAAAATAGGAAGGATTTTGTAAAGATAATATATGAGTCATTAATTTTTTATCCAATGTTTGATATTGCTCAAACTCTACCTTCTAGACTTATTTTAGAACTCTAGAATATCCAAATACGATTTTCGGGTGTTCCGAGGCTACATGTGGTTCGGGGTGTACTTGGTTTCGTGGTTCGAGAATTTTGAGCCACGTTCTAGTGTTGGTCACGCTATTACATGAAATGACGAAAATGCCCTTGATGGTGGTTTTGGAGAGTCTGGATCGTCTAGAGTTTTATTTGAACCACATATTTTAAAATTAAGTTCATATTGGTGGGAAGGGGAGAATTAGAGGGTGGATTTTGATAAAAAAAATAGGGAGGATTTTGTAAGGATAACATATGAGCCGTTAATCTTTTATCCAATGTTTGATATTGCTCAAACTCTAGAGTTATTTTACAACCGTAGAGGATCCAAATACAATTTTAAAGTGTTCCAAGGCTACGTGTGGTTTGGGGTGTACTTGGTTTCGTGGTTCGAGAATTTTGGGGCACGTTCTAGTGTTGGTCACGCTATTACTACTAAAAATGACGGAAATGCCCTTGATGGTGGTTTTGGGAGGGTGGGAAAAGGAAGAGGGAAGTTGGTGTGGTGTACTTTTTAACACATCCCTCGTAATGCGGGGATTTTCAAAAACTGTACTACACACACGTGGCGGTTTTGGGTTGTATTTTTGTGGGTAAGAGTGAAATGACGGAATTGCACCTGGAGAAACTGATGAATTGAGAGGTGTAAACTTGAGAGTGGGTAGGAGTTAGGAGGTAGTAGGAGGTGTAGAAAGGTCAATGTTGACAAAGGGTGTGATCGTAATTGAGTGTTACTTTGAAATAACCCCATTTTTTTTGAAATGGTGTTTGAGTTTAGTGACATGACATTGGTAAGTGTTTGGCTCTCACTATGTTCTCGTCTTCCGATTTTATGCAAAAAAAATTATTGTAATATTCTCTCTTTTTGAAGCAAACTTTATTTGACGTCTAATTGTTTGGGTCTTCATAAAAATTTAAATATTTTCTGTTACTATTTCATTTATGGTGGTGGATGCTCTTATGTGATGTAAAAAAGAACAAAACTATTATAACTAATACCTATCTAATTATTAGTTTCCAATTATTAGTACCAATTAGTATTTGACTATTTGAGTAGCAAGGAATGATCTAGTTGGGGACGGTAGGGGGTCTGGTCGAAGGTAAATATTTTTCGTATATTAGATACAATAGATATGTTTTGTTATATAAAAAATCTTGTCGCGTAATGGTTAAAGTGTTAGCTTTCAATTTAATGTTTAGGTGATTGAAACTTTAATCTCTTACTTTTTTGATCCAAGATCGCTATTGACAAGTAGTACTAGTATTTTTTTATACTAATTGGAAAAGACACGAATAACAAAGAATACCCAATTATAGAAGACTCAACCAAGGACCCTTGGGTCCAATGGTATGGCTTCTTATCTCCCACATGGAAGACCAAGGTTCAAATCTTGGTGGAAGCAAAATTTCAATATTGTCGGGGGGGAGGGGGGTTTGGGGCTTGATTCCTAGAACTCTGGAGTTGGAGGTGATACCAATAGGCTCAACAACACTAGTCTAAAACCTGATGCTCAAACACATTATGTATAAATAGTGTTAATGTACTTATATATGGTGTTTGTATTAGTGATATATAGTATTCGTGTGATGGTAAACAATTTATCTCTTACTGTTGTTTCTATAAACATCATACTACAACTAAGCAAAGATTGCCCTAGAGGTAAAGGTTTGGCCTTATGAGTTCAAGGTCATGGGATCAAACCCCACTAGGGGCTCTTTGGGGGTGAGGTTTCCCTTACCATCCCCCCTCCCACCAAGGAGTCTGACCTGCAAACCTGTCTGGTTATACATGTGCGAGGTGCCAGTTCAGTAGGGTCTTTCATCTTACCAACCTAAAAATAAAAATAAAAAACATCATACTACATTCGTTTCTAAATACATGCAACATTGAAAATTCTATAAACATATTCTGTTTTAAAAAGTTTTCTATTACTATCGAGAAAAATATAGATTCTATTGTGTCATTCAGTAAATAAAGTGCTTTCTTTTAACTTAACAATTTAAGAAGGATCCTTTTTTCATTTATACGAAAAAATTTCTGATAATTAAAAAAAGAATTGAATGGGACCTCCCCCTTCTTTGTTTGTCTAATTCGAGGGGGAAGGAAGGTCCCTTTGAGTTCTTATACTTTCATATCTATCCCTCGATTCATCCAATTACTACAGCGATGAGCCTAATCCAGAATATGAACCATAAAAGAAAATACCTATTAAACCGATCACAAGAATGCCAGCTACAGTACCTATTATCCAAAGAGGAATCCTTCCAGTAGTATCGGCCATTTACCCCACTTCCCTCCACATTTCATCAAGTGGTCGTGCTAGAGACATAAACAGTCATGGATAATTATGAAATGAACACTATATTATCTTTTTCTCTCTCGTACTACACAAATGTTATTTTTCAACTCTCTATATATTTTTTTCCTCTCTCTGATCCTTGGCACGCGGACGAAGTATATTCGACCTTTGGATGAAAGGATAATTGTTTAGCAATAAAATAATCTTATTCTTAGCATAACTACACGGCTTCGAGTGTACGAGTGTGAAAATTTGAGAAACTCTATAAATTGCTAAATGTACACTAAGCACGGTATCATCATGTTTGACCAAGCTAAGAAATGGTCCAATCAATCTGGGAAATGGTCCAAGTTTAAGTGTCATCATACTTACTATATTACTAGAAAAAATAATTACTATTCATAAATAAATTTTACTAAAGTTTATCACTTATCAGTATGTCAGTCAACCTAAAACAACCAACATTTTCCTTAGTCAAAAAAAGGATAGGTGACGTGTATTCGTATATCCTTTAGCATCAAACTATTAGGGCCCATTGGATCATTAATATGTTTGTCATTATGGGCCGTACCATCATAAGATGCTAATCTGTCTCGGCCCATTATTATTACCTCCCTCGCTTCCTCCCTAGTCCCTCCTCTCTATTGGATAATCCTTAGTCTAATAATTTTGTGGTTGGTAGTATATAAAAGTTTTAAATTACATTATTTATTTCTTTATGTAGGGTCCATATTTAGGATAGGGATTATGTGGCTCTAATGTTATCTAATTGCTAGCCAGATCATATCATTCACTAATATTGATTGATAATGTTATATGTAGTCCAACTGTACAACTAATCCTTTTCTTAATTATATATAGATGAGCTAGATGTATAGCATTTATAAAGAATATAAGATATCATTTTCACCCAATTTTAGACTATATTATAGTGGTAGATTATGTTATTTTATTATGTAATTTTGTTTCATTTGGTTCTTGTGACTTTCATCTTATAAGGTAGATTTAGTCAACTTTTCAAATTTTATGATTGGGGGTGTTGGAATGAAATAGTAAGTGGTTGGTACCCAAGAAAAGTTATAAAAGGAAATATTACCACTTATTGGTTTGCTTAACCATATGCTTGATTTGTAGGAGGACTAAATAATGGTAATTGTAATGTCTTTAAGTAATTTTTTGAATCAAATTTCTTACAAAATTTTTATGGTAATATTTGTCTCTTTTAAAATAATTGTTTCTTCATAAAGATTTACTATAAAAAAGAAATGAGAGACCAAGAGTGAGACAAGAATATATGTTAACAAATTACATGCAGATATTAGTGACGCACATATAATTTAATAGTAATCTGGAACTGATTGATTAGGTGACAGCTCATAACTCACCTATAAATAATTAAATATTCTTTATTTTGTTGTTGATATTATGAGATTCTACTTTATTTGGAAGCTGTGTTGAATGGTAAAAATCTTAAATTTTTATATTTTTAGAAAAGCATCCATTACAATAGACATTTACATGGAACTTTTTTGTTTCTTTTTAAACAAATGTAGATTTATTACTCATTCGCCATTTGTTACACCTTGCCAAATAAATCAACAATAGGAGTCTTGATTGACAACTAAAAAATAGCTACATGGAATACATTGATCATATATGGATGATCCATATATATATGATCAATGTATACCATGTAGCTACTTTAGTAATGGATGCAAGATAAAAATAGATATAATATAATGATGGAATGGTATTCTTAACTATCTGAACAAGCTACTAAGAGGATAACGCATTATCTCATTTGTGACCTACATGATATATTGTATCCTTGTTTATGTAAGAATTAAGATGTATATATAATATACTAGCCACAATAAGAAAGTTGGAATTCTTATAAGGTGTCGTGTATGTATTAATTTTGTTTTCTAGAAAGAAATGCTATCCTATTTTTGTTGATAACTTATCTCTCTATATCACATAAAACGCAAAAGCCATTTAGGGAAATGCAAACAATTTCCATCGTGTTGGTATTATGATGTAATTAGAGAGCATGTTTAATCAACACAAAATGATAAAAATACTATATTTTAGTAATCAATTTGATGCAATCAATTTGATGAGTCCTACACTCTTTTTCAAACTTATCCCCATTCTCCCTCATTTACAGAGATCTCTCATTACATCGTGCATATACGACCAAAATTTATTAAAGATCATTTAATTTTTTGCCTACGATAACACAGGATATCTGTGAGGAAATTTCTAATAAAAGTAATCACACACAAAAAAAAATTGTAATGATATCCAAAAATTATGACATTCCAAGAATTATATTTAAAGAATTAAGTTACTATTGATACAACCTTAATTATATCAAATTCTGCCTACCAGATCAGATCAAGTAATACATAAACGTGTAGTTTTGGTTTACTATCAAAAAGGTCAAAATATTCAACTCTAATTTAATAGATACTATATCTTTTTTATTTTATTTTTCTCTATTTCTTCTAAAATTTATGCCTTATTGAATACACTAGTACAAATGTATATCCCAATTCCAAGGAATCAAAAGACAGATGTTTCCTTTGCAATCAAGTCAATACAGTTGAAGTAGAACTGGATATGATGCTTGATGTGAGCCACTGGGTCCTCCAATAATGCTCTTCCCATACATCCTAATTTCCCTTTTATTTTCTTTTTAAAAAAGGCAAAAAAAAAAAAAACAATCAAATCAAAAATAAATTTAAAAAATTATATAAAATATCCAAGGTTAGACTGGTGGATGAAAATGTCTAACTTTTGTGGGCCCATTTACATCAATGGGTGCTCAACTGCCCTATTATTTCTTTTTGTGCCCAATAATTTTGATACTATCCTTACTGAACCCAAGATGGGGGGCAAGGATTATGTACAAATATACCTTTGTTAGTAAGGGATTATTGAGCTTAAGACATAATTATACTTTACTAAATTCAGATGAATACATTATTACTAATAATAATTACTATTCATAGATACATTTGAGTTGGCATAGAATGATCTTGTCTGCTGCAATATAATCATGGGATGATTGTATCTCTTTCATGATGCACAGTATAATATCATATCAGTCTCGTTCATGCAATCAGTGTATTTTGTCCTTCATGTATAGTGTTTACTTACAGCTATCTATGAATTATCTTAAGATCAAAAGATCATAATTACATGCATGTTGAGTTAAGTAAAAAAAATTTGTGTTTGTGTGTAGGATCGTTGTGTACAAAATGACTATTTTGTAAAGTGGATATTGTCATTTTTAAAACTTTGTAGTACCTATGTTCATGATTGACAAATTGCAAATAAGATAGCGGTAAGGGTGTTTTCGTAATTTTTTGTTTACTCTCGAACTTTTTTTATCACTAGCCAAACGAGATAATACTAATAATTTTATGAATTCGACAACACCAATTCTCTATCCTTACGCGGTTATGTCAATATGTCATCCACAACACAAATTCTTGGGTGTACCTGTTAGACCATAATTTATAGTGTAACAACTCACAAACCACTGCTTCTTTTGTAAAAGTATCTCAAATGATATGAAATAAATGACAAAATGACATGAGATTCATGTCATTATTTGATAGTCCATGTCTTTCTTGTTTGAGTGTATGTCATTATGCATGTTACACGATAAGTTATGGTGTAACATGTTACACTCAAAAGTCCAAGACGCTCTCTACCCACAATCTCCTAATTTTCATTCCCACATATGAAGAACCCCATAATATTGGACTTACTATTTAACAACGATATATTGTTTCCTTTCAACTAATTCCAAGAAACCATAGTCCATAGTAGTCCATGAAATATGCATTCTATATTAGTATTTAACTACTAGATAAAATAGCCGGTGAAGACTGTACATACTCACAAGCTAATCCACCTATTATAAATAGAAAATAAAAAACATTTTATTCTACTTAGTTGGGTTTTAATATTTATTTATGTTTATCTCTAATCGTTAGATTATATCATGTTTCTTTCTTAGGGTCCGTTATGTTCAACTTATTTTATTTTATCTTATCTTATAAGATCTTATAAAATCCTATCTTATCTTATCTTATCTTATAAAATAGTTTATTATGTGTGTCTAACATCTTAATTTATCTTATCTTATCTTATCTTATAAGATAGTTTATTGTGTGTGTCTAACATCTTATCTTATATGATCTTATCTTATATTATCTTATCTTATCTTATCTTATCTTATCTTATAAAAGTTAAAATAAGTTGAACATAACGGACCCTTATTAAACACGTACAATATTTGAACTCAAATTTTGATTGTTAGTTACTCTTAGGGTCCGTTTGTTTAAACTTATTCTGTCATATCTTATCTTATCTTATAAGATAGTTTATTGTGTGTGTCTAATATCTTATCTTATCTTATCTTATAAGATCTTATATAAGTTAAAATAAGTTGAACAAAACGGACCCTTAACACATATAATAGAAATTATGATAATATAATATTATTAAATATTTTTAAAATAAGTCTAATGATATATATATAGGAATTCTTTTATTATTTTATTTGCACATAATTAGAAATATTAATGACTAACTCAAATTTCAAAAAGTTTACGTTCCTTATATTTAGATATTAAGGGATTACCTCTATATCAATAGAATTATCAAATATGGCATCACCAAAATTGTTTCTCTTTCTTTGTACAAATTTTTACTAAATCTTGGTTAATGATGCCTGCAAACACTAGGCTAGCTTATGATCAATGAGCTAATGATCTTTGTCTACTTTCTTGCAACAATTCACTCAAAAGTGGGAGCAAGAACATGGAAAAAGAAAAGGATATCATAAAAGAGAGGAAAAAAGGAAAATACTCCCAAAACAGGGAAAAGGTGGAGCAAAAGAAATTGGTGCCATTATGGTCTACGGGCCTACTTTAATCCTGTGTTGGCCCAATCACTCATTACATTTCCCTATTGCTTATAGGCCCACTTGTGACTCTTCCTCTTTATCTCTTTTTGTAAAGCCTTCTTTTTTTTCCTTTGATTTTTATTTAATTATGGATGAGAACATAGAGAAGTAACATCAACAAGAAATTTCGTGACAAAATTAACTTTCTATGACTTGCTCTCTTGGTAATCCAATCCCAAAAAAAACCTCAACTCCACTTCAATTTCACATTTCTCTCGAGAATATTTCTCTAGTGTGTATAGTTTTGCCTTTTGCAACAAATTCCCTAACAAATCACAATATGTCAATCTACAAATACTCCCATTTTCAAATGTTACTACCTCCGTCCCAGAATAGTCTGAACACTTTCCTTTTATGTTTGTCCCAAATTAGTTTGAACACTTCCATTATTGGCATGGTCCCCCCATTAATATATTATTTCTTTTACACATATTTGGCCCACACTCTACCTTTTATCAATAAAAAGTTACCCAACTTTCTCCCTCCTCTAATAATAAATATCCCACCAACTCCTATCACATCTACTTTTAAAATAAAATAACATTTGATAACAGCACCACAACTTATCACCTTAAACTACGTGTCCCAACAAGTGTTCAGATCTTTCTGGGACGGAGGGAGTAGTACAACTTGCAATACACGATTTGAACATTAGTCATATTTATTTTATTCAGAGCAGCAAGTGATAACCTAGTGGTATTAACATCACCTCCGATCTTAGAGGTAATGGGATTTTCTCACCCTTTGTAAGAGTCATCCCCAATTTTCTCCCTCCTTACAAAGGACTTCAACTTACTTACTAAAAAAAATTCTATTTTTTTCATTTAGAAGAACATTATTATTAATTACATGATTTTCCTCATTTCATACTCCCCTTAGAAAAACATTTGCAATTTATTAATACAAAATGCATATATAACAAGTATTCGAGCTCAAGTGGATTTAATCTTAGAAATTTTAGCCCAACTTTGTCATCAACTCGTATATTATATCGTTGCTATTATTTTTATTGGAGTATTCCTAATTTTTTTAGCATATTCCTTGTTCAAGAAAACTTGTTCAAGGGTAGCAAGTAATCAGTATACTTCTATTTTTTAATACCAGTTACATCCATATTGATTTGGCACTGTTTTAAATCCAACTACCTGTAAGACTAAGATTTATTCGAGAATTAGTACGACTTTTTTTTTTTGAAGGAAAGAAAGAAAATTAGTACGACTTTAGTGTCGTGAAATGAGTGAGAAAAATATATAGACACTTTTCGAATTTTCATGCTACATTTTCACATGTTTTAATAGCAAAACTAGTATTTTTGGCCCAAGTGATGCCCCGGGCAGTTATAATTATCAAATATATTATCATTCATAAGTTTCATAATTGATTTCATTAGCTTTTCGTAATTTTCTTTCTAGTGCGAAATTGAAAAACGGACGTTATGAGATGATCAGTTTTTTTTTTTAAAAAAAAAAACTTCCAAGGAATTGTAACAATGTCAATGGAATTGGGGTAAGAGAATGTTCTTACCTTAATAAAAGTGTTAGAGATCAAAAAATTTGTCTATGTATTTATAGTTACATATAATTATAAGAATTTATTATGTTTTACTTTGAAACATTAAACATTGAAATTATAGTCGATTGGTGGTTAAACTCTCACATTTCTTTTTAAAGGTCATGGGTTCCATTCTTAGCAGTTACACATTGTTAATATTTTATAATGAGATCATAAACACGTTTATTATAAGCTTGAGAAGAGTGGCATGTGGCACCGTTCCGTTGATAAGAACGCCTTTTAATATATTTGTATAGATGAAGTCTACATAAAGTCTATGTACAGACAATATAGTGCACGGAAAGTAAGAGATGTATGTATTCTATGATTAATTTAAAATAATTTTCTCTATATAATTACTATACAATATTTTATTAGTCAAGTAGTTAGACATAGTAAGAAGAGAATAGCATTTAAGCTAAAGTCGAGTTAGGCTAGATATTTTCAAGATTTTTTTTTTTCTGAAAGAGAAATTTCATTAAGAAAAGATCAAACGGGATCTACAATAGTATTAAATAAAAAAAGATCAAATCAAATTCGTATTCAGAGATATTATTACGAACCAGATCGAGCAACACAACGCTTTGTATTTGTTGAATCAAACATCTATTGATTAGGAAGTCTATCATTCTGATATAGTTTTGGGAAGAGCATTCTTGGTCGAGCCATGTTGACTGCATCGATCCGAGTTTTCAATACGTTCATGTTGATAGCCTTGAACTTCAACCAATGAGAACAATTTCCCATACCTCTTGACTAGACTTACAACTCCCATAGGGGAGAAGGAGATATCCTCAACGGAAACTAAAATCCCCATAGCAGGGATCGAGAAGTTCTCATAAAGAAAGACTAATTTATTCAACAAAACAAGAAAATAAACTAAAAACTGAAAACAATAGAGGAAAAACGGCTTATTCATCCATGGTAGCCCCTAACCGATGAAGAAGGGGAAGAGGAGAAGAAGGGGGCGGCTAGAGAGAAACTAGGTTTAGGGAGAGGGGGGGCAGCTATTAACCTTATCCAATTGACAAATATTTTCAAGTTTATTCGATAATTATTGAGTCAATCAAGTTGATTTTGACCTAATTCGTGATCAACTTACTCTATTAATAGCCCTATATCTAATAAAAGAAAAATAAATAAATAAAGGATTCATGCAATATTCTTTTTTCAAGTTTACTTCAATTATGTGATTGAAACTTAATTTTTAAGGAATTGACTTAAATTAACACACTTATCCTTATTATCTGAAGTTCGGCTCCAGAGCTTGTGCTATAGCTTTCTTTGCTAAATAAGACATTCTCACTTTTTTATAAGATATTACATAAGCTTTCATAATTGATTTGACTATTTTAATTTTACGTATTTCAAATTTTGTTTTGTAATTAGTGATAAAAGTTCAAACTATACTTAAGAGGATCTATAATCAAAAACTTAATACTTCTAGTTCAAAATAAAATGCTATAATAAGATTATAAGTCAAGTCAAGCAACTCCTAGTTCAAAATTTCCGGCCTAATTCAAGCTCCATTATTGTACACAATTTCACCCCTTAGTCAGAATATCCAAAATAAATGTCAAGAACTCTCGATCCGAAATCAGTAAGACTTTTTTTGTTCTAACGAGTGAAGTATAATTAAAGTTGACGAAGAAGTTAAAAAAGAAAGTGACTAACATTTGATTTATGTGGACCCCTCCTAGATTAAACTTCTCAATTAATATGATACTTGGAGCCATGTTTTTGGTTAAGGCAAAGTGTTAGCATTTTTATCGAACAGTATTTTTGATAGTTACTTTCAATTTTCAAAGGGGTCACGTATAGTAATGCATTTTTCCTATGGGCGGTTACTATTAGTTCATGAAAAGGAAAACACATACAGTACAATAATGGTTATGGCACTTCAGAAATTAAGTTAATGAATTCTGTGGGCAGAAAAAACCACACGTCTTTCGGATTAAAAAGAAGAATGGAAGATAGCGTTAGATGTGAATATGTGATAGGATTGTTTGGTTTGTTGCCATACAACAAAAGGTAATTCCAAAATGAGTGGTAGAAATTCTTGGAGGATCAACAGTAAAAAGAGTAAAGATTTTGTGCTATTGTCGGTTAAATTTGACTATAACGTACAATAAGATAGGGTGAATTAGATAGTAAAAAGAAGTGGGCTATTGTCTAGATTTCTGTACTATTTGTTTTTTTTATCATATAGGTTAGGATAATCTCTCACAAGTCACAAAGGAGGGTAGCCTTTAAGTTGTTGCACATTTGCATGTCTTATATTTGATGAGTAAGTAAGGAAAAAGGATACCACGCAACACACTCGAAAAACCCTAGCCGTTTCCTCTCTTCTCTCCCTCTTCAATTCTTTTTCTAGGGTTTTTAATTTTCTTGGCATCCTATAGTCTAATTTCTTTGGAAATTAGACTATTTCCGACCCTTTTCCTGAGATTTTAGTGTTTTTTTAGTGTTACTATCTTCTTTATTGCTTTCTTCTGTTCAGTTCTCTCCATCAGTGAGAGTTTTTGTCCCCCTTTTTGGTGGTTGTTTCTCATCTTTGTATGAGTTTTCTTATTTTCATGGTGTCAATAATTTGGAAGATGGTCTGGATCCATAATGGTTTAGGCTTTTTCAGCAATTCGTCATTGGGAACAATTATATCACAGAATCAGATTGTGAAGGTCTCTACTTGGAAAGATGCAAAGACATCGAATTACACTGCTCGCGTCAAGCTTGAATGTGCTCGAGTATGCTTAAAATTAATTGGTTCCATTGTGAAAATTGTTGCAATTTGCTAAATCTGTATTTTTCAGATCTTAATTATCATTGTATGTGCCGTTTGGCTTATTATTAATGATATATTTTCTTCCCGTCAAAAAAAAAAATATTTGATGAGTATTTAATAAGGATTTTTGTGATTAATTAATATTTTATCTCAATTTGATGCGGAAAGATGTTTGTAAAATAAACTAAATAATTCTTCATTTATACTAATTTTAACATCTAATTTTTCATTAAAGACTCATAATATCATCTTTATTTTTTAGAAAAGAATCGAAAAATCGTAATATTTTACTCATCACTCATCACTCATCTAATCATCTGTTTCTTTGCAATCCCCCGCCTCCCTCACTTATCTGCTCCTCCGACCTCCACTCATTTGCTCTATATTTATTATCTAATTTTAGAGAATTATGTATTGGTTTATCAACAATTGTTTACGAATTTTCTTTAATTCTTAGATTACATAACTCATTTCACGGAGGAAAATATGGTTAAACCGCAAACCGCACCGCACCAAACCGTTTTGCGTGGTCCGATTTGGGTTGGTTTGGGCAAAAGTGTGGTGCGGCTTGGGTTGGAAAAATGTCAAACCGTATATTTGCTGTTTGGTTTGGGTTACATCCCAAACCGCACCAACCCAACCCACGAACAGTCCTAGCTGCAATGAGGAAAATCACTCTATATGACACAAATTAAACAAGGAAATTTAGATCACTTGGATTGTTCTGTAATATAGCACCCCAATACTGTTGAAGATTGAAACCTGGTCAGCCCCTAGGTGATGAAAGTTCCTTGTTTGGGTTTGATTAACTAGTCACATGTTAATGAGTCAGGATCATCTCCAGTGCACTGGATGTCCAGTACTACTCTTTGAGAGGAGAAATTTGGGATGAAATCTCCAAATCACCCCCAAACCTTGGTGTAATCACTGGAGAGGATCCTCACTCCATGTTTATGTATTGAAATTGAAGCAATGAACTATGAACGGAAATTTATGTTAATATGGACATTAAGGTCTTACTCTTATACATATAGAACGAGATCTATATTATTGAGTCGGTATTAAAGCTAAAGTTAACCTTGATCAAGTTCACAAGTTCTTTTTTATCTTTTAAAAAAAGTTCACAACTTTATTTTTTTTAAAGAAAGTTCACAACTTCTTAATATATTAGTAAGATCAGTAAAGATGACATCCTCAAATACTATATGGTTTGAAACTTGGAAAGGAGAGAAATTCTAAACCCATAGCAATCAATTAGTCACTATCAGAAGTGATGCTTGATGTAATACCTAATTTTCCAAGAGAAGGATAACATTGTTTAAAGTAAACTAAGATTTTGCATCAAAATAAAGTAACTACTACTAAGATATGCTTTAGCATATTATAAAGTGATCGTTTTATCTATATCCATTAATATTGTTTCAGACTATAAACTTGAAATCCAGGGCAAGGAAACAAAATTCACTATATGAATAGTATCTAATGCATAACCTGCCTTAATAGGCCATAATATATCGTTTTTAGAGCAAAAGAGAGTTTTGGACCAAACCTCTACGGTTTTGCTAGTCAAAAACTCTAAAAGAGTCTTGGTAAAGAGAGTTTTAGAGAGAGTTTTGGTATGAAAACTCTCCAAAATGAAAAAAGCTCCTAATAGGAGTTTTTTCTTTAGAGGATTAGGTAAAAATATGTTCATGACTATTTTGCCTCTAATAATAATACTACAGATATGTATTAAAATGTCTATAAATGTCATTTCACACAAAGAAATGACAAAAGCTTTTAGCAATCAGTTAATTGTTACCAAACACATTTATAAAAAAAAGTTGTCAAATCAGCAGTCAAATATGCTGAACAAAAAGTTAAAACTCTAACAACAAACTCTAAACTCTAACAGCTAAACTCTAAACTCTAAACTCTAAACTCTAAACTCTAATAGCTAAACTCTAAACTCTATTTGCCAAACAGGGCCAATAACGAAAAGTCATGAGAAGTCACAACTTTAGGGATAGGCAAGCATTTCCATTGATATTGACATTATTTATCGATACAAAACTATATATAATTTTTTTACCATTATAACCGTTGCATATTAGCTACCAAACCAGCCATAAAGAGCTAAGTATATACCCAAAAGAGAAGGAACAATCACATAGCACCTAACCTTGAAGTTGAGGTGATATGAATCGAAGCCAACCTCATTATTGGGAGGTGGAAGTTATAGTATATAAGGTTTGGTTTGTTTAACTCATAAATGATATTATTGATTTTTTTTAACCTCATAAATGATATAAATATCTTTTTGAAATTAAAAATGAAAACAATTAACTACATCTTAAATCTTCATTAATATGATTGTTAAATCAGCGTGTCTTACATACAATCAGCCACACGCGAAATTATAGGTGTGGCCGGGCTCGCCCGCGTTTATCAGCCAACCAGCTCATTTTCAAATGATCATATCTCACTC
Source organism: Beta lomatogona (assembly GCA_947646795.1). Taxonomy (NCBI): domain Eukaryota; kingdom Viridiplantae; phylum Streptophyta; class Magnoliopsida; order Caryophyllales; family Amaranthaceae; genus Beta; species Beta lomatogona. The sequence continues at coordinate 426,330 of CANSNZ010001311.1, forward strand.
GTTTTTCATCGGAATCTAGCTTTTGACCAAGCGTTGGAAAGATATCAAGCTAAATTTTCATCTCCAACTTGAATCTTTCCAAAAAAATTTTTTTTAATGCATAAGAAGAGGAGAACCTCAAGAAAACATGAAAAACAAATAATTACGCTACAAACACACAAAGAGAAACTAGGGAGGTATGAAGCGTGGAGCAGCAACACCCACAACATCCTCGAACAAAATACGGCCTAAATTTAAAGGGGGGACTTGAATCAACTCTATCTTGTTGTTTTGATTAACTCCTTGATTGGCCAACCAATCTTTCCAAAATATTAATTGTGTTGTAAGATATGGCCTTTTTAAGTTGACCCTTGTGCGCAAACTCTTATGAACAAATGGAGTTACTCTTATGAACAAATTGAGTTACTTGTATGAGTTCATGGTTACTCTTAGGCTCTTAGCAATAAAAGGGTGTTATTCTTATAAACAAATGTGGTTACTTTTATAATAAAAGGAAATACTAATCGGTTTACTCTTATGAACGAATGAGGTTACTCTTATGAAGAAATTGAGTTACTTTTGTGAACAATTGGGGTTACTCGTATGATTAAATAGGGTTGCCGTATGATTAAGCGATTTACTCATATGAGCAAATGAGGTTGCTCGTAGAATAAATAAGGTTACTTTTGTGAATAATTGGGCTACGCATATGATTAAATAAGGTTGTCATATGATTAAATGACATTACTTGTATGAAGAAATGGGGTTACTTTTGTGAACTATTGGGATTACTCGTATGATTAAATAGGATCGTCGTATGATTAAGTGAGATTATTCGTATGAACAATTTACTTTTGTGAATAATTGGAGTTACTCGTATGATTAAGTGAGGTCACTCGTAAGAAGAAATGGAGTTACTAAATGGGGTTACTTTTGTGAATATTTAGGGTTACTCGTATGATTAAATGATGTTACTCTTATGGATGAATGAGGTTACTCGTAATAATAATTAGGGGTTACTTGTGTGAACAATTGGGGTTACCGGTATGAATAAATGAGGTTACTCATAAGTTTAAATTAGGCTCTTGATATGATCAAAATAGGTTACTTATAAGATTAAACAAGGTTATTCAAAATAATAATTGGGGTTACTCATATAATATTTTAAGGTTACGCGTAACAATAAAATGGGTTACTCTTATAAACAAAATAGGGTTACTGATGTAAACAAAACCGTAAACATAACAAAATATCATTTTGAACTTCCAGAAAAACACAGGGGGTTTTGAGTAGCAAACATTATAAAATAACAAAATCCACAATAGTAGCATTTTAAACAAGATATTGTCCAGATTAATGAATAACATGGTATTCTGGACTTCTAGTGGGGATGGTAGGATTCCCTGTAATTCTTACTGATGATGGCTCCATGAAATCAAGCACAAAGCAATTTTTACCAAACCCACTCTCCTTCATCTGCCCATCCCTATTCTTAACCCATTTCCTAGCAACAATCAAAACTCTAATTCCATTCATCACCCCCAAAATGCCGAGAAACATGCTAATCAAAGACCCAAAACTCCAACAATTCGATTTGACGCTCGTACTCCGCCCCCGCATCCTGTCCTTCACCGTGGGGTTTCGAGTTGAAGTGCGAGAGAGAGAGAGGGGTTTGAATGACCGAGGATGAAAGGAGTCCGTTTGGGCTTCTTAAATGGGGCGGCACACCTATTTTTATAGGTGTAGCCGGCTACATATAAGAATTTGTGTTGTTAATTATAAGTAGCATGGGTTAAATACTATATTGTATAATTATGATTTGAATAACAAAAGTCCTTTAACTTTAAGCATTCCACTTTTAGATCCTCCGTAGAGGCCAGAGCAGCTGGTATACTATCAGACCATCTTGGGGTCCTGAATGAAGACTATAATCAAAGACAACCTCAACCTTGTTATGTGTAAGAGGTATTTCCAGCGTTTATATACTTGTTCTTTTCATGATCCCTGCACTTCCACTCTTATTGTGATTTGGGAGTATGTTCTATTTAGTGACAATATAACCTGATGTCCTGATGTAAACAGAACCAGAGATTCCTGAGTTGGGTGTGTGCTCGCGTCAACGGTCCGCGACATTATGAGATGTATAAGACATTGAGGCTGCCTTTGGAGTTTGCTTCTAACATTAACATTCTGAGACGATCGATAATGGCTTACCTCTGACAACAGAGCCTAACATTCTGAAAGAGATGATAGCCTCCCCCAAACATGGTTAGCAAAGTATTGAGTGTTGTCATTAAACTAGATGCAGAGGCTCCAAGGATGACCATAAGCTTGGCAAGCAGCCAAGCAAACAGAGGAACGAGGGATGAATCACATAAACTGCCCTACTAATGAAACAATAATAATATGTCCGAAATTCCCCTACGGCTACATACACCAAAAATCATCATAAAATTACTCCAGGATTGGACTAAATCCGGCCTAGGAGTGTTTTATCATTGCTCTTGATCAAGAAATGAGGACTATTGGATCGGAAAACATAATTGTAGATTAGTTTCTCGATAGATCAAACCAAGGAGAGGATCCTCCGCAAAGAGCTATTGGCAATCTAAGACTTGCGATTGGTAGTTTTCTCCAGATTTAACTCAAAGTTAACACATTACTAACAAATTTTACAATTATCAGGATTACAGCAATATCAAAACTAAACAGGTAGTTGCAATTGTAATTATTACACAACCAAGAAGCAAAGAGTCGAATACACTAGCAGATCTATAAATCTAGGAAAGAAAGTGACACAGTGATACCTAAACAACAATCACATTGAATGGTGAACTATAAAAAAACACACACACAAATACAGAACAACTCCTAATTATCCTAAAACAAGTACAGAATTACACCGATGTCATATAAATAGTACATAATTAGGCATGATCATGGTCTCAAGGAACAATCCTTACCTGGATGGTTTGTAGCATATCAGAAACAGCAACAATACGGTCTCCAGACTTAATCATGCCTTTTACTTTTAATAATGAGAAAGTTTTGCTCAAATTCCTGTCCATGTCTTCGGCAAAGTCCAACCGGAAAGGGATCAAACCCCATTGCAGATTCAAACGTTTCCGCACAGAAGCAGTGGGTGTAAAAGCAAATACGGGGCAGTCTGGTCGCCACCGTGAAAGGAGAGATCCCATGTGTCCGTCGGTCGTGTAAACAAACAATGCGTCGACTTGCAGGCTGCTCGCTGTGGATTTGTAAATCATATTGTGAGTACCAAAAATTATAATGTCCATCCACAAAGACGTTTAAGATTTTAACATAGCAACAACAAACAATGCGTTCACTAACTTATACTTCATTTTTTTTTATAACGGTAACAATTTATGTATGTTGCTCAACTTTCAAGTACTTTTACATGGCTTTTTACACTATAAGGATATTTTTGAACAATTTTTTATAGACTAAACTATATTTTGTAGCTTAAACTTTTTTGTTGTCTGACTGAGTAAGACTTTCTATTACAAGAATTTTCATACTTCCTCCGTTCTGTTTTAAATGAAACGTTTGTTTTTTCATGCAACCCAACGCGCTTCTTTAATCAATAATATCTTTAGTTGTGCACACGTAAAAAATGTAAAAAAGTTATAATTTGATAGTATGCATCGAGACGAATCTAACAAGATCCCACTTGACTATGTTTTTCTTTATAAAATAGCGATAAATTGGAGTCAAAATTGATCAATGAATAGTGTCATTTCACCCAATGTTTCATTTAAAACAGAACGGAGGAAGTATACTATATTATATTCAACCTGACAACTTGGAAGCTGAACGTATCAGTTATCACTGTCAAACAGGCTCATCGTATTAGCTATCTATAACCCAAGTAACAAAGTGTACTTCCATCTCTGCTACCTTGTCCGAGGCTAGTTCATATGACGGAATCAAGAACCTTGACAAAATTCAGCCAAAACCATGTAGGCCAGAAAGTAGACCAACTAACCCACTTGAACAAGTCAACTTAAATCAAAAGGAAAAGCAGTGGTTACAAAGCCTTGAATAGCTGACCTACCAATAAATTGCTTTCTTTCTAGTCATTTTCATAACAATGAAGCAGTTTAGAACTTCAATTCTTACAGTTCAATCTTAAATTATTGTAATACTTAGGATTATCTGCTTATTCAAGTAGTCCAGCCAGTGGCCAGGCCTTCTAAAATTCAAACTAGCTTAAAGGGCATCTTCTACATTACGCCTAGGATATTCTCCAGTAACTGATAAGTGATATCCCTGCCAGCCCAGCGAAGGCCTATATCTGGCCTCAGACATTGAGTAATGGGTTGATTGAGAAATGAATTCTACCTTTTATCATATCTAAATAAACAGAACTTCCTCTGTGTTTAACAACAGACGCTTCATAAATCACTGCATATTGATCTCATACAAATGGAGGTATATCCCAGCATCAATGCAAAATGATAAAAAAAAAAAAAAAATCAGGACAATGCCAACAGATAAGGATTGTAGCTTTTTACATTAATTACCATCTGGTACGACAGGTAGTACAGTGTGTCAATTTCCACATCATATGAAGTTATTAATCATATTCAGTCGGAATTAACTCCCAACCAGTGTATAAGATTTAGTAATCAGACTTATCACAAAAGCTCAATAATTACACAATCAAGGAGGACCTAGTGTTAGAATCCAACCTTCCTTGTATTTTTCTTAGTTTATGCTTTCTAGTATATTTACCAAATGTTTTTAGCCTTATGTTTAAGTTTCTAGGCCATCTTATGTTAGTATATTATCATAGAAAGTGTGCTTAAAAAAATTCCTGGACACAGTAAGGAAGCTGCTTACCCATTTTAGCAGCAGAAGAGCATATCTCTTCATTTATAACAGCCGGTAATGAAGTTGATATACTAGGCAGTTCCAATTCTTCGCTAAGCTTGTCCTCTCTGCACCACTTCTCGATTCGCAGGCTGACATTCCTTAGAACAGTTAATGCCTTTTCAGGGTATAGACCCATTGCTGATTCACCAGAGAGCATCAATGCATCAGCTTGCTGCCGAACTGCTTCAGACACATCAGCAACTTCAGCTCTAGTAGGTATGGGATACTCAATCATGGATTCAAGGAGCTGGGAGGCAACAATAACGGGCTTATTGAGCTGCCTGCACAGATGAACAATTCTCTGCTGAGCAAATGGAACCTGCTCCAGAGGTATCTGTGAACCCATGTCTCCTCTAGCAACCATAGCTCCATCAGAAGCTCGTATGATCTCTTCCAAGTTCTTTAGCGAATCAACACTCTCTATTTTAGCAATTACAGCAACATCCCTGCACATCAAAAATGAAACTTCAATTTTTACTTGGAAAGAGCATTCTGGAAGGAGCAGACAACAATTAGATTTAGAAAGAAAACCATAAATTGAGCGCGCGTGCACACACGCACACAAATAAGAATAGATTTGTCGCACAAACAAATAGTAGTAGATTGTTGTTTAGTACATGTAAACAGAAAAACACTATATAACTGAGTCCTAACTAGAAAACAACATTACTGGATTCTTTGTAGTATTTCCTATCTACCTAGGAGCGATAAAAAATCATAACACCAAAATTCACAATGCACAAACTGCATCACCACCTGCCTCCATGAACACAACACAGAACAATTACAGAAAAAGTAAAAAATAGTTTGGTTTTCCCCTTCAGCAAAAGGGGAATAATAATAAAGCTCCAACTCAATGTTCAGCTGCTTTCCTGAAGGGCCAGAATGAGACTGGAAGAATCCTAGAAAATGGGCAACCTTGATCTACCAAGTAATAGAGTTTACCTGTCAGGAGATCGAGCAGCTATGTAACTTCGCAGATGATTGATTGTATCAGCTGAGCGCACAAAAGACAATGCAATAAAATCCACGCCTTCGGCTATCGCAAAATCAATATCCAGCCAATCCTAGGGATCAATATGGATCAGAAATCTCAAAAAGCACAAAACAATGGGGACCTGTGATTTTTAGGCTGATGATAAAGGGCGAGGAAAAAGGCACCAACCTTAGATGTGATTGTTGGGAGCATACTGTTACGTTGTTGAACCAGTCTTCCCTTCCTCCACAATGCGAGATTAGCGCGAGGCAACAGTAAACCAGGATCAGTGCACAAGCACTTGATATCAGGGCCAACTTTCTCAACAACCTCAAACCGGACCATACCCCCATCCACGAGAAGTTCATCACCCACTTCGACATCTATCACATTTGGAACAAGATAATTAAAAAACAACTCCCTACATCTCTATGGCTCTTCCCGCAGAAGATACAATTTAAAACATACCTTCAGCAAAACCATCATAACTCACACTAACGGTGTGCTCTGGGTGATTTGCATCAAAAGACCGGATACTAAAGGTCCAAATATGACCATCCTGAAGAGCATAAAATAAACACATCAGTTGAAAAGGATGTGATCTACCCTAATATAAACATTTTGATAGCTCATTTGAAGAAAGCATATTGACATAAGATATTTAGCTAAAGTTCAAGTTCAAACAGAAGCATAATTAGAAATTAAAGATTTCTTATTCACATCCACATACTATAAGCAAAAAGTACGCCATAATGATGCTTAAAAACTTGTGCATTACTGTCTCACTAAAAAGTTTAATCTTTCAAAATGCGTGCATGTGACCGTGTGAGGAAGTTTACATTTTCTTGTTTAACAGTCTCTCACTGCTTCCAAGTTCCAACTAACCATGGACTACAAAATAATTCCTAGACTTGCCTCATAAATAACCTCCTAGTCTCAAATATCAAGAATCTGAAGGCTGACCATGCTTCTTAAGTTTGATCAGCTACAAACAAATACAATCATGCAATAAGCTTAGACCATACCAATTATGAGTACTGAAGACCAGTTTTTCTCCGACAAAATGTAACAAAAGTTGCACTCATGACCTACTATTCTACTTCAATCAAATTCTCAATCCAACCCCTGATACATAGACCAGACCAATAGACCTTCAAGCAACACTAGTCGACACTAGAAGACTTCAGAGTCATCAAAGTGACAAAGATCGCAATGCTTCAAGACGATTTCAATATCTTGCGCCTATCAGTATACATCACTAATCACCCCGAAAGCTCTATTCTTTATCCCGCTGAATCTATCTCACCTTAATTCACATAATACTTCAAAACCCAAAATTTAAAAGACTACAAACATAACATCAACAAAACCCAATAGCTAAAGATTCACAAAAGCTTAACTCCAAGCCTCTCAATTTGGTGAAAGATTATAAAATCAGCTTTCAGTTCCAAAAATTAAGGCCTCGTTTGGTTGGGTGTAAAACATTTTCAGTGTAAAATGATTTTCATGGAAAACAATTTACAATGGAAAACACAATTCCAAAATTAGTTTTCCGTTGTTTGGTTCCATGTAAGAAAAATGATGAAAAGAAGGAAAATAAAAGGGAAGGTAAGGAGGTAGTGAGATAAGTGTACAAGAGAGATAAGATAAAGGAAGGAAAATGGTTTTCCATCTATTTTGAAGGGAAAATGGTTTTCCATCATTAGGAGAACAATTTGACTCCTAAGGAAAATGGTTTTACACTCCTTTAAATACCAAACAATGTAAAATTGGAAATGGAGGAAAATAGTTTTCCAGGAAAATGTTTTACGCCCTACCAAACGGAGCTTAAGTGTTCAAAATCTAAGTTTTTCAACTTGATTTCCTGTCACATCAATTATACTCAATCCATTTAACCAATCCTAATTGTTCTAAGGTCATCAAATCATGCGAAACACACACAATTATTTGCCATCACTATCTAGGTCAATTAGCCAGCTCAAAAAACAACCACCACTAAAAATCACCAAAACCCCACAAAAACCCAACAACAACAAAAAATGTCAAAGCCTTAGGCCCTATTCTTTTAGGCTGAACTGAACTGAAACTGTGAGAGGAAACTAGCCGAGGTGAGCTAAACTGAAATTGTGCCCAAAAGAACATGGCCTGCATCCCATTAAAAAGTGATTGGCTACACGAGTCAAGATTTTATCTCCAAAGGTCATCTACAACTTTACACCAACAAACAATGTCAAAGCCTTAGGCCGCGTTCTGTTAGGCTCAACTGAACTGAAACTGCGAGAGGAAACTAGCTGAACTGAACTAAACTAAACTGAAACTAGGACCTCCTTAATCCCACTAAAAAGGGATCGGCTGCACGAGTCAAGATTTTATCTCCAAAATTCATCTATATAGATCCTCACCCACAATACCCCATATCAAAATTTAGGACAAAAGAATCAAAATTTTAATAAAACATAAATCCACAAACCTCAGCTTTAACAGAAGAAGCACCACCTAAATCACCCATATGAATCTCACTCCCTTGAGTATCCATCATAATTGCAACAGCAAAACCCTTTTCTTCATTCAACCTTCTCACATGCTCAATCACTTCCTTATGCCACTCCCTCGTGTTATGACACATATTCAACCGTGCCACATTCATCCCACCTAAAGCCAAAGTTTCAATCGTGTCAAACTCACACGTGCTAGGCCCAATTGTGCACATAAGTTTCGTCCTACGCGTGCTACGAAACCCATTTTCCTTCATCTCTGATGAACTTACACAGTCAACTTCTATCGAAGATTCTGGAACCACCGGAGATACCACCGCCGGAGCTCCGTCAACGGCGATGGCGAGAGGGAGGTGGGTTGATCTGGGTTGTTCTGATCGGACGGCTAAGATTGAAGGGCGGAGAGAGATGGAGGGTTTAAGGAAGGTTTTGAAAGGTGGGGTTTTTGTGGGAGTGAGGAGAGAGAAAGTGGTGGATTGAGACATTTTTCTCGCCGGAAAGTTTGGGTTTTTTTTTTCCGACGAGGAAAGAGAAGGAAGAGTTTTGCAGGGGGCGGAATTTACGAAGAAGAAATGAAGAATGTTGAAGTCACGTTTTATTGGATTGCGGAGTTTGAGAGAAGAGAAGTGTATATTATTTATTTATATATGTGGCCAAATTTAGGAGGGTTTTGTAGTTTGTTGGCAAAGTTGGTCAGTTGGGCTTGACTCTTTATTTCTCTTAATAGTCTTTCATTCTTCATAGTTCATATGATGTCGGTTTTCTGTTTTTCTTTATTTATCCTTTCTACTACTCCCTCCGCTTCCTACTAACTCCTAAGAGTACGGCCCTGTTTGGTAAAGAAAGGTTTCGAGCAAAATTAGAGTTTTGAGTAGATGTGGCAAACGTGTCATACGGGTCGGTCATTACGGGCCGGTCATAATCGGGTCGACTTTGTATTCAGGTGCGGATCAATCTCGCGCCCGTTAAATTTCGGATCGCATCAGGTCGAGTTAGTTCGGGTTGGGTTAGTTCAGGTCGGGTTTTTGATCTAGCAAATAAATAAATCACGTCTAAGACTTATAAAACTAAGTGAAATGATTAATGGGAAGTGCCTAAGTCAACTTTTCGGGTCGGTTCGGGATTGGGTCATCATTGTCGAGTCAATTTTGGGTTCGGACCACTTTCGGGGTCGGTTTATATTCGGTTTTATTTACTTTTAGGTCGTTTCTGGACGGGTTATTTCGGGTTTCGTTCCATTTCGGGTCATTATTTTCGTGTGAAAACGGGCCTCAAGTCGGGTCATCGTGTATGAGTCTATTTTGCCAGCTATAGGTTTGAGGTCATATTAGAGGATTTGACTAGTCATTCCTCTAATTTGGGTGTTTGGTAAAGAGATGTTTGAACTAACTTTTTGGAATAAAAAAACTATTTTTGAAAAAGTTGGGGGAGGAGCTTTTTTATATTAGAGGTTTGAGAATAAGAGAAAAAATTACATTTATGTCCTAAAGTTCTCTTAAATTACTACCCTTACCTAGGTATCCCTAAACCTAACATATTAAACCAATGTCCTTATTGGTCATTTTACACAACCAATTAACAATCAGCTATCAACTATCTACCAAACACGTTTATACAAACAACTCATACAATCAGCTAGTCAAATCAGCTATCAGTTAATACAATCAGCTAACAGCTATCCGCTAATTGCCAAACAGACCATACATTTTTTTCGATGTTCTTAACTTCTTACCTAACATGTTCTTACCTAGTAGGGTTATTTATATGGTCCTGTTATTTTGGGTATATTTTCGGTTCAGTTCGACTACTTTTCTAATACAGCTTAGTTCATCAGTTTGGTTCAGCTCAATTATGCTTGCACCTCGTGGAAGATCCAAATGCTAGTAGATGAAATTCGTATATATACGTCGAAGTTCAGGCAATGCTCCATGTATGTCATGTTTTTCGTGAAGTAAATCGTGCGGTTGATTGGATTGCAAATGTTGATCATCTTGTTGATTCTTAAATAAATATTTGATCTATTCCTTCTTCTGATTATACCAAATTGTACAAGATGATAAAGTAGGTATGTTCTCTTGATCATCACTTTCTTTTTGAGGATGCGTTATCTTCACCTTTGAAAAACTGAGTTTCAAGATCAAATAAGTTTAGCTAAGTCTCTTATGGAAAATACAAGTTCTCTACAGAGTTGTGTAAATGTCCTCCAATCCATCTTCATTAGTCATCAAACTTTTAGTTTGAGATCCATCTATCTATGATTAATAACTTTAGTCATACATATGTCAATTACAATTAAATCAACATTAAAATAACTTCTTTGTTGTTTGCAAATGTATACGCGTACGCATAAAAAAACATTTTAACGGCGATGTTTGATGTCATTATGATCACTCGATACTCATTGCTAATAAGAAGATGTGCAATAATCAAACTCTTAAATTCAGGTTTGATGTTGTCGTTTACAACTCTCTTTTTTTCCATAAATTCAGAAGGCGGTTTTAACTAACTATTCAGATTTTCACTCACTACTCATGTAATCTAACCATTTAATTAAGATTTACAAACCTTGAAACAATCTATATAGATATGGTTATGTTACAATTAATTGCTATTCAGCACGCTTCTTTACGTGTGCACGCGCGTGGCTGTGTCTGAGTAAGAGAAAGATAGAGAGTAAGGAGATAGAGAATGCACTCTTGGTGTACGTATACCTTTGTGTTCATGGGTGGTGCATAGAGGTGATAATGAGCCTGGCCTGCTCGCGAACTTCGGGATCGGCTTGGTCAAAGCTCGGCTCGAAGTGTTTCGGCTCGGATTAGGACTCGGCTCGAGACTTTAACGAGCTGAGCTAGGCAAAGCTCGGCTCGAAAGCTCGTGAACGGGCTCGATTATACTTTTATATAGAAAAGTAATATATTTATATATATACACAAATACATTAACCTATATATCACACAATAATAAGTTAATAGTTCCATGGTCTAAAAGAAAACCTATAAATCTCAAATATTAAAAAAGAAAAAACAAAGAAAACATGTAAAAACTAGGGGTGATAAAGAGTCAAGCCTGTTCGTGAACAGTTCGATCTCAGTTCGTTTAACATTTGGCAAAGCTCGACTCGGACAAAGTTTGGCTCGTTAAGCTTCGAGCTCGGCTCGAGCTCGAATAAACTTAAACGAACACAAGCTGAGCAGACCAGAGTTCGGGATCGGCTCGATCGATAAGCAGCCCTAGTGCTGCATACCCCTGGGATTCATCAAAAGGGTTTTGTTTTTGTTAATTTTCTTGTATTGAAGGCTACTTTCTCATATGCATATGCTACTAATTATTTCTCAAAGTCACCTATTGTCCAGTAAAAATAAAATGCGGGAAATTTGAGCCCAAGTAATTAACAACTTCAACAGTATCTAACAAACATTCTTCATTACCGCTAGTAATATAATATTGATTGAGATTAATTAATGGAAGGTAGGCTTATACGTACGTACTTCTATTACATCTATACTAATATATTAAAAAGAGTTGAGAATGAGGGAGTGGAAGGGTGGTAAGCCCTTTTATCTTCCACCCACATGTTGTGGGTTCGATTCTCATCAAGGGGGTTTAGGGGGCTTTGGGGGTAGGTTGTATTTAGGTGCCCTGTGAGGGGGCGTTAATGTAATTTATCTTACCAATTTTTTTAAAAAAAAATATATAAAAAGAGTTTCTGATAAAGTATAGGTGCCACGTGGAACTCCCCTATTTACTAGAAACTAGTATTTGGCCCCGAGCATTGCCGCATGTGGTATTTTTTCCAAACTTGATATGCATTTTTTCCTATTCGCATTAAAATATATTAAAGAAAACTCAACATTTAAAATTTACAAATATAATACTATGGACATTTAAAGCATGACTAAAAGTTGGTTGAGATGGTAATTGTACTATGTATAATAGCAAGAGATCATGTGTTCAAATCTTGTTGCAAGCCAATTTTACTTTCGTTAATTGACATGACATACGTACACATTGAACAATTCTAGTAGAGAATAACAGGGGTGCCACGTGGCGTGTTCAAATCTTGTTGCAAGCCAATTTTACTTTCGTTAATAGACATGACATACGTACACATTGAACAATTCTAGTAGAGATAACAGAGGTGCCGCGTGGCGTGTATACGTTGTCACGCACGCCTTTTAATATATTAGTATAGATATGCAATGTAATGTGTTTAACAAGGAATATGTTCTACAAAACTTTGTGTAGTAAGATTCCAACATGCGACCAATAAATTGTAAAGTAGACATCTTACCATTTTAACCAACTATTAGATGTGCTCTTTAATCCATATAAATATATATAACTTGGAACATAAATATATATAACAAACTAATTTGAAATAAATATAAGATCAAAATATAGAAGAATTATTGAAAGTAAAAACTCGGGGCGTCGCCCAAGCTACACACTAGTTTTATTTAAAAAGTAGCTCACAACAACATTTCAAAAGTCAACATTCCACATTACATTTTTATTAGATTAGCCCTAAACACTCCACATACACATGCATGACTGATGACATAAGCCACATAATATCATGCAATAACCAAACTCATGCATTATCGCATGAATTTGCTTAGTCACTCATTGAAGGTGACCCATAATAGCTGCAAGTTTAGCCATATTCATGGGTTTAGCGTAGAAATCATCCAACCCTGCACTGACAAACTCTTGAATCTTTGCTTGTGAAGAAGATGCAGACATACCAATGATCAAACTCTTCACACCCATAGCTCGAATTTCCTTTGTTGCCTTGAGGGATGAAAAGGGGGAGATAGATTAATTAATATTTCTTCCAATTATTGTAGGTATAACTTCCCCAAAAAAATACATAAATTAATGTGTGTATACTCATGCATGCAGGTGTTAATTAGTATTGTTAATGAGTAATGTATGAGTTATAATAAGCTACGTTTGGCTACAAATAATAACTGGCAATGAGGTTGAAATAAAGAAGCAACAAAAATTAGAAAGCTGATAATAGGGACATAGAGTATATAATTACTAGTATTTTTTGCACGCGATGCGTGCACGAACATCGCGGTGATATTGAACAATGTTTCTTTTGTTTTCAAAAAATATGGAAGTTACTTTAACTAAAAAAAATTTGGTAGTTTTTTTTGGGGGGAAATCTGGTAGTTACATTAAAGCTTTTTTTTTTTAAAGTTTTATGACTTTTTTGCCCTCATAGTTATCCTGGAATAATAAAAATATAAAGGGTATTTTAGGGAACTCAGGTGGACACCAAAGTCCTCAAGAGTTCCCATATATAATAGAGATATGAGGAGTTTGGTATAATTTGTTGTTTAAGTATTCAAAATTTTATTAACAGTTTATCTTTTTGGTAAAAAAAAAAGATGGATGGAAGGAAGTATATGTTCACATATGCAGCTTTCTTGATTGCCTCTATATCCAGCAAATTTGGTTATTTTGTGTGTCATCTTAGCAATAATCTCATTTCTTTCGATGGATAAGGGAACCCCCTTTCTTATACACTTTTTTTTTTATCTAGAATCCGACTTGTATCATTGATACTAATAGGAACTGAACCATTATGGCAAAGAAAAGTTTGATTCAGTAGGAGAAGAAGAGGCAAAAATTAGAACAAAAATATCATTTGATTCGTCGATCCTAAAAAAAAAAAGATATAAGCAAAGTAGCATCGTTTCTCAGCTCATTTTTCTAATAAGCACCTTAAACATGTCATCACTTTATCATTTAAGGTAGTTGAAATAGGTTACCAGTTACCAGTTACCAAACATAGTCCCGACTCCCATCACAAAAAAAAAAAAGCCAAACATAGTCCTAATGTAATTACATGTATGAAAGCATGAAATTATTGTTGTATACTTGTATAGCATCATATAATATAATGTTGACATACCTGAATGCCATCCATTATAGGCATTTCCATGTCCATGACAACTAAATCAAATTGGTCGCCAGCATGAAAATACTCAACGGCTTCTTGCCCATTTTTAGCTATCTTAATAATTTCAAATCCATTTCTACCTAAAAACTTCATATTGATGGCTCTATTAATGGAGTCATCATCAACAACAAGAGCTGTGAACTTCTTTACGGTAGTCATAACTAATGACCTTATTAGAGTTAGTGGACTATTAGCTTATAGTTTGGAAAATATGAATAGTTTGTTTCTTTAAACTCCTTATATACATGCATTAATACACTTGCTGAGAACTTGGTCAATGCTGAAGGGTAGCTCCGATCTTTTAAACAAACAATTTTGTCAATCTTAAATGGTTAGATTCTATGAGTAATGAAGGAAATCTGAATAGTTGGCAAAGCAAATATATACTCTTGTCTTACTAAAAAATTTATGTAGAGATAGAGTTAAATGGACTTCATTCTTAAATTTAATAGGTGGATTCTTCTACCTCTTAGTTGAAGAAAAAGTATTTCGTAATTATCTCACTCTTTAATTTATTATACTACTACTAATTATCTAATAATTGGCAAGTGCTAAAATTGGTATAATGACAAAGAGATTATAGACAAGTATGTAACGAAAATCGCATCTTAATGTTAATGTTAATGTTAATAGTTTTCCATCTGCAAATACTGCTTTTTATTCATAATTTTCATTACCATTGATTACCACTGTATATCAATATATTATTAGAAATTTGACAAGAAATACAAATGTTATTGGAGATGAGATTCCATTACCTATGCATATACATGAGTATGTGGGACTCTTTACAAAATGTATATACTATTTACTACTGCATCTTTCCCAAATTAGTTTCCGTAGTTTGACTTTTTTTCCGTCAAAAAAAGTAATAATTTTACATAAGAAAACGTATATATAGTCGTGTAGACTTTCTTAGAATTCGTCTCAATATGCATTTTCATAATACAATTTCTTAAAAAAATTTTAGTACTCATGCATATATTAAGATAATAAAGGTCAGAATTGTAAAAGTCAAATTGTGTACTATTTTTAGTGGAGGGAATAAAATAGAAGCCATTAATTCTGTTTTTTCCCTCCATAAAAGATGTTTGTTGAGCAAAACGTGAACAAGGAAAACGTGAACAGTACGAAGACGGTTATTTCTAGAATAGATTCATAAGCTTCATTTGTTTTTCTAGTTGCAATAATGTTTGGCTTATAGCACAAATTTATATACTAACCTTCACCGACTTCTATTACTAATACTATTATACATATAAAACCAGTATCTAGAATGATAGTGTATTTATATCAATGCATATCATAAAAAAAAAATCATTATTTTAACTATAACTAAAATATTAGGATCAAAGTTTTGCTTCACCGGATATATGAGTCAAAATGTCGCAACTAAAGTCGGAAAATGATTCTAAACTTCAAATGGAGGCCAAAATTATAAAAACTTGGATGGGCCGGATTACAATAACTTACCGTGCACTGTAAACCATATGATATAATTAGTTTTCATTTGATATAATCAGTTTTTATATGATTTAATCACCTTTTATATAGTCAGTTTTTATATGATATAGACAATCTTCTGATATAGGTAGTTTTCGTATTATATAATTGATTTTTCTATTATTGTCAATTTTTGTGTGATAAAGTCGGTTGAATAAGCACAATAAATTATTGTAAAAACCGATTCAAGAAGATGTTTAATTTTAGACCTTTACTAAAAAGAAATAGGCAAAACCCAACACCGTTGCATTTGGGTGACCGGTGATTGACTGATTTTTCTTTCGATTCGCAGTTAGTTTTATGATTGCGTCACTCCAGAGTCTTAACAATTCTCTTTAATCAGGTAAAAGTTGCTCTTTTATTTCCACGTCTTTGTCTCGTTTCCCTGGATTTTATAAGATTATGATGTTTAATTTTGTTGCTTCGAATGAAATTTCATAACAATTTGCACCGACAATCCGAATGAAGTATTTAGGCAAAAGGCAAGAACAATTTTAACCCTAATTAACTACCCAGTTGAATAAATTCATCTAAATTTGTGTATTCTTATGGTAATAAACTATTTTTATCCAATTCACATCATTGATTTCCATATTAATAAATTGGGTAATTGAAATTTTAGGTTGTGAATTGCTTATGTGAAAAGGGTCAGATAATTAAAAACTAATTATTCTGGTAGTGTTTAGTATCAATTCATATCATTAATTTCCATATTAATGAACTGGGTAATTGAAATTCTAGGTTATGAATTGCTTATATGAAAAGGGTCAGATAATTGAAAACTAATTATTCTGGTAGTGTTTAGTATCAATTCATATCATTAATTTCCATATTGATGAACTGGGTAATTGAAATTGTAGGTTATGAATTGCTTATATGAAAAGGGTCAGATAATTGAAAACTATTTGTTCTGCTAGTGTTTTGTATCAATTTATTTTCATCAAGAATTTGACGGGTTTCTTGTATATATTTCGATTCCTGTTAAACTATTTGAAGGTGCAGAGTTATGAATGAAAGGAATCAATGTAAAGCATGTGATTTGTTAGTGATGAAGTCTGATAATATTTTGCAAGATAGGATTGGTCTATTGCCTGATGAACTTCTCATTCATATAATATCTTACTTACCATTGGGGCTAGCTGCGGGTACTAGTGCGATTTCGAGGAGGTGGAGGAATTTGTGGATGAAAAATCCGTCGTTAATGTTTGATGCCTACAAAGTGTTTGGCCAAGAGCTCAGTTATGCAGAGCAGGGTTTGAAAACACTTCAGTTTGTTAGATTGGTGGATGGAGCTCTTGAACAGTTGGTTTCGCCTTTGATTAATGTTTCTTCGTTTTCGGGTTATTATGAATTTTTTGGGGATTTTGTTTCTCATTTTGATCGTTGGGTCATGTTTTCTCTTGAGAGAAAACGTGCGAACTCTTAACCTTCACCTCCGGGGAACCAAAGTTGGTTCTTGGTGTTTTCCTCCCCGAGTGGCTAGTAGTAGCGAAATGCGTCTTCATTGTCTAAGCCAGCTGCGTTTAGGAGGGTGCGAAGTTATTCCTACTTTTGGTGGTTTCAAGAAACTTAGATTGGTGTCTTTGACCTCTGTGATTGTTAAAGACGAAGCTTTTGAGGATCTGCTATCAAATTGTTTGGTTCTTGAAGATTTATTTGTTTGCTCAGCCGAGGAGCTGACAAGTATAAGAATCCCTGAGACATCGGTTCATTTGAAATTCTTGCACATATACTTCTGTCATGATTTACTCAAACTGAAACTAAGTGCACCAAATCTTGCACATTTCACATATATTGGACCTAAGTTAAGCTTCTCCTTCAACAATACCTCGTAGCTTTTGATGCTGCGTTTGGGTTGGAGAGTTAAGACATTTAACAAACTTATGAGCACAAACTTACTGCTCCATACTTTGATCTTGGACCTCGATCTTTTTAAGAAGCTTGATCTGGATTATGAGATTTTGCCGAAACTAGGCAGCCTCAAGGTGCTCATTTTGTCAGTTGTTTCTCTCAGCAGTGGTTTCCTCGGTTTTATTAACATTCTAAGAGCAGCCCCATCACTGTATAAAGTCGGGTTGCATCTAAAGGGTGCCGACTTTTTCACCCCTGATTTAGATGAGGGATTAAGTGAGAAATTCCGTCATGAACATCTTCGAGAGATCGAGCTTAGTGGGTTCTCGGGTCAGAAAGGGCATATTGAACTAGCTATTTTGTTAATTGAATCAGCTATTGCATTGGAAAAGATTACCATTGTTCCTTGTGATAAAAGATTGTATCACAATAAGTGGCAATGTGAAGTGTTAAAGCCAGAGCAGCTTGATGCCATCCGAAAATGCACTGAACAGATTTCCAGTAAACTTCCTCCAGGAGCTAAATTAGAAATCCTTGAATATTGAGTAGGATGCTATTCTTTTTTTTTTTTTTTTTTTTTTTTTGACAACGTGGAAAACGTACATCCGAAAGGATGGTATTCTTTGATGAACATTTTCATTACCTTTCATCCGGCAAAATGTACATATGAGATATTTTGTATTCTTTTGTTTGGTCAGTTTCAAGTTTGTGGCGAAGTCTAATAGATGAATTTTAGCATGGACTTGGCTGCAATATTGTCTCATATATAATACAACGGACCTTCTGTTATACTATGTGACTCAGTCAGACCACTAACTTTTTGCTTAACTTTGTAAATACTTTTGTATAACTTAATAACTCTTAAGGTTTTCATACAACTTTTCTCATACACTAAACTTCTTTTATATCTATCTTTAATAACTTTTGCTATTTTATCAATAACTAATAAGGGTCTAATATTCTAATTACTGAGAAATTGAGAATGTCATTGTCCGATACAAGAATATGCGTATATGATATTATTAGAATCCGGTTTTTTTTTGCAACTTTTACTATTATTTGTACAAATAGTGATTAGATTTGGTCACACGTCTAATATGTAACTTACGATTCATAAACGTCATATACAATTAATACATATAGTGATTACTGATTAGATTTGGTCACTCCGTCTATATAAATAGTGATTAGATTCAGTTACCCTCTCTATATATCACTTACGATTCAATTTTTTTGTACAAATAGTGATTAGATTTGGTCACATCGTCTATTTCATATGCCAAAAACGCGTCTTTTTAAAAGAATCGAGTGAGCAAGTTGCTAATAAGCCGAATAACCAATTGGGCTTGGGCTAATATCCTACACCCTTATGAGACATTCCATTAGAATTGGATATATCCTTCCAAAACCAGCAACCCTTGAATAATCCTTTTCAGTCTGTCAGTGAATACCCAAAAAAGCCCACAATTCCAAGTCCAAAATAGCTTTATCTTTTTTTCTCCAATTGAAGGAAAAACCGCCGAATTTTGAACCACGAAAATTCAAAATTTCATAAAAAAAATCCTTGAATTTGGCGCTCATAAATTCATACCTTAAAATTTTCAAAACGCGCTACTTATTTATTTGCGTTATCTCTTCTTTCTCTCTCCTCTATTTATTAGTTGAACTTCTCAAACTTAACTCAAACCTGTTCATAGTTCTTGTCATTTTGTCAGGTACACGCTTTCTCTTCCTTCACTATATCTTATCTTTTTCTTCAACTTTTACCATATATTATGATATATATATTCATTCTCCCTAATTCATCATTTCTTTTAGTTTGTAAATTTGAACTTATGTTATCATGATTGTACTTAGAAATCTAGGTTTTTGTTGTCGGATATTTTCCGAAACTATATATAATTCCTCCGTTCTGAAATAAATGAAACGTTCCTCTATTTTAGATACAATTGAATATTGATAATTTTGCGTTTTGTTTTGGGAAGATCTTGAAATAAAAGGACAAAAATGGCAGGAAAAGGAGGAAAGGGGCTTTTGGCAGGTAAAACAACAGCAGGTAATAAAGAGAAGGAGAAGAAGAGACCTACTTCTCGCTCTTCTAGGGCTGGTCTTCAGGTAATTTCTTTGTTTTTCTCTCTATTCAATCTTCATATAGTATGTTTTTGGATCTGCCTTTTATTTATTTCTTGATTTGAGTTTTATTTCTCCAACTAATTGTGTGCTAAATGGATGATTACTTGTTATTCTACTGTGTTTTTTTATGTCAATTTTATAGTGATTGATGGTTTCTAAGATGATGTTGAATTTGATGGTTTTTGATTGCGAGTGATGCTTACTTGTTGCTAGATCTGGCTATGGATGTGCTTAGCTTTGCTTTCGAAAGTCACCGCCTTCGTCTTTTTTCACTTGCTACATCTCAATTAGTCACAAAATTTATTGAAGGTGAATGTGGAACCAAATTTTTTTTTTTTTGATAGTGAGATGTACAAATTTCTAAGTTATTATTCATAAGTGTGTGCACCCAAATTTTGAGCTCACTAACTTCCACTGCTAATATTGGAAGAGTAATAGACTTTGGCTCTATAATTGATTAATATAGTGTGAGATAATGAACATGAGAAAATCAACTTTTCTTTGACATTATGCAAGTTAAGTGAAAATTTTAAATTACCTGCTTTGATACCATGTTAGAATTAGTCAATGGGGATTGTAAAGCATGGTTTAAGATGACCTATATGAATGGTTATAGGGGAATGACAAGAGGTTTATGTGGGAATGAAGAGTGAGATGGGCATCTGCAAAATAGAGAAAGCTCATCCTATGGCTTATAACCACCTCTTTTTTCTCTCATGGTTTATCACTCCTTTTGTCTCAATCTATGACCTTCAAGTAATTATTTGAAAATCATGCTTTGGATAATTGTATATGGGTTTCTTCAGTGCAATTATTCTCTAGCTGTTCTTGAAATGATGATTTTAAGAACTCTAAGCCAAGAGAAGTACTGTATAACAGTATGGCCATGATTTCTAACATGGTGTTGGAGCTTGTAGTTTAATTTTGACACATTTACTTCACTTTAGTCATCTTTACAAATCAAAATATGAGTGCAATGCTTCCACTTACTAAATACTACTCCCTCCATCCCATAATATAGTGCTTACTTCTTTTTTTTCACGGGATTTAAGGAAAATGGAGGGAGTAGTAGGATTTTAAAAACAAAATAACTAATGAAGTACTTTTGTCTTGGAAATACTTGTTCTTTTTCCTTAAAAATAAATCAAAAGATAATAAATTTTTCTTGGAATGGTGCAAAGCAATAAATAAGAGCACACATTTTGAAATAAAGGTAGGAATATTTTGGAAAGTTTGTGTAAAATTGAGGAAAACTTAGTCCAATAAATTGATAAAAAATGAAGTAGGCACAATATTTTGGGACACCAAAAATGGAATGTAAGCACTATAATATGGGACGGAGGGAATGTTTGAAAATTTATAAAAATTCCTATTTTGAGGTGCTCTTAGACTAACTGTTTCTTTTTGCTTAAACTATTTTTGGATCACTGAAGGCAACTGTTCTTGAAAACTGTGAACTCATTAATATTCAAGTGGCATGTAGAAGTGATATGACAAGTTAATGGTTAGATTTGACAAGTTAACCCCTTATTGTAGTAGATTTTGTCACCATTTCACTAGAAATATACAATTTAGAAAGAACACGAAAGTTTCACTTAGCTTCTCTTTGTAAGTTAATGTTTATGCCTTATGGAAAGTCAGTTGCATAAAGAACTTCTGTTAAAAATGTTAGTTGATTGCTAATCTGTGAGATATGAAATTCCTTTGCTAGCTTACAAGTTACATCTAATGATACAAGGAGTGGTAAACTCAAAGTAATATCCTTTATAAGTATTATTTCCCTCTTCAATATGATACAATACTGACCTTAAAAAGATGAAACTCTCACCTTTTTATGATCTAGTACATTTTTGGATCATTTTGGTTGGGGGGGGGTTTCATTTTGATCAAATCATGAAGAGTGAGGTTATAGTTTCTCTTCATTATTAGCCTTATTTAGAGAGTGATAATCCAAAAGATGCAATGAAAGGAGAGAAATTGATTTATCTAACAAAAGTTATAAGCTTTGCTTATCCCTAATGTTTGGGAAGTTGAAGATAAACTAACAATTGAGTAGATAGAAGCTAATAGAGAAAATGCAAACTCTAAGAAAATTTCAATTTATTGGCTTTGATACCATGTTAGAATTAGTGTAAACCAAATTTTGTTGTGAGGATCTATTTGTTGGATTATCTTTAAGGTATATGAATGTTGTGAATACTTATTGCCATAACTCATACCCACAATCTTTAATTTTTTTTGCTATTCAGAGAATTAAAATGAAAAAATTGGATCAATGCACTACTAATGTGCAGTATCCTCACTCAGCCTATATGCTAATTCTATCATGGTATCAGGGTCAATGATTTGAATTTGACTTTTTGTTTGTATTTGCATTTTAGGTCTAGGCACAAGTGTTGCTTAAGATCTCAAGATTGTAGCCAAGATGCATCTAAGTTTGTTCAACCAATAAAAAAACTAGTATATTGAATCAAATTAGTAATATATAGAATTCCTAGTAGGTTATCACTTTTTTTGATTCAATACACTACTTTTGTTGTTACAAACAAAAGATCTGCATATCGGTTCTAAATCAAGAGATTTGCCTTCCTGGTCACCCCCTTGGCCCCTTCCTCATTGCAAGCCTTTTTAGAATTTCTTACTATTAGTATTTTGAAAGACAATTGACATAGGTTAATGAAAGTTCTATAATTTGCACACCTCCCTTTGTCTCCAACTTTCATGATTACTTTTTGTGGATGACTCACTAATCCTTTTTCATTCATCTTCTCTGACTTTAGTGGCTGTCTTTTGGGACAAGTAATGAAAAACCTGGAGTCATTATGTTCATTCTTCTGCAATTCTAGCTAGTAGCAACAGCTTGTTGCTTTTTCTGTTGTGCCATTGATGAAATCATCTGAAGAAAAAATTACGTTTCTTAAGGAAGTTTAACTGCAATTTGTTACATATTCTGAGTTACTACTGTTCTGCTAATAGTTATACACTTGTTCCAGTGATATTTTACCTTGATTGAGTGTAAGGTTCCTGCCATGATATACTTATTTATCAGCTCATAAATTGATGTATTCTTTTGTGGGGTGTATGAGGGATCTTTAGTTTCCAGTTGGTCGAATTCACCGGCACCTAAAGACAAGAGTCTCAGCAAACGGCCGTGTTGGTGCAACTGCTGCAGTTTACTCTGCTGCGATTCTTGAATACCTGACTGCAGAAGTGCTTGAGTTAGCAGGAAATGCAAGCAAAGATCTCAAAGTGAAGAGGATCACTCCTAGACATCTGCAGCTTGCTATTCGAGGGGACGAAGAGCTCGATACCCTCATCAAGGGAACCATTGCTGGTGGTGGTGTTATTCCTCATATTCACAAGTCATTGATCAATAAATCAGCCAAGGATTGAAATTCAATAATCTGATAAAAATAGGTGGTCGAATTAAGTACATTTATGTTAAGTAAGACAAACTTTTAGTTGTATTATCTTTACTTTGGACCTCGTCAAGGCTATTAGGTGTGATTTTATTAGCTATTTAGGTGCTTGTCAAATTAGTTCATTCTGGTCTATTTGTGCAGTTCTAACTGGATTTGTCCTATAACAGTAGTTTGTCTTTGTAATTTGACTTACAAGTTTCAGAAGTTTGATTAATTAGTGAATCTTTCCTGGTTTTTACTGCAATTTTTGAGCTTGAGTTTGGATTTTTTCTTTTAAGATTTAATGTCGAGTGAAGATGATGGTGCTATCTATGTATTTAGTCTTAATTAATAAAATTGTTCATTTGGTTGCATCTTAACATGAAGTCTTGAACTAATTTAACAATAATAATTAACAATGGCAAAGTCTTGAATTCTTCAATTAAAATTATTTTTTGAAGACAAAATTCAGATAGTTAATCTCAATTATGATAGGTTTTCTCACAGTAATCTCAACTATGAAATAGATTATAATAATTTCAAATGTATGTGATGTTTTATCAATTTGATCCACGGACCTTGATATTCAATTTGAAGCGTCCAATGAGGCAATGATGTAGTGTCATATTATAGTGGACAACGCACAAAATGAAATCAGTGAGAGGAAAGGAAAATAGTGAATAAAGGCTAAGCACAATATATTAAGTTAAACGAAGTAATTGATCAATTCGAGATAAAACTCCCGTAATTGGGGTTATATGAGAATTACCTACATTTGGGATTATTACATAAAGATCGTTATAATTAAAATTCTTGTAATATATCCTTTTTATCTGCTATAAATCGGAAGCTACAATGACAGTAGGTAATCTCATAGGTTATGGAATTTACCAAATTATACAAAAAAGTCACTATTGATCACTGATACAGTGACATTTAGGTGCATAAATACATATAATCCTCCACATTTCACAACTCACACCTGAACAATTTCAGATGTGTTAGCAGCAAACAGCAAGCAAAAACCTTGTGATATGTTCTTTTCCTACATTAATCAATAGGTGCATGAGTTAAAGAGAGAACCTCTTCCCAACTTTTCATTCCATTTCCCAAACACAAAATCATCTATGAATACCAGTTTCCTTGAAAGCAAAATCTCTCATTTTAGTCCCACTCTGCCTCACTGCAAATGCATGCATCATAATAACAAGGTCATATCCTTTGCTCCACTTATGTTACTAAGATCATCAAGTCACAAATCTCTTAAGGTTGCAAACACGCCAAAGATAACTTGCTACCGCGATACATGGCTTGATCTTATGGCCATTAATCATCTCTCCCACAACCTACAAGCTGTTGCAGGTTTGTAAATGATGTTAAATATGTTCCTTTTTATTGAGAACTGTACTCTTCTACTTTTGAACTGTATGTGCTTATGGAAGCATTGTGATACGTCGTTGTACTAGTATATTGTGACTTTAATCACTCATGAGTCATGAAACTTGGCTTAATTATCCATTAGAAACAATTTTATGCAGGTATTCAAATAGAGAAGGAAGGTTATGATGGTTTATTGGAGGCCTGCAAAGTAGTGATTCTGAAGTTTGATCCTGTGCAACAGAGTCAACTAGGCTTGGAAGGTCTCAAAAGATCCATTCCCAAGCAAATATTTCCTTTGGCAAGTACTTTCATCCTTTGTTTTTTCTTCAGTTTCTCGCATCCTACGCGATGTTTCCATTAAAGATAGTTAGAGCTAAACACTTTCGGACACAACAAGATAACACGCAACCAAAACTGACACGACACAAACAGGAAGATACTAACAGAAACCCGAACCTTACATGACATGTACATGAAATGAATCCGACCTGACCCAATTCGATCAAATTACCATGTAGATTTTGTTGCATTTTGAGAGGAACACAAAATCGACTTGAGACCATACACGAACATGTCCTGCATAATCGAATTGCTAACTAATATATAGTCCTGCATGTTCATGAGTCTCTTAAAATATCAGCAAAGAGAGCTAATTAATCACTTTGTTCTAAACTTGTCATGAAGTGCAGCTGAAGGCATTAATCCCACCTTCTAAGTTTACAAGAGAACTCTTTGCCAAATTCGCAGGCCTATTTTTTGCTTGGCTAATTGGGTCTTCTGAGGTAAGATTTGTAAGTTATATTGATATTTTGCTGATCATTAAGGTTAATTATATTTCATGAAAAAAGTAAGGGGAAATAACATGTACGGCCCGTTTGGTTAGATGTCATAAATGGTGGTAATGGTAATGCATTATAGTGTAAATTTGTAAAGGAAATCCCACTTCATTACCCATGGTAATGCTACTTGATCCCAAAACATCCATTTTCTTCCTAAAATCTCATTACCATCCATTACCACTTGGGAAGGTGGTATTGGATGGTAATGAAAATTTATATAGGAAAACCCATATTTTATGATGAAGTTTCATTACCATGGTTATTGACATGAGAACTTCTCTACAAATTTACACTAAATTACATTACCATTACCACCATTTATGACCACTAACCAAACGGGCCGGTAATGCTTTAAGAATTGTTACAATAATGTTTGTGGAGTGAATATTTTTGTGACCAAACCTAACAAGTTAATTTAATCCACACATGATGAAGCTAAAGGAGTCGGAGTTCAATGGAAAAAGAGAGAAGAATGTGGTGCACATAAAGAAATGCAGGTAAAATACAAATGTGATCTTATAATTAAGGAAATTTCATTCACTAAAATACTATAATAACAAGCATTTACATATCAGTTCATATTACTTAGTCCACTTATTAATTAACTTCAAAAATTTTAAAGCAGGTTTCTAGAGGGCTCTAATTGTGCAGGGATGTGCATCAACCTCTGCAAGCTTCCTACTCAAACATTCATCAAGAATTCTCTGGGAATGCCGGTCACCATGGTCCCGAGTATGTCCGACATAGTAACTGCTAACAACAATAATGCCAAAACCTTAAACCAAAAAGATGGTCGACATAAAATGCTTACTAATATACAACAACAATGTCAAAGCCACAATCCCAAAAGATGCGTCGGGGTGAAAAGATTAATTAAATAGTATATTCGCACTAGTAACACTGAGGGCCCCATAATATGACCATTAAGGGTGCATGGAAGCACTATAATTTACAAGCTCTCAAATCATAATTTGATTTTTCATTAAAGAAAAAAAAAGAACTGTTTTTTCAGTTGCATGATATCATACATGATGATGAATTTGTCTCCTGAATTTTAGTCCACAGCAGGCATTGTCATGTAGGCAAATCAAGGGCATAAGTTGCACATAAAGGGACACCAAAACACTTAGATATTACCATGAAACAGACAACACTTTTTGCAATGATGGACTGCTAGTCTGTAACACATAATTTACCAATTACCATAGGTTAAAATAAAATCAACCACTACAAGGCGTTGATATTTTTCAAATTCTTTACAATACCCTGTTGTTTTATGTCTTTATGACTGACTTAGTGATGCCACTATTAATGTCTCTCATCTCAGTTAAATAAATTCCATTAGTAAAATGTTTAATGTCTTAAAAACTTATTTTGGGGGGTTCAAAACTGATATAATTAGCTTCCAACTGATATAATTAGGTGAATTTCTTGTTATAAAGTGGAGAGAAATTGCCCCTCAAAAAAAAAAAGTGGAGAGAAATTGACCTAAACACATGTTTTCCTACTTTAGCTAGAAGTTTCTATTAATTAAGTTGGTTTCATATCGCAAATGTAAGATTAGAACACAAAACATAGTTATTATGAGATTTAGGAACAAAGAGATGAGGGTAAGGGTTTCATTATGCACTTCTAACACTAGATTTTGTGAGAATTTAAAAAAAGCAGATGGTACAATATACTACCTCCGTTTCATATTAGATGCTACACTTTCTATAATGGGTGTTTCACGATAGATGCTACACTTTCTTTTTTAGGAAATAAATTTTTCTATCTCTCTCCTATCACATGGGTCTACATTTTTCTTTCTCTCTATTTGTCTTCTCTCCAAAAATTGCTTAGGAGTCTATGTTTTAGAAAGTGTAGCATCTAATATGAAACGAAGGTTGTAGATATCCTACAAACAAAGTATCATCGCATTAAAAAAATAGCGAAAATTTGATATCACGATTGGCATACTGGCAGTCGCGAAATTGCATAGTTCATGTAGTGAGCAGAGTCCAATTCTTAGCCCCCAATATGCAGTTTTTTTTTGGCCCATAAAAATGACCAAAAGTTCAAAACCCTAAGAATTGTTAGAAGCATAGACAATAAATTTCCTTTACTAGTAGATTGCACATTACATATGTCATAGCAGTTGAGTTTGACAGCATAATTTTGCAGATTTTGAAGACATGAGTTGTGAGATGATATTTGGTGTGGAACCACCACCTCCAGATGTAGACCCTGCAACAAAGCAACCATGTTATAAACTCTGTAATTATTTACTTTCTTAATTTTATCTTGGCTAAAATTAGCAACATATTACACCTTGATTCTCATGTTAATTTTTTACTGTGTTTTGCCAGGTAAAATCAGTAGAAGACACACTATTCAGAGCTGCTCTTGATATATACTTCTATGATCCGGTCCTAATACATTTTTTTTTTTTAAAGTCAAGGAAAAAGAAGGTTAGGAGACCCTTCGCACGAGGGGAGCTTCAACGTTATCGTTTACAAAGATTGAATGAAGAGCTGAATGAGTACAATTTTCAATACAAAAAGTAGAATCTATAAGGTGGCCAACATTGACAATCCAATCTGCTGCTTTGTTTGCTTTTCGATAGACATGTCAAATAGTCCAAGAAGAAAAGGAGCGAGAGCAGTGGAGGTATTACATGACCATGTAAGAATTATGATGTATCAGCCGTACAATTTGTCATTACCAAATGGGCTTGAATAAAATTATCTGGTAGGCCTTGTTTATTGTGTAAAGAATGAGACAGAAATGTTACCTGTGGAATGTAGGGTAGTAAGTGTTTGATATTTTCTTTGACGTGTTGTGAACATGGCTCTTGGCAAATTCGCCCTAATTATAGTGCAATTAATGAGCCAAATGACAGTGAAAGCACAGTTCCGGGGTCCTCCGAAGAAACCTAGCAAATTAAGTGTTATAAGGAAATTCTAATTTTACTTATACAAGTGTGATATATTTCTTAGGCTATGTTTAGTTCACCTGAAATTCTCTGATCTGAACGTATCTGATCTGATCTGATCTGAACTTATTTTTTTTGATCTGATCTGAACTTATTTTTTCTGATCTAATCGGAACTGATCTGAACTGATCTGATCTGATCTGATCTGAACTTATCTTTTAAAAAACATATTATTACTAATATTATTATTATTTTGTATTTCATTACTAGTATTACTATTACTATCATTTTATTACTATGCACAACTTTCAATAATAATAATTTTATAATAATAATAATATAAATAATATTATAATAATAATAACAATAATAATAATAATAATAATAATAATAATAATAATAATAATAACAATAATAATAATAATAATTATTATTATGTTATCTATATTATTATTATTATTATTGCTATTATTATTATTATTATTATCGCATAATTAGTTTTTTTTTATAAAGAGCACATTAGTATATGAACATAAAATTAAAAATAAAAGACTAAGGACTCTTGGGTCCAATGATATGGCTTCTTACCTTTCACATGGGGTACCAAGGTTCAAATCTTGGTGGAAGCATATATTTCAATATTGTTGTGGGTGGGGGAGGGGGGTTAGGGCTTGTTGGGTCTTTAGGTGAGTGACCCTGTGCGAGGAACGGCGCAGAAAATTCATCATACCACGGAATTCCCGAAAGGGGCCCAAAAAAAATAAAAATAAAAGAACACTCATGTTAAAGGTCCGTTAATAATAAGAATTTAGATAGTTATGAAAAGAACATATAATGATATTAAAAAAAGAACATATACTGAAAGATCATACAAGATCTATTTAAAGAACACATTTTAAAAATAAAAGATAGATGTTATTTTTATATTGATGACATGTTTGGATTTAACTAACAACATGTCTGTATCTTTAGGTCGAAGACGAATTTGATTTAGCCTTGTTTAATTGTATCTTGTTTTTCTTTAATACCTATTGTAGATGCCGTTTGGCCTTCAATTAATGAAATTTCTCTTTCAAAAAAAAAAAACTAACAACATGTTCTTTGTTATATCAATAAATTGTTCTTTGTTATTATAAATAAACCTATAAATATATATAATCATATGCTCTTGAACAAAATGGTTAAATATTCTTCTTATATCGTTGTCTTGTTCTATATAAACTTTGTTTTTAAAGATAAGTTGAAATCCTTTGTAGGGAAAATATTAAACGTGATGACAACACCATTAGGTTATCCCATGCTACTCATGTTTTATATAAACTAGTAATATATAATTTATATTATTCTACCAAAATTATTTTAAAAAATAAACATCATATACTATTGTCATGTTCGTTACATGTACAACATCAAAAAGAACATCACATATCAAAATTATTAATTAGAATAAATATAAAAAGAACACTTACAAACGCCAAAAGAACATTCTTCTTCTTGAACACAAATAGCTTCAAATAATGATATCAATGACATTTATAATAATAGCAACGACATTAATAATAATTACCAATATTAATAAGTACAACAACGACAATAATTTTTTGAACAAATGTACTAGTAAATAGTAATATTAATAGTAATAGTAATTGTATAAAGTAGTAGTAGTAATAATAATAATAATAATAATAATAATAATAATAATAATAATAATAATAATAATAATAATAATAATAATAATAACAACAACAACAATAATAATAATTATTACAATAACAATAATAGCATTAGTAATACTAATAATCATAATAATTATGATGATGATGATAATAATAATAATAATAATAATAATAATAATAATAATAATAATAATAATAATAATAATAATAATAATAATAATAATAATAAGTTTTTAAATATAAGCATAATCTGAACTTATCTGATCTGATCTGATCTGATCTGAACTTATCTGATCTGATTTGATCTGATCTGAACTTATCTGATCTGATCTGAACTTATTTTTTCCGATCCGATCGATGCGGACCGATACGATCGATCCGATCGAAATAAGCAAAAATAAGGTGAACTGAACATAGCCTTAATGTAATCAAAACACTTATTAAATTAAATATTATTAACATGAAACAAATGTCCCATTTTACAACATCAGGCCAACTTGTCCACTTAACTATGCCTTTTCAAAAAAAAACTATGCCTTTTCAAAGTCAAAGTTTATTAACTTTGAATGCATTATTTTAACACCAATATACCAAACATTATCACGTCAGATCTTATTAAATTTGTTCCAATATATAGATTTTAGTCATTAACTTTTCATAATTTTATTAATGCACAATTGAAGATATTAATGGTAAAAGGGATATTCTTAGAAACCCTAAAAATACAATGGGGTAAACTAATAAAAAACGGACAGAGTAATTAGGCGGTAGAGTTTTTTTTATTTATCAAAGCAATAATGAGCCGCATATTTTTCTATCAATTGAGTGATCAACTGATTTAGAACAATAGCTTCCACCATATTTTGCATTACTAACAAATGTAATATTATTTGCCACCTGCTCAATTTTTGCTACATAGGCTAGGTATTAATGATGATAATATGGGAAATGGAGATTTAGTTAGTGGTAGATATGATGATCTGACATTAGTGCATTATTACAGCTATATAATTAAGTTGGCATTTAGGCAATGAGTGTAATTAAGTTATGAACTTCATCATCTTAAGCCAAGTTTACAATCTAGAGAACTTCAAATTAAGAAAATTAAATAATCAACTAACTTGAGAGAGTTCAAAAAAATTATTACTTCCTCTGTTTCTTTTTTAGTTTATTCACTTCACTTAATGGAGGAACCAAGGAGGAAGTACAAATGTATGAGAGAGAAACTAAAAAGGTGGAGAGAGAAACTGAAAAGTATGGGAGAAACTAAAAAGTGAGTTGAAATATTAGAAAGTGGATGACATGTATGGAAAAAGAAGAAAAAATAGATGTGTCATGATACAAAAAATAAAAAAGTAACAGTGTATAAATTAAAAGGAAACTGATAAAAACAGAAAGTACGTAAATTAAAAAGAAAACGGAGAGAGTATAATAAACCATGAATGTTAGTAGAAAAACTAAGCAAAAGTGGACCGACGATGTTTGCCACCATAGATACATATGCCATAAGTAGACAAAGCCAAGATTTTGGTGGTGTCTTCTCTCGGCCCAAATTGGAGCAAGACACCGGTTTCATAAGCTGCAAGTGGTAACCAACATTATGGTTTTTTTTGAAGCTTTTTAAGTTGTTTGCAATAATAGGGAGTTTTAGGGTAAGTGGAGGGACAATATGGGGTTTGAGGGGCCACATGTGGCAACCTCACTTAATCACAAAGTGTTCGAAGTTGAATAGTATTAGAGCATCAAGACTTGGCGAGGAACATAAAATTCATGATAAATCCAAATCAGTAAAGATTTTGGACGACCAACTTCAAACACATATTCCGGGAAGTAAATTAAGTTGTTGATCATCTATTAAAATTAGGGTACACTCTGCCCCATTATGCAACTATCATCAACTCGACAACTGACAAGTGTGTTTCCCAACTTCCACATTTTGATAAATTAGGAAAATATCTTGAGAGAAAGATTTCCTAATTTCCTCCTTGTACCTTTCAACAACAACAAAAAAAATTGCTTCCTAAAAAATATCATACGGGCTTGTTCTCTTCGGCATAAAACAATTGAACTAAACTAAACTGAATTGAACTGAACTGAGCTGAACTGGATTGAACTGAATTGAATTGAACTGAACTGAATTAAATTATAACTAATTAATAGTAATGATTATCATTTAGGAACTGAATTGAACTTAACTGAATTGAACTGAACTGAAAATAAGCTGGGGAGAACAAGCCCTAATTCTTCTATTCATTTGCTTTTTTTTACGATATTCAAGATACAGTGTTAAGAAAACACCACGTAATATATATGGAGAAAGAAAAGGAAGTGTAGGAATTTGTGCCTTGAATCTAGTCAAAATCGGCTTTCCTCGGCTCACCTGACCGGGCGAGATCGTTTGTCTCAGCAGGGGCTTAAAAGCAGGGCGCCCGATTAGATTGGGCGTGGTTACTAAATTACGACGGGGCGACCAACGCCCGACATGAGTCGGGGTGGAAGAATTACCGCCCGATCGGGCGGATGTCGCCCGACCCGATTGGGTGGTGGGCTTTTTTACGCGGGATGGGAGATTCCGAGTCGGGTTATGTCTATATTTAACCTAATTCGTTTTAAGTCGTCATTAGTGTATTATACACATCTGTAATATGAAATTTCTCAATATCAATAAAACTATTCTCTCTCTGCCCGTGGACGTAGCCAACACATCGTTGGTGAACCACATAAATCTGTGTGTTCTTTATTGCTTTTCTGCATTCAATATTTGTTATTTCTCACATCTGTTATAACAGGAAGAATGACCAATATATTGTCAATTACTTTTAGGATTATACATCATTGGACTTGTATGAGGTTAGACTGTCCTCTAGCAAAGGCCTATATATACAGAGTTACAGACCATTAAAGAGCAACACCAATCACCAGCAACAACAACAACAATACAAGGTCAGAATAGATGGATTTTTACTTTAACAAAAGCAAACGAGTAAGTTTTGGGGTAGACTGAGACTATTAATTTGAATGCAAGAGCAATATGGTTTCTTTAATTTTACAAGTTACAATGATGGTATTTTTTTTATGGATTTTACTCTAGAACTCATTACATGATATTGATCTTTAAAAGGCCGGTATTTCATCTATTGATAAAGAGTTGTTCCATTTTGACTTTGATACTATTCACATATTCTACTTTGACTATTTTTTCAATGTATGTATAAGACTTTTTGTTACTATACAAGATGTTGAATTTATCTTGATGCATATTTTCAAAACATCAACTTTTTATAATTTTTTTAGTAACGAATAATTAGAGATTTTAATAGTCAAAGTTGTGCATTGACAAGCGTGCAAGTAAAAAATGGAGCATCTATTAAAGAACGGAAGGAGTATGTCATATCTTTTAGGGTGGATTTTCTCTCCTTTATTTTTTCAACTTATTGGAATTTATTTGAACTTGTATATGAAAAGCCAATCCCTTGCATAAAGTGTACTATAAAACTTTAAAAATAGATTGGGCCTAATACGAAATTACAGGCTTTGGTTACAAATCAAAGGCTTCATTCATTGGCACCAGAGACTAACTCGGAGTTTAAACGGCATCATCTATGAAGCAAATGGGCCTATCCCTCTGCTGTCTAAATTCCTATGGAGCAAATTCAGCCGATATGTCCCATATTGAAGGTTGAGAGTAGGGTTGGTAAAAGTTGACCCAATCCGATAACCCAACCTGAAAATTCCGGGTTTGGGTTGAGATTTCTGACATGAAATAAAAAATGGGTCGACCCAACCCGACCTGAAAATATAATGGATTAGGTTCGGGTTGACTTTTTGAATCTGAAAATAACCCGAATAACATGATTTAGAAGTCGGATTATTTTCAAGTCGGATCAACCTGAAATTAACCCAGACTTTCATAACTTATACAACCTATCTTTTGTTATTCTTATTTGTATTGGGCCAAGCCCATTTCTTGGATCACCTTAATTTCATTTCAGGTCATTGGCCCATACTTTTATAACTTAGCGTGTATAGTCGAATTTCATTCAGGTCTTTTTGGGTTGGTTTCGGGTCAACCCGAAATCGATAAGGCCGGGTTTGGGTTATGATTTTCGACCTAAAATTAGAATCAGTTTGGGTTAGGGTTAAGTGAACTGAAATATAAATCAGGTCAACCTGAAATTGACCCAACCCGACCTGATTGCCAGCCCTAGTTGAGAGCATTTAATACTTCCTTCCCTTTTTATAATTCTACCATTTTGACTTTTGATAGTATCCTCGAATTTTACTTTTACCGTCCTGTATTATTTATACATAAGTGAAAATATAGTCATGTGAAATTTTATTGGATTCATCTTGATATATATTTTCAGAATATATTTAATTTTTTGTTTATTGGTAAGATGAATAACTTTTGGGCTGCCTTTGCATGGGGATTCGACCCAGAGGCCCAACCACTTAGAAGGAGGGGAGAATGGTAAGGAGAAACCGTCCTCCCAATGCCCCTTGATTGGTTTTATACTTTTATTCAAACCCTCGACCTTGAGGTCATAGGTGGAGTCTCCACTAAATGAGTCAAGCCAAAATGTTGCAGTTTTGTTCGATTAATGACAATACTGTAATTTAAAAAGTCAGATCAATTTTGACGATATCACAGACACAGTTCACAACCTTTGCCTTTTCTATACAATGAGTAAAGTACATATTATGGTCATTTATGTGCTATACTGCTATTCTTATAAAATGGGCACATGTACATTTCCTATTTTGTTTTAGGCAAAACTTTAGTACTAACAACTTGCCCATTGAGTCAATAAATACTGTAATACAATTGGCTCAAACTAGACTACAAAATACAAATCCATGTTTAACGACACCTCATGTCTACATTAAGAGTTGGACCATGCAAGGCCTCTCAAAGCATTCAATTCAATTAATATTGTGAGCCCAAACACTATAAGTTGAGTTAGCATCAAACCACGAAAAAACAAATTTGGGGACCTAAATTTGAAGAAGTGCCAAAAATGAATATGACAACTAACTAGTACGACTGCATTTAGTTAATGAAAATAGTCCTTTTTAGACAAACATGGCCGCTAAATCATGAACTTTTTCTAAGAAATAAATTGGTACACCTTTAAATCTAAAGTTAGACACTGCATCATTGTATAGGCTATGCTATGTGCTATAACATAGTACTTGGTTTTTGGTCCAACCTAATACTCCCTCCATGTATTTTTAATTGCTACATTTACTTTAGCACACAGACCAAGGAAATATGTTGGGACCATTGAAAAGTAGAGCAATAAAGCATAAAATAGTTGTCTTTTTGTATAATGAAGACAAAAATAAGAGTATAAAGGTAAATAATATATGGGTACCATAGAGGTGGGCATGGGGCCGGGCCAGCACGCGGGTCGACCCGTCCCGGCACGGTTTGGGCCCGGCCCAGCACGAGCCCGCTCAAGGCCCGGCCCGGCACGTTGTTCATTCCGTGGGTCGTGCGCTTGACACGGTCAAGAAATTTTATTTTAGGCCCGCACCGACACGAGCCCGCATATATGGCCGTGGGCCGAACGCCCCTTTTCTTTGTTTTTTAGCCTAAAACTTCCAAGAATCCTTAAAAAATAACATAAAACACACGCCAGAGCCCGCGGGGAGGCACGAGCCCGCCCGCGCAGCCCGGGTCGGGGACAAAATCTAGAAATTTTAGGCCCAAGACGGCCGCTATTCACGGGCTCGGCCCGGCCCGACCCGCCATTTCCTCAAGCCTGTGGGTCGAGCCCATGCCCAGGTCTACCACATACTAAAAGTAGAAATATTAGGCAAATGTAGCAACTAAAAAAAGACATGTCTAAATGGTAAAATGTAGCAACTAAAAAAAGACGGAGGGAGTAACTTATGCACCATCATTCATATGAATTGCACCATCTACATTAGTGGTGTCAATTCGTTAACTGGATTCGCTTACAGTTCAAACCAAACCAATTCGATTGACTTCAACTCAGTTAATTCAGTTCATTTTTTCGAGATTAATTGATTTAGTTTAAACTTTTTCGGTTTCAGTTTCAATCCATACAGCTAATTCAATTTTCAGTTAAGTTCAGTTCAGTTTACAGATGTCTTTTGGTTTGACCCATACAGCTTTGGTTTAATAGTTGACTTTTTACCTAATACTATCAATTAAAC
Source organism: Beta lomatogona (assembly GCA_947646795.1). NCBI lineage: Eukaryota > Viridiplantae > Streptophyta > Magnoliopsida > Caryophyllales > Amaranthaceae > Beta > Beta lomatogona. The sequence continues at coordinate 462,527 of CANSNZ010001311.1, forward strand.
AGTTATTTTCAGTTCGGATTCAGTTAGTTTCAGTTTCTTAGGTAAACCCGCATCGACTCGGGTGAAACTTGATATCGGTTATGCCATGTACAACTTTTCCCTTCGGGTCTCGCTTCGGGTCAAGCCATTATCCATTGCAGGGAATTTCAACTCAGTTGAACTTTTGTCACATCGGTTAAACTTGTCGAAAACAACGATAGCACCAAGAGACGTATCTATATTTGTCTACAAAAGCGCATTTTGAAGTTGCTATATTTTCTGTAAAATTACTTTATTAAAGTTTCAACATTTGGCTGATATTGAAAAATTCAATTTCAAATTCTTCATTATTCTATAGTTTTCCAATGTGTAACTATCAATGATGAATTGGTGATTGGTTGTGGTCAAAGATTAAGATGATGATTGAAAATGATGCATTAGTTTATAAATCAGTTCATATAAGTGGTTAATCATTAGGCTAATCGTCTTCCAGTGTATAATGGAATTTGAAACAAAAAACATCTACTTAAATAATCCAAGTATTTATTATTGTACATAATGAATGTGCCAATGGTAGCTGCTAAGCTAATTCAAAATAACAATACGATAATTGAGTTAATCGTCTTTATGTGAAATGCATTTTGAAACATAAAACATATGATTGAACTAATATGTAGTTATTGGATTAGATGGATGTATAAATATAAGTCATTAAGTTGATTCAACATAACTATATTATATTTAACTTAGTCATGTTTAATTTCAACTAGTTTTGAAACTAAAATATCTAATTGAATTAGAATAAGTTGTTGTCGGATGAGATTAATGAACAGACCAATGTAAGTCGATAAACTAATTCAAGATAACAATCATTTATCTGAGTTTAATAATCTTTAAGTTAAATTCATTTCATAACTAAAACATCTAATTCAATTGATGCAAGTTGTCATGGGATGAGATATATAATTGTACCATCAATCAGTGACTTATAATAAGTTGATAGAATCATACAAAGTATCAATCCTGCATTCAAGTTAATAGTATTTAATTAAGTTAAATCAATTTCAAAACTGTAAACATGTTATTGAATTAGATTAATATGTGTCAATATAAGTCGATAAGTTTGTTAAGGATAACAATACTCCATTCCAGTTAATCGTCATTAAGCTATATTCACTTTCAAACTCAAAACATCTACTTGAATCGAAACAATTTGTTATCCAATAAGAACAATGAAAGACTTATAACTATACACTTATATTATATAAATATAATAATAATCTTTGATGTATTCTCTTAACTTTCACACATGTGAGTATAAACTAATAAATGATCAAGGTGATGATGATTTATAATGGTGAATGATCATAATTTAGTGATGATGATGATTAAAGTCGATAAACACAAGCTAATATAATACGAGTATAATGTGCCAAAATCAGTGTAGTTGGGTAATCATTAGGCTAAACTAGATCAGTATACTGTGCAGATATATGTATTGCATTTTGAGTATATATTAATGTATAGAATAGTGTATAGATCAAAGTATTGAATTTCGAATATAGATTAGTATAAACACAAGTTAATACGAATTGATTAGTGTATAGAATAGTTAATGTGAGTGGGTAATCATAAAAGAAACTCTCTCCTCTCTTTCATAATATATTAATTATTAGTATTAAATTTTTTATAAATGTATCAATTGCAATATTTTGAAATATCATATTATTAGAAAATTAATTTTAGATGGTACCAACTTATGAATAGTTATAAAGGAATGATATAGTATACATTTAGTAAATGATGAAATTAATATATTTAAATGATTTTGTAGATATAAAATAATAATTGAATTTTAGTGAGATATAAAAGTGAGGAGGCACATGTAGGGGTGTTAATGAGCCTGGGTGGCTCGCAAACTATTCGAGCTCGGCTCGGTCAAAGTTCGGTCAAAGCTCGACTCGAGGGGACTCGGCTCGAGTTCGAGATTGGCTCGAGACCATAACGAGCTGAGCCTAAGCCTCCTTAAGTTCGGCTCGAGAGTTCGTGAGCAAGCTCAAAAATATTTTAGATAGTCTTTATGTAAAAAAGTAATGTCCCACATCGATAAAAAAATGTGAAGACCAACCTTCTTTTCCCTATATAATCTTATTACCCTTTAAGTCTTTAACTATACTTATTGTTTGATTTGTCTTATTTTATAATGTTGGACAATCATTAAATATGCAAGACCCAAAAATTTGAACTTAATATAAAATTAATTATTCTACTAAAATTCCATCACTTTAAATTATTTGTGTAAACATATTGGAAAAAATGATAACACTGCTAGCAAACCTTACATATTATACACATTTGGCATGATGGGCTGGTAGTACGTATTCTAACATGCAGCGTTTATTTTGTTGGGTTTAACAAATCCCACATCGGTGAGCAATGAAAGCTAGAGCATTACAGTGCCTTTGGGGTGATATTATTTTCAGATTACAAAAGTCCCACATCTAAGCTATAACAAGTGCAATAAGAAATCAACTCTTTAAATATGGGTGTACATGGAGGCTTGATATTTGTGGAAGTTGTGCCTAATTTATTTAATGGGCCGAACTCTTCTTGGGCATCTGCAACCCTTGACTTAATTAATTGAGTTTGACAAGATTTAGTTGGGTTTTAGAATTTTTCAAGCCTGATTTATCTAAGTTCAATCTATTTCTATTTTTATTATTTGTAAGTTTAAGTTTTGAGTCGAGCCTCGAGCCGAGCTCGGGTTAGGTTGTCTCGAGCTCCAAACGAGCTCAAATTTTTGAGCTCGAACCGAGCTTGTCCTTGACAATCTTCGAGCCGAGCCGAGCCGAGCCGAGCTTGGACATGTTCGGTTTTGGTTCGGCTCGTTAACACCCCTAGGCACATGTGAAACATGTTTCAAATTGTAGTTCTTTAAATTGATTGCACTTCATTCTAGTTTAACATTGAAAGACAAGAAAAATTATACTGGACCTTGGTTCATTGTTTAAAAAACTTTTTCACACAAAGTTAGAATACACATAGAAGTGAAGAGGCGTGAGAGGATAAGTTATACTGTACATATGATATACACAATATAGGCTTGGACTAATAAATCAAAGTCAAAGTATAACAATGAACAAGGCCAAGGTCTAATATAATACAAATTTAAAAAAAATTACGAAATTAGGTGTTATATTTTGAAACAGTTCAGTTTGAGACAATTTTATTCTCTACAGTTTAATACTTTTTTATTCAGTTTGATGTTCAGTTCAGAACAGTTTTATACAATTCAGTTTAAAACAGTTTTATTCAGTTCAGTTAAAAACAGTTATATTCAGTTTGATTCAGGTCAGTTAAAAACAGTTTGAAACAGTTTTCAATTAAATTCAGTTCATTTTCAGTTCAGTTCAGTTTAAATCGGTTTTCCGTGCAGTTAATTTCAATTTAGTTTGTTTTTGGTTCAGTTTCAGTTCAGTTAATTGCAGTTTACTTTAATTTGATTGACTTATCGGTTTTTAACTTTTCAGTTATGGGTCAATTCAGTTCAGTTTATTCAGTTCAGTTGGTTATCAATTTGCAGTTTAACCATCGGTTTTCAACCAAACTGACAGCGCTAATCTACATCTACATTTTTTTGGTAGGTTTACGTCTTTAGTAAATTTTGTTGTAGTTAGAAGATATTTCAACTTATAAGCAAGGTTACATGTTTTATCCTTATCAACTGTAGTTCTTAAAGGATGGATTTCTCTTATCTTTCTCCTTATCTCATTCCCAAAGGTTTAGCCTTCAAAATTTTGTTATGCTTCTCTCTCTCCACAAATTTTTTTTTTTTTTTTTTTTTTTTTTTTGTGGAAGGGAGCAAAGAATTTAATGAAGTTTGTACGAGAGAGACAGGAAAGCATTTTGTTGGGTATCTATACTTGTCAACAAATATTGCATTAAGATGGAGACATAAGCAAGCTGTCAAAAATGGGCCAGATACCCTAAAATGGTTTTAAGCAACTGTATCATAGAAGCCCAATTAATCGGATGGGAATTTTCCAATTATAAGAGCACCTTTTTTAAAACACTATTCAATTGTGACTATTTTACATACACCTATTGTATTAAAAAAAAAAAAATTTTAAAAACATTTTGAAGATAGAATGAGAATTATGGGTTTCAATATATGTTCATCTTCAACTTATATTTATAGAATTTACGTGAATTGAACTTATTGCTTTAATTATTAAAGTAATTTTTGGTGTAGTTAGAAGATATTTCAACTTATAAGCAAGGTTACATGTTTTTATCCTTATCAACTGTAGTTCTTAAAGGATGGATTTCTCTTATCTTTCTCCTTATCTCATTCCCAAAGGTCTAGCCATCAAAAGTTTATTTGAGTTTTTTTTAGGCTTCCTTTCTAACCGGGCCAGTGGTAAGATGAATTTTCCTCCGCTACGCTCGCATGCGTCACTCACCTGCAGGCCCAATGCCCCCAAACCCCCTCCCCCAACAATATTGAAATTTTGCTTCCACCAAGATTTGGACCTTGGTCTTCCATGTGGGAGATAGGAAGCCATACCATTAGACCCAAGTGTCCTTGGTAAATTTTATTTGAGTTTACTAGCAACTTATGAGGAGTTCTTTTTGTCTAGTATAGTACTATAGTCCTTCTTTACCCTATTCATTACAAAAATAAACCAATTATTTGTTGCATAATCGGGAAAATTATACTCTTTGACTGTTCCTAAATAATTAGGCATATCTATTCCAAGACAGTTTTTGAAATTTTGAGTTAAAAATATTATAGTAAATATATTTTACTTTTTCATGCATATTCTTCTGTGCGTAGCGTAATATCACTAGCACATTATGTGATGTGGATCACAAACAATGCATAAAATGGGATCACTAATTACACATATATAGAGTTACTAATAAGCATTAGTGGGATTATTAAATTGATCTAGACTGCTCTTGCAAAAGGTGATATAAAAAATCTAATCATATTAAATGTAAAAAGTGATTTGTTTATATATATATCAATCTAAAACAAATATGCAGTTTATAATATTATGGTAATGTGACGGGTAATAATCTCATATTGGAGTAATCCAGATGCAGAATATTTTGGTAATGTGTTTTTTTACTCACCAAAGAAGTGGCATGGTGTCTTACCTTACCAGTTACCATCCCTAGCTTGTCCCAATTCGTACGTCAAAATTTCCTTCTGGCTTTTAGTAGTGTTTATTAAACTTCAATGGTCTAATACTCAAATATTATCATATGCTAAAATCGTCGGTTTCAAAAATGTTATGGAAAATAGAGTAGAAGCTAGGACCCAATCATGAATAATGTATGATGAATAAGACAAAGACACTAAATTTACACTCTAGAAGTAGAGTACATATTTGGAAAATATTCATATTTATTACCTGACTCATGTACTTTGGTTTATTTATTGAACTACATACTGTATTCACTTTTGTGGGGTAAACGAATATTGTAAATTACAATTTACAGCTTAAGAAAAAGGAGCCATTATTTCGTTGATTGAAAACTTCAAGACTTAAAAAAAAAAAAAAAAAAAAGTTTATATAAGGATATTCTTAGTTACAAAGAATAGTAGTTATTTTTTGTTCAAACTTCAAACTGATGCACATTACTATACAAGGAAACCATCCTTCACTCCATATTGATTTTCAATGTAGGAAAATCCCTATCGAACTGGTATCGCTTGCAAGTATAAGTATAACCAGCCAAGTTTGCAGGTTAGACTCCTTGGGAGGGAGGGAGGATGGTAAAGGAACTCTCTCCCACAAAGAGCCCTTAGTAGGGTTTGATCCCATGACCTTGAAGCCATGAGGCCAAACTTTTATCACTAGGATAAGCCTTACTTGGTAGAAGATAATAGACTTTATTGGAGCCTCTCATGTATAAGTATAAGCCTTGGGCTTATATTAGGTAGTATCATGTATAGTTTGTATTGATTATTGACAGTAAGTTTATTGACAGTAAGCCTCTTCTTCTTGTCAGTAGGAACGTTGATGGTACCATCAACAAAACCGAATTTTCGGCGGGCTTTCAAAGAAAGAGTAATAGATCGAGACCAGGCCACGTAATTATCACCGGTGAGCATCACGTGAGTGATGAGATTGCCAGGCTGATCTCCAGATCCAAGGTAGAAAGGAGAAGTAACATCAATACGACCTTCATCGCCCATGATCGGAAAACGCAAACCACGCTGGTGGGGCGAGATTCCAGCAAAAAAAAAAATTTACCAGATTAGGGAAGAGTTATACTGCAGGAGGAAAGCTCTGATACCATGTCATAAATAGGTATTTAGGTTTAAAGTGTTTTTCTAGTTTATATTGATTATTGACAGTAAGTTATATACAACCTATTACTCACATGCTCAAGCCCAAACTATACATGATACTACCTAATATAAGCCCAAGGCTTATACTTATACATGAGAGGCTCCAATAGACTTGTAGCATTTTCTTTTCTATAAGTTTCCCTCTACGTACTTCCCCACAATTCTGCAATATCATCAGTTTTATGATATAAATTGACGAAATTATGCTATATTACATAAGTATTTTATATAGGCATCTATATGATTTATTCAAGCATTGTCAATCCTTAGATAGATTCAAATATGAAATAAAAAAACTTCACCCTTCTTTCTACTTCGTGATGCTCAACTACAATACAAATAAACTAGAACCATTGTAAAATTTTCACACAATGCAAAAATACAAAATAATAGGAAAATTGTCCAATGAATAGAAATTATATATCCAACTAGAAATAGGAAAGACACTATTGCTTTATAAAAATGTATAGAATATAATAGAAATTATATATTCAACTAGAAATAGGAAAGACACTATTGCTTTAGTATAAAAATGTAGAGAATATAATATTGTTGGTCAAATAGGGACAAACAAGTCCTTCTAGTTTCAGAATTGAGTTGAAAAAAAAAATTATGGGCTTCTATTGTTACAACTTACAATGCAACAACATACTATAATGTGCTTTACCCCACATATATGACATGTAACATCTAACAAAGAAGTCGATTGATCATGTTCATGCATGAATAATATCAAGATGGCAAATTTATGTCAAACCAATAATGGCTTATCGCAATTCCATTCGCCAAGTGTAGGGAAATCCAATCAATTCGCTAGTGCTTTAGGCTAGGTTAGTATAGGCTATAGCTATGAGTGGTATGATGCAAATGTGTGAGATCTGACTTTTAAAGTAAATAATTTCTGATCAGCTAGCATGTGAGTTAAAAGGCTATGATTGTGAGTTCAGTGGAGTAATCTTGAAATGTTGGGTTCTCTGTTACATCCCTCTCCTATCTATCTATCTATCTATCTATCTCTCTCAGGCTATGTTTAGTTCACCTGAAATTTTCTGATCTGAACTTATCTCGATCCGATCCGATCCGATCCGATCTCGAACTTATTTTTTCCGATCCGATCCGATCGAACTTATTTTTTTCTCGATCCGATCCGATCGATTCGATCCGAACCGATCCGATCGATCCGATCCGATCCGATCGATCCGATCGATCCGATCCGATCTTATCTTATCTTATCTTTTAAAAAACATATTATTACTAATGTTATTATTACTTTGTATTTCATTACTAGTATTACTATTATTATCATTTTATTAGTATGCACAACTTTCAATAATAATAATAATAATAATAATAATAATAATAATAATAATAATAATAATAATAATAATATTATAATAATAATAATGATAATAACAATAATAATAATAATAATAAAAACAATAATAATAATAATAATAATAATAATTATTATTATTATTATTATTATTATTATTATTATTATTATTATTATAGCATAATTAGTTTTTTTTTTTTTTGAAAAAGAGCACATTAATATATGAACACACAATTACAAAATAAAACATATAATGATATTAAAAAAAGAACATATACTTGAAAGAAGCATACAAGATCTATTTAAAGAACACATTTTAAAAATAAAAGATAGTTTTTATTTTTATATTGATGACATGTTTGGATCTAACTAACAACATGTTATTTGTTATATTAATAAATTGTTCTTTTTTATCATAAATAAACCTATAAATATATATAATCATATGATCTTGAACAAAATGGTTAAATATTCTTCTTATATCGTTGTCTTGTTCTATATAAACTTTGTTTTTAAAGATAAGTTGAAATCCTTTGTAGGAAAAATTTTAAACGTGATGACAACACCATTAGGTTATCCCATACTACTCATATTTTATATAAACTAGTAATATATAATTTATATTATTCTACCAAAATTCTTTTAAAAAATAAACATCATATACTATTGTCATGTTCGTTACATGTACAACATCAAAAAGAACATCACATATTAAAATTATTAATTAGAATAAATATAAAAAAGAACACTTATAAATGCCAAAAGAATATCCTTCTTCTTGAACACAAATAGCTTCAAATAGTGATATCAATGACTAATAATAGCAACGACATTAATAATAATTACCAATATTAATATTTAATAATTACAACAAGGACAATAATAATAATCTTTTTGACAAATGTACTAGTAAATAGTAATATTAATAGTAATAGTAATTGTATAAAGTAGTAGTAGTAGTAATAATAATAATAATAATAATAATAATAATAATAATAATAATAATAATAATAATAATAATAATGATAATAATAATAATAATAACAACAATAATAATTATTACAATAACAATAATAGCATTAGTAATACTAATAATCATAATAATCATGATGATAATAATAATAAGTTTTTAAATATAAGCATAATCTGAACTTATCGATCGATCGAACTTATCTCGATCCGAACTTATCCGATCCGATCCGATCGATCCCGAACTTATTTTTTCCGATCCGATCGATTCGAACTTATTTTTTTCGATCGATCCGATCGATCCGATCCGTCCTGATTCGATCCGATCGATCGATCGAAATAAGCAAAAATAAGGTGAACTGAACATAGCCTCAATTACCTATTTTGAATTATTCTGATTTAACTTCTGTTTGGTCTTTAAATGGAAATAGATTTGGTTACAAACCTAATTAAGTATGATTACATTTTAAGCTATGTTAATGAAAGTTAGTTGAGCTGTAACAATCATTTCTACATGACAAGTTATACTTCAAAGTTTTAGAACTGTTTTTGCTAACTAAGGATAATGGGTTGATAAGCCGATTAGATTCTACCTGTCCAGCTGGCGGCTGCACCTACTTTTATTTTAGAAAATGAGAGATGTTTTTCTGTTCTAACTATTCACTTGATCTTAGAATGAAAGGAAGATTCTCATTCTCAGTATTTTTACCTTTTCTATAGGCAGGTAAGAAGTAGTCCTATAAAGTTGGGGGAATAATGGGAAAACCAATACTATACTATTTGCTAGGGGTGAGATTCAATCCAGGACTTTTGGGATCTGAGCTGATGCCTATACCACAAGGCTAACACATGCTGCTCATGCTAATTATTTTTACTTTAATAATTAATACAAAACAGCCAACTAATTTGTCTTATTTTGAACTATTATTAGCGTCTTAATATTTGATTATATTAAAATAAGTTTCAACAGACTCAAATAAATTTTTAATTAATATCATTGATGATTGAACTTATCAAAGAGGGGTAAAGAGTTGTAGATAACAATCATGGGACCAAAGTTATGCAGCAAAAACAATCAAAAATGGGAAATTCAAACTTGGGCGCACAAGTCGTGGCAGGCCAAAAATACAAGGGCCCATGCATACTAATAAATCTATAGCAGGTAGCGTGACAATGAGCATGGCATGTAAAAAGCTTAAGCTGACCCATTCATTCCATAATTTTTATCACAACTAGTAGACTAGTATAGTACTACATTATACCAAAACAAAAGTCATCATTACAAATTCTCTCTTACTTAGAGACAAAAAACACATGGAATTTCAATTAATTAACACCAAACTTTCTGCTATATAGCCCCCCTCAATAATCCACAATTGGGCCCCCACTTGTTTTTCACCTTTATTTTGGGCTTTCACTTTTTTTTCTTTTTCTTCAGCTTCCACTTCTGTTTTATTATTTCCATACAACCCATGACAGCAGCACCTGCCCTTTTCAGCTCACCCACATGCCCTTCACATGACACCTGCTTTACTAAAATAAATTAAAAAAACTAAAAAAAAATCTCCTAATTGATTGCTTTACATCTTTTTTTTCTAAAAGAAACAAAAAGATAAAGAGAGAAATTATTTATAAAAAAAAAAAAAAAAAGTGACCGTTAGATTTGCCTGGGTTTCAGCTGAGCCTACATTCTCAAATCTAAGTCCACAATTCCATAAAAATTACCACAAAAAAACATGGCCGACGAAAACTTAGAAATTAAGTGAAATAAATTACTCCTAATAATAACCTCTAATTAAATAATAAACACCTAATTGGTGGGGGCCCCTTTTTTTGGCTAGTGGAGGAGATAAACAAACGGAAAAAGCGCGCCAAAAGCTGTTCTCTATCCCACTATTTCCAAATGTTTCTCTTTTCCCGCGCTATTAAAAAACTAACTTCCTACGAGGTGCTTGTAGTCCCATACTTTCCCCAGCAAAGGTAGCGAGATCTCGGATTGTCTCGCCGACGAGATCCTTGAATATCAACCGCTCGATGTCGAGCACCACCTCCGACATCTCCATCGGACAATCGGCCCACCCGGTTATCGAATCCCCGGCTAAATCCTTCTTCAACACCCCGCTTATGACCTCGAGGAGGTCCTCGGAGGGGCCCCGCTCTCGGATTTTTTGGAACTCTGACCAAATTTGCTCCAATGGCGGTCTCCCGGAGGTTGAATCCGTTATCAAAACCGCTTTCCAAGGGGGTAATTCTCGATTCCGATCGAGGATTTCGTTGACGGTATCAAAGATGAGCTTCCTTTGAAGAATTGAAGCTTTGGACTTGTCTTTACTGCCTCTAATTGAGCTTTGCTTCTCTAATAATTGGAATAAGTTATTGTCATCTGGGAGGTAATTTGATGCTCTGAGTACCTCTGAAACATAGCTGAATTCTGAATCGTCTGATGAATACATGTCATGATCAAGCTTTGATAATTGGATTATTGATGATGGGCTCCACAACAGTTCATCTTCCAAGTCCATAACTACTTGATCTGGTAATCAGAAATGAAGAGATTATTATTATTTTTAAGTCAGGGAAGGAGACAGTTCTTAGTACCAAAAAGAAATTCATATGATTAAACACACAAAAAAAGGACTAGATTTAGGATTTCTCTTATACATAAGCCTCATAAATTGAATGCGACAGTTACTAATGTCAGTGGGAAGAAACTTAAACAGAAAATCTTCATCAGCCATTATTACTCCTCAACTACTTTACACAGAACATTCATCTTAGTAGTTTTTAGTCTCATTTATGACCCATTTAATACAGGTCTAATGTATATCCCACACACGTATACATAGATCTGGCAAATAGGAGATATACACATATGCAGCCCTACTATATGAAGATAAAGCCTAACAGTCACAAATTAAGCAATAACTAAGTATTAGTAACACCAGTCGACACGTTCTTCTTGTCGTAGATCTCTAATAGGAAAATCAAAACTAAAAATCCTGCTTGATGTCAATACTCGAGTAATTTATCTAGTAATTACAATATTAATAACTAGTCTTATATGCACACGATGCGTGCGAAAATATATAGAAATAAAGCTCAATTGCCTAATAACATGTATAAAAAATTGTTCACAACGTTCACTGTATTTTTTCTTTTGTTTTTTAATAACCAATAAATTAGAGATAATGTAAATAGTTTTTGTTAATTGAGATTATAACGGTAAAAGAGGGCAGATTTGTTTTTTTGTTGGTTGAGGATATAATAGAGATACGTCCAAAAAACAGTAAGAAGTATTAAAACTTATCTGAACTTTTTATTTTATATAAGTCAAAATAAAGTGAAAAAGACACTATGTTTTACCACAATTAGTCAAAATGGGGTTGGAAGATTGCAATAAAAACAAGGCTTACAGTTAAAATTCATAAATGAGTAATTAATAAAATCTTGACCAAAAACTAATGTACAATAATCCTGCTTTCATAATAAGTAGTGGTCAATCGTCATCAAGGATCCAGATGGGGATAGAAAGAGAGGAGAGAGAAAGATAGCAACCCACGACCCACGTGATGGCTGAGCTGATCATGTGTGGGTTTAAGGCTCCCCTGCTACTTTAATTTTCCCCAGAAACAACCCCACTGGTCACTTATCTGAGCTAACATGAGATGAGCCACTTCTCTTCCCTCATTGGTTTGTTTTACTAGATTGAATTGGCTCACTTTTATTGCCAGTCTGTATTTTATGCATTTTCACAAATTTTATTCTTAACTTCACTCTTGAAGTTAGCACTCTCATCAATCTCTTCTTAATGTTTATTCAATTAACCTTAATTATAATCATTAACTTACTAATCAACACGACAATAACATCAATATCAATGTTAAACCAATTGACCCTCCTCAAACTCTTAAAGGGGATGCATCAGGTGACGTTACATAGTTTCTATCCAATTGGCCTTCAATGCTACAAAATAACCATGTGCAAGCTGCATATAATTTCATCATCACAAAAACTTGTAATGCAATGCGCCACAAAACAAAAAAAAAATCTATTTTTTTAAGGTAAGATGAAGGGGCGCACTCGAGGGGATAAGGAAAATTCCTTAAATGAATCCCATGAAGTCTGATCCCTAAACCTTAGGGATACGAGGTAGGAAGTGATGCCACTACTCCACCACCTCAACTTTAAACGAAAAACTTGTATAAAAGCCGTTTATTGCATACAAGATTTAGTCACCCCAAAATGCAGAATAATCATCCACGTATTGAATCATTTTTATGTCAATGAGGTTGGGTACTTATATTGTATGCAATGACTTGCTCTCTTTGAATTAATGAACGTTAACATAATTTCACGTCAAAAAAGAAAAAATATATTTTATACAATACACCTGATCTACACAGACCTATTAATTAATCATTAATCTTTCCCCTCTATTATAATACTATCAACCACACCCTTCCTCAAGGATATAATTACAAGGATCTAATATTAGATCACAAATACTAGTAACTAGGAGAAATTATATAAAACTTGCATGTGTATCGATAATCAAACCTCTAACATGTTCATTCCTTTTCATGATAAGATTCTTTTGTTTAGTAATAATGACGTTATAATCTAGTGACTAGTGAAGGACATCCAACCAAACCGATTGTACATTACTAGTTCAAATCACACAAAATGTCGAAAAATTGTAATTTTTTTCATAAAATCGATAGTACATATTTCAGTAGGGACCGTCGTAGTACCATATGTGATTATTTGGGTTTTCATAACATGTTCATCACATATTCAGTAGTCAGTACTTTTTTTTTTTTTTTTTTTTTTTTTTGAGGGGAAACAGTAGTCAGTACTCAGTACTAGATCAGTGGTTGTTAGCAGGACAAGTGAGTAGAGTACATGATTTGATTTTACAAGCAGATTTTGAAAACCTCAATCTTACGTTAAAATCATGAGTACGTTAAATTTAGTGAATAAATATGTAGTATAACAGCTATGAAACGTCATGATCAAAAAGTCAAAAAACATAATGTGAGGTAATTTACCTTTGAAATCAATGGTACGTTTCTTTACAGGTGAAGGTGAGTCATCTTCTTTGTAAAAAGATGAGTCAAGCACCGATACTGGACTCGGTTGCTGCAACTCAGCCGAGTTCGAGTTTGAGTTCGAGTTTGAGTTCGAGTTTGCAGTTATCTCTGCTATGCTGTGTAGTAGTTTATCACACCTCTCTAGTAGATTCCTTCCATCTCTGTATTCCTCTACTCTCCATCTCTGCTCAGAAAACAAAAATCAATTAATCATGATTAATTAAGTGTAATTAAAGAATTAATTGTGAAAATGAACAATTGTTAAATTTGAATTAAGTGTAAGTACCTCATTGTCGGTATGTGAGGAAGTACTGAAGCTGCTTTCAGAAATAGTAGTAGATGCTTCATCCTCAGCAAATGCAGGACCACTGAGGATTCTCTCACTCTGACAAACCTCAACCGTTGATCTCCGATTACGAGGTGATCGATTCACCGTCTGATCACACCGCCTTGTCGTCGTCATCTTCGGAGATTGAACTGGAGAATGTGATGAAACTCTACTACTACTACTCATCATCGTCGTTGTCATTTCATTGCTTCTCCTCTGCGTTTCGACGCTTAACGGACCGCCTTTTCGTCGAACCACAGGACTCGAGGTTCGATTCTCACCCCTCCCCGGCGATCTCATCGGACTTCTCGCCGGCCTCTCTCTCCTCGGACTATCGCCGGAGGAAGAGTTGTTATTCATATTTCGCCGGCGATTATTCGCCGGAGATCTTGCTGGCCTCATTAAAACCACCGGAGATTCTTCCTCCGATGAGAATCTCCGGTGATGACGAGAATAATTTGAGGTGGCGGAAGTTGTGGAGGAATGTAAAAGTCCTTTCAGCTGAAGTGCTTCTAGAATGTGCTTCAGAGTTTCTAAATCTTTCGAAGGCTCATCGATTCCTCTCATTCTTAACCTCCTCTCGATTTCTCCGTAAATCGTCACCGCTTGATGTTGTTCTTGTTGTTGTTTCGCCGGAAGTTCTGCCGGAAAAAAATCAGCAGTGTTATAGTAGCTCTTTTTTCCACCATTAATCTTCGCTGATTATTGTTACTACTCTGATTCTTCACCTTCTGTATATTACTCTTTCCTCCATAACCATAACCATAACCGTTATTGCTGTTATTCTGGTTTCTGGTTATGGCAGAAATTTGATCCGATTTTCTCTCTCCAATAACTTCATTTTTGGTAGTTACAGGAGAGAGAAAGCTCGGAGTATCAAAAAAACCGATAATCTCTCGATCGCGACTCCGACGCCGATCTACGAAGCTCAACCTTCTTCTCCGGCTCGTTGCTAGAAGAGCTCGGCAGCTGTTCGAGTCCCATGAGACGAGCTATAACGCTCGGAGACTGTCGCTGATTGTCTCTTCCGTCGTCAGCCGCGGCGCCGGAGGTAGAGACGGTGTTGATTCGGATCTCTCGCGGTCGAAGACCGCCTTTAGCGTCGGTAATTGCTCGGCTATCAAGCGAGAGTCTCGGAGCTTCTCGGTTGAACTTCCATGGCGATTTCACCGACTCCATTGAAGTGGAGTTTACAGTTGCAGTAGCAGCAGCAGAAGCAGAAGGAGGAGTTTCTGGCGCTGGTGATCGAACCTCCGGTTGAAGCTTCGGTTTCTCGAATTCCATCGATATCGCCGGAGATCCGACGGCTGAGATTGATTCCGATGCTGAATCTCCACCCTAATTGATCAAATCATGTGATTTCAAATTCAAATTCAAATCAAATCAAACATTAAACTCAATGAATTCTGAAGAGAATGAAAAATATACCGTAGAAGAGAGAGCAGGAGGAAGACGTTTAGGATAGAGACGTTTTCCGGAGATAATTTGAGAACGATCAAAGATATTGAAGAAACCAGCCATACAACCTCCCATATGTTTCTCAATTTGTTTCTCTAAGTTTTGGTCATGTATTGTTATTCCAGTTGTTGTCGTCATTTTTCTCTCTCTTTTTTTTTCTCTCTCCTCCTTCAAATTGAACAAACCTTTCACCTTAAGTTTGCAGGAATCAAACCACCATTGATTTTTCTTTCTTCTTCACATTCTCTCTCTAAAACAAAGGTGCACTCTCTCTATTTCTCTATCTCTCTTTCACTCTGTTTAGTGTTTTTGGTTTTCAGATTTTCACGGCTTTATCGTTAACTCCCGCTTTTCAAGTCTTTTAAAGGGTCTTACGAGGTGAGGCTTTGAGGGAAATTCCTACAATGCCCTTTTTGTGCAAAACGGAAGATATGCTATGGAATATTGGAAATTTGGAACGTAGTATGTATTACGGCCTACAGGGTCTTCTATTGAACTCAATTTTGTTTATCTTAACTTATTAGACATTATTAGACCTTATGAGAACTTATATGAATTTATTAGACATTATTAATCATTATTAGACCTTATAAAGATTCATTAAACCTTATTTTGGGCTTGTTTAATTCACCTTATTTTCAGTCCTTATTAGAAAAATAAGTTCAGATTAGGTCTAATAGAGATGAATAAAGTCTAATAAGTTCATATAAGTTCTGATAATTTTACTTCAACAAAAATAAGGTAAGACACTCTCATATCATAAGGGTGTGTTCTCTTCAACTTATAAAATAAGTTTCAGGTCCAGTAAGTTCAGATCAGGTGTAATCAGGTCTAACACAATACTCAAAACAAGTTCCAATAAGGGTGAATCAGGTCTAATAAGTTCAGTTAAGATTTTTTCAGGTGAAGAGAACACACTCTAATAAGTTCCGATAAGGATTAATGAAGTCTAATAAGTTTAAATAAGTAAACATAAGTTGAATAAAACTTATTAGTCCTTATTAAACCTTATCTTAACTTATTTATTCTGATAAGGAGTGAAAATAAGGTGAACAAAACAGACCTACGGTAAAGCAACTCTCTAACTCGATAACTTGAAGGATTTTGCCGAATTAGATGGTTGTACGGTTGTACAACGTAGGATATACAACGGCTGTCTAAAATATATCAAGCAAAGAGATACTTAGGCTATGCTTTAATTACCTTAATATCAGGAACTTATTATTATGTATTATTGTTAGAATCAAATAGACCATAACAAACCTTGTTATTTCCATTAGTTATTACTATGTATATTTAATTTTTGATTACTAAAACTTTACACAAATCAAATATTTGAAATATAATCGATAAGATGAATCAAATATTTGATTACCATGTTGTAAATATAAACTAGTTATTAGGCCCGGGCGATGCCTCGGGTTATTAATATTTTCATGCCAAAAAAGAGCATCTAATGTTGCATAGCCATTTGGTTGAACTTTCTTATAAGAAGCTTGAGGGTCACGTGATCGAATCTTGTACGAAACATGTTTCTATTTTTTTAATGTATGTTGATGACATGGAACGAAACAACTACAGGGAGAGTGCCACGTGGCGTGTATACTTGCTTCAGAACGCCTTTTAATATATTTGTATAGATGAGCGTTAAAATATGGTCAAAACTTATTCTAAAGTCTAAACCAGATTAGAAAAATTAAACCAAATCACCTTATCTCAAGTGAAATGAACACAATGTGATTCCCAAACTACCCTTTTAAATGTAGTGTGAAGCGGAGTGAATGGAGGGGTAGTTTGGGAACATAAGGTAGGCTTTAAGAATTGGGCTCTATTTTCCCGTGGGTGATGCTCACTTGAACGTGTCAGTCTGTCAGAGTCCAACTTCCTTGAGTTGCGAAAAGTTTGACCCTGTTTTAACTTTTACCTTCTTTACCTCTCTGGTTTTACGAAATTGATACTAAATTTACAGAATCTTTTTTATTTTACTGCTCCTAATATTAATTTTTTTTACCATAGGGATTGAGGGGGGGAGCAATAAGTGGTGGAAAATGAACGTTTTTTGTCCTCAGTATAAACAGTAAACACCACACCACAAGTGTCGTTAGTACTGTTGTATTTGTGGCTTGTTCAGGTTTAACGGTTATGCATGAGTCATAGTAATGTCGACAATATTTAGTTCAATACAAATTTTGTTAGGAATATGAGGGATTTGTGACTTGTGAGTTGTGAATCAGAGATAGGAAACGTGGGTAGAAGAATGTGCCTTCTTAGTTAATGACCTCATAATTTTTTGGCCCATATATGAGTAATTCTGGTTTGTCTCTGTTTGTGATATTGACTAGTACACCCAAAAAAAATTTACACAATTTCAACAATTCACCACTTCTTGTGGATTTTAGCTTTTAGTTTGATTGGATGTAAAAACAATATTTATCTATGCTTTTTTAGTTGGTACTACGCGTGGCAAAAACCTTTAATTTTCAGGGCTATTCATTATACAGTTTTTCCACCATATACTCATGATAAAAAAAAAAATTCACCATATACCCTTTCGACTTTTGAAATTCATCATATATCCCCCACTTTTGAAAAAATATATCCATTTATCCTTAATGACTAACGGAGTTAAACTCCATTAGTCATTAACCCCTAATCCCCCTCTAACCCTAATTAACTAACCTATATCTACTCCTAACTCTAACCCTAACCACCCAACCACTACCCTTATCCCACCTCATCCCTTCCCCTCACCATATACCCATGATAAATTTTTTTTTCACCATATACCCTTTCGACTTTTGAATTCATCATATATCCCCACGTTTGAAAAAATATATCCACTTACCCTTAATGACTAACGGCTAATCCCCTTCTAACCCTAATTAACTAACCTATATCTACCCCTAACTCTAACCCTAACCACCCAACCACTACCCTTATCCCACCCCATCCCTTCCCCTCACTGCCCCACCACCCCTCAGCCCCCCACCCCACCACTTTGCCAAAGCCCTATCCCCTTCGGTCCCAACCCCCTCCCCTTCACCCGCAATCGTATGTCGCACCAACCCCCCGATTTTTGGGTGTTTTTTTCACCCCATATGTTCGAACTTAGCGGCGCTCTTCGAATTTTTCGAAACACAACAACCTAGATTTTTTCGAATTGAACCCAAAATTTTCGAATTTTTCTTAGGGTTCGGGAGTGCGATTCAGCGGGGAAGGGGAAGGGGAAGGGAAGGGGGCCTTCGGGCTGCGTGGGGATGGGGGCTTCGGGCCGGTGGGGAGTAGGGAGGAGGAGGGCTTCGGGGTTGTTGGGCGTGGGGAGGGGGGCTTCGAGGGTGGTGGGGAAGGCGGCTGCTTTGGGGTGGTGGGGTAGTGGAGGGAAGGGGGTAAGGGGGTAAGGGATGGGGGAGGGGTGGTTGGGGTAAGGGTTAGGGTTAGGGTATTAGATTAGGGGTTAGGGTTTAGGGTAGTTAATTAGGGTTAGGGGGATTAGGGGTTAATGACTAATGGAAGTCTAACACCGTTAGTCAAAAGGGTAGTTTGATGTATTTTTTGAAAACTGAAGGGTATATGGTGAATTTGAAAACTTGCGAGGGTATACGGTGCAAAAAAAATTTGTTAGGGGTATATGGTGAAAAAACCGTACTTTTTATTTTCAATGATTTTGAAAAGGAAAAATTGTCAAAAATAATCCCAAGTTTTGGCCATCTTCCCAAATTAATCCCAACTTTGGATTATTTTTAAATAATCTCAAGTTTGTTAGTAGTCTTCCCTTATTGGTCCCTAGTGAAAAAAGTCGGTTTAAAACTCGTTTTAAAGGTCAATACGCCGCGTGAAACATTTCCGTTTGCCTTTCATTTTAATAGTGGAGTGGTGATGAAGGCGATTAGAGGTGATTTTTTTAAATAAAATGGTGTCTTATCAACTTTTTAAAATTGGTTCAAACGATTATAGGTCTTTTGGACCAATATGGGAAGATGACTCCCAAACTTCAGATTATTCAAAAACAATTTAAACTTGGGATTAATATAGGAAGACACCTGAAACTTGGGATTATTTTTTACAATTTTTCCTTTTGAAAAATGAAAACAAATTATAGAAATCAGATAAAGTTGTTTAAAATTTTCTAAATTTGTTAATGAAAGTAGAAAATTTTACTAGTAAGTGTTGTTTAACTCATTTATCTTCAAAATTAAATTAATTAAATTCCATTATTATACATCTCATGGAGTCTTTTACAATGGCTATAATAACTTTGTAGCCACTATAATTTCTCCAAACTAGTTATTTTACGTTGGTTTCCTTATAAATATTAACTCTTCCCTCGCTCTACTCAAAAAAGAAGCCTAGAAGGCCATTCTCCGATATGGAATTAGAAGGTAAGTCAAGTGCTAAAGAAAGTGAAGCTCATTCTCCTAGAAGCCAATTCTCCTCTACGGATTGAAATGCTTTATTGATTTTACTTTATTTTTTTTAGTATTTTAGTGGTCAACTAAATCAATGTACAAGACGCGTCTACAAGAAATTGAGACCTGAGATGTAAGCTATTATAAAGATTACAAATGACGATCCATCGCCAATATAAATGGACAAATCTCTTATCAACTGTGTATCTTTAATTTAGTCAAACTATTTATAAGTCTTAATTATTTTTCATACACTTATTTCATTTAATGAGCATATCAAATTATCAATAATCAATAGCTGAAATTCAACGAAAATTCTCTAAGCAATATGGCCAACTTGCCGTATCCATGCCCTAACTAATTAAAAATAACCTAAACACTAAACAAGATCTTCTTGGGTCGCTCATACTAACAACTTCCTGTTTTGCAATACGCAGGTTATTTCTTTTATCAAGAGTTACTGTACATAGTAAACTATTCATTCTAATTTTCGTTGCAACGCATCCAACCTATATTATGTTGCTTGTAATATCAACAAATGCTTACCTTTATTATAATCATGTATTGCACATTTACATGTGATGTCAATGATTTCTATATCTTGGTGTTCACAATCCTGTGAAATTAGAGTACCCATTTGTTACCGATTTGAGAGGAAGCATGATCTAAGTTAACTCTTTAAATCTTACAATGCCTCGTCCTTAGCAAACATTGCAATTAAATCTAGAGTAGGCAACGGTGTAAAGATCTAGCACCAAAGCTAAAGCATCTTAAGTTTAATTACTTTGATCATTAATCTAATACTCCATTCTAGAATTAATTGTCATCTTATTTATTATAACCTCTCCTAATAAATAATATGACACAATGTAATGTATATTTTTTAAATAGTTAGACCATTTTCATGTGTACTCTCTCCATTAGGAGAATCAAGTGGGACTCTTGGAGCTGAAAGGAATTATGGAAGAGCTCAAACCTCATGTAGTTTGATTCTCAACTCCTTTAAATTTAAGGGTGGGTAGATTATTTAGTTGTTAGACTCCTTTTAAGTTGAATGCGATAGTCTTACAAGACGAAATTTTTTTGTTGGTGTGTCAGAATTATTCTTATATCCTTTCACCTCACGGTGGCTATGCCTTCCAATGTCGAAAAATCTTTAAAAAAAAGAAAAGAAAACACACTCTACCAATTGGTAAAACTATTTATATTTAGATTATAGGAAAAATTGACAATAAGGGTATGAACTTTGGGCAATAATTTTTAAAAGGTTTGAACTATTGATTAACCTGTGTAGGTCCCTACTTTAAGGAGTCTTAATTTTTAGCGGGCCTCGGTGACTTAAAACTTATATTTTTTTTAAAATCCCACCTAATTCCTACTTCCCTTCCTCAATTAACCCTTCTGGTGTGACCCAAGTTTTACAAGTTATGACCTATTAAGCCCGGGTTTAAGTCACTAGGGCCCGTTAAAAGTTAAGACCCCTAAAGTTGGGACCTACTGCGGGTTAATCGGTAGTTCAGACCTTTTAAAAATTATCACCCAAAGTTGAGACCCCTATTGTCAATTTTTCCTAGATTATATTGTCAATTGTTCGCTCGAGATGGATTGTTTTGGAATGATGAGGGAGTAAGCATTCTGAGTATCTAACACTGAACTAAGTGGGAGCGTTCCTTTACTTTTTTTTTGGGTAATTTAATAATCGTTCAATTGATAACGAATCAAACCAAATCTAGAACAACCTATTTTTTATGCATGCTTTAAATTTATTTAGATTGATTGAGTATTACTAATAAATCTTATGTCCTTGATGAGGAGGGTAATGTCTCATATCATATGTATGATGTATCTCAATTCTCAAGTGATATTGGGAAGTCATTTTCAAGTCGATGAGACTTTTTAGATTTTCAGACTTTCCACCACCACTAGTGTCCATTTCTTAAGTATGAGAAGTTGTTTTCCAAAAATAAGACAACCAATATTGGATATACATTTCTAAAGTATGCAAACAAAGAAACAAGCTAAGAACCATTAGCCTTTTCGGGAGACTGTTGTGAGATTATTTTAAATGGTAAGCTTCTGAGTTCTGACTTTCGATTTTTAAAAATAAGAATCTCGAATTATATAAACGATTGTTTTGTTGAATATAACATGTGGACTTTTTTTTAACATAATGTCATTAAAATTTTATAAGACCCATAAACTAATTCTCTTATTGTCAATTGATTTAGTATATATCTTACCATAAACCTCTTAACTTGTCTTTTTTTGTGTGTTATTTTTTTCCTCTAAAATCTACTAAGTTCAAACGAATATTTGCCAACAAAACATTTTACAAGATTGTACCATAATTCCTTACGAATGAATAAATGAAGACTGAAACAAAATAGGCTAGCTCGTAGAACGAGAGTTTAGGTGAAGGGGATAGGTTGAGAGAATTTCATTAGATAAGAATTTTTCCACTTTTTTATATAAATAAAGCTCTGTTTGTGGAAAGGAAAAAGTGAGATGATGGAGATTGGAGAGTGAACTGATTAATCGCAAATTTCATAGAAGTATTAGGTTGAGGAATCTAAGACATTATTATGTATATGAAGTGTATAATTATAGATCATTTTTGTTTATATTATTGGTGAATTAACTTTGCAAGTGTAAAAAAACCCTAATTTTTTCTAGTTTGGGGCTACCATCATCCTTTCGATGGTGGTAAGCCCCCAATTCTTCTTTTTTCTTCTAGTTTTTATTGATTTTGTTATTAATAATATTCCACTCTCTCTCTTTTTGAGAGTTTTCTACCCAATTTTTGGGTTCTTTCTCTCCTCTTATGGGAGTTTGGAGTTTAGTTTTAGTCTTTTCCCATGTGGAAGTTTAAAAATTGGTATGAGAGATTGTTCCTATTGGTTGAAGTTCAAGACCATCAACATCGAAGTATTGAAAATTCGGATGCGGTCAACCTGGTTAAATCAGAAATTTTCTTCCCCAAACTATGTCAGAATGATATACTTCCCCATCAATAGGCTGCGTGATTCAAGCAAATACAAGGGGCCAGATCTGTATTGCTCGATCCGGTTCATTGTAGTTTATTCGAAGACGAATTTGATTTGATCTTGTGTGATTATATCTTGTTTTTCTTTAATACTTATTGTAGATGCCGTTTGGTCTTCATTTAATGAAATTTCTCTTTCAAAAAAAAAACTTTGCAAGTGTAAATGAAGGCTATAAGTTAAAGGAAATTAACGTATGAGTTATCTTACATGAAAACATAAGATCTAAAATCAGTGATGTGTAAGTTATTAGGTTACCTACTTATGATTTATTAGTATAAACCTTCATTTGTGTACATGTGGTCAAACTCTCCTATCGGACAATAAGAACTACTTGTGAAAGGCGGCTAAGCATGTGAAGATTCGATTATGGTATATGAGGAGACGAGGCCTACTATGCACATCTAGAAATTAAAGGATTTAAAGTAGGATTTACATGAAGTCACTCAGCAACTGATTTCTTTTTATGAGATTTGTAATTCACAGGGTGTTCCATATCATGTCAAGATTAAAAAAGAAATTGTTGTTATCATAATTGCAGTTTCGTTCCCTTTTTAAAAAGAATAGAATATTAGTCTAGTTATATTTATAGATTTATTAAAAAATCATAAATAACGTACAATATTTGTCTATATGTCTCTCTTATACTTCAAGTTTCCTTAACAACACAACCTTTTCTTACAATTCTAAATAACTTAATGACCATAATTTCTTATAGAGTTGATTGATCCGGTTCTAGTCTAAAATATTGCACGTAAAAGCACTTATAATGATTCTTTAGCCGTGATGTCGTTAAAGATTATCACAAAAATCTATTAGGTTCAAAATCACTATGAACTCACGTATCTTATTTTAAGAACAATTATGAATCACTAAATGTTCGATATATAATCTTATCTAGATAACAACAGATTTTCAAAGCGAAAAGACAATATTAGTACCATATATATAAAATAGGGACGGTAATTATCTAAAGCAATTCTCTCTAAATTGAGAACAAAAAATTACTCCTACACAAAAAAAAAATCTAAAATTTTACCCTTAACTAAAATTACAAATTTATCCACCAGAATCATCAACAACTTTGTTGGTAAGGAAGGAAGCAACTTTAGATGGGTGTGCAGCCATGACAGAGATGATCACATTTATTTGGTGCTAACTGCTAAAAGTATTCTTACACCCTACTTCACCAATGATATGTTCCTATTTCTTTGATGAGACAACTGATAATAATATGTGTAGTATGTAGTATAATACTGTAGGCTGTAACTAGCCCTTTGATGCCAGTCCTTTTTTGCCAATTATTAACGCACCAATTCACAAGGATTTCACTCCTTTGTACTGAATTATGGTCAAATGTAAAATTTGTAGAATCACAGTTTACTCTAATTACCAACTAGCTACAGTAAGAACCAAAATAAGAGCTAGAGAGGTTAAAATGCATGTCATTGATTGCAGATTTTGCAGTATATAATGCTTGGAAGTGCTAAATTATATGTTACAGAGAAATCTACTAGAGCCCTGTGATTGAGTAACTAAGCCCTCTTATATCGCAAAGAATATGACATCAAAAGATCAAATAAATATGCAAAGCATATATGTTTGGTGCAGCTGCATAAAATGCTAAACCTACTGAATCATTGAGCTTGCAATGCTGTCATGGCAATAAATCTTCCGATTGTGCACAACTGTTATGCATCACTCACTTGCTCTAGGGGTTATGCAAATTAAATATGTTGCAAAGTGATATGAGTACATAGTAATCAAGAGTAAAAGACATCTGAGGCTAAATACCTCCACTGATGTGGATCAATGCAAAGTGCGTATTGTCAGATGACCAACTCAATAAAAAGCTTAAGCTGATGGTTGAGGCCCCAGGAATAGTTTTATACTTTATCACTCCCATTGGGCTTGAAGTATTGATGCAGTACAGGTACGTGGCGTTAAATATTCCACTTAGAAAGGAGGGGTGGATGAGATTTGAACCCGTGACCTTGATGTCACACTGGCTCTGGTACCATGTCAGAGGACCAACTCAACCAAAAGCTTAAGTTGATGGTTGAGGCCCCATGAATAGTTTTATACTCTATCACGTATAATTGTCTTCTTCACCAAATTAGTTAATTTGTTGATTCCACATGATAGATGCACTCTGTTTAATTTCAACACCATTGATCTCTTTCAAACATTTGTGACTTTCTAACCACACTGTCATGGTAATAAAGTTTAGTCATGACTGACAACCAACTAACTAATAACCCTTTACAAACTACGTACTTTTACATGTTTCATAAACAATCAACTTATGACCAAATTAGGCTTATATATAGCAAGTATTATCCTAACCAAGCCAAAATAGTTTCGTTTAAAGCCTGTGAATCGCATCATCTTAGAACCTTGGCAAATTTATGATTGTGAGTTGTGACTAGCTAGCTTAACCCCTTAAACAAACATAATGTGGTTAGTAGGCCACATCTTAAAATTGACGCACTAATAAGTTCTACTCTCAAACATAAAATCACTTCTAATACCTAGATTAATTTGATCAATTGAACATCCATCAATGTATGAGCAATCAACCTCAATCATCTATAAATTCAATGGTAAAATTGGGACTTCTCACTTCACTGGTAGGCCAATTTTAGCTGCCAATTACTCATGCATTTTGGTTTTTTTTTTTTTTGGGTTTTAAAGGCCTTTTGGCCTTTGTTTGAGGATAATAGCTTTTCTGATTCTTGCATGTGGCGGGCTATGAATCTAGCGTTACGCTTACATATCCTGCTATATGAATCCTAACTCCTAAGTATTGCATGCTGTATGCAGTATGTATCAGTGACAGTTAGTTATAACATCTTTTTCATATGTCTTGTCTATATGATATGATTTAGACTTTCATATGCAAAAGCATGTATGCATCATCTTCTTTTTCCCTTATCTCTGTGCAACCCCTACTCAACTCACATGCAATCTCAGATGTGTGCTTTTAAGTTCTACCTTCTCATTATTACATTTTAGCTATAGACATAGTATATTTCTTCTATTTTTTAATAGCAATTAGACCACGAATATCTAAAGTGGTCACAAATAGAGATGTCAATTGGACGGGCCAGGTGCGGAGGATGGTCCCTCTACATCCGCATCTGCCTAAAAATCCCATCCTCATTCCCATCCCACCACCCATTGCAGGGGAAATTTCTAGACCCATCCGTATTTGCCTAAAAATCCCATCCTCATTCCCACCACCCGCGTGGGTAACCCACATCCACTTCGTACCCACCCCACCACCCACGTGGGTACCCATACCTGCTTCATACTCGTTTCATTAGTCTT
This sequence comes from Beta lomatogona, assembly GCA_947646795.1. Classification (NCBI taxonomy): domain Eukaryota; kingdom Viridiplantae; phylum Streptophyta; class Magnoliopsida; order Caryophyllales; family Amaranthaceae; genus Beta; species Beta lomatogona. The sequence goes on from CANSNZ010001311.1 coordinate 488,825, forward strand.
AAGTCTTCAACTACGGGTCAAAGGCTCAAATGGGATGGGGCGGGTCTCCTACGTGATCCGTCCCACTAACATCCCTAATCATAAATATATATGACCGTAAAAATCTAATAGTCCAAAATTGATTTTGAATTTTAAAAGTGAAACCAAGCATTCTGACTTATTGGATTTTCATGATCATTATAATATGACCATCAGAGAAATGTCCAACACACCAATATAACAAAGATAAGTTGCGTTAATGTTTTATTCCCTTGTTTACTTAATATTGACATGGAAGAACCCAACTAAATCCTTTTTTCCCTCATGATGAGAATAATTTTTAATATCGAAGAACATACTTAAAATAAGATAAAATAAACTAAAAGATGCTTCTATTTGTTTACTAAAAGGACGATGTTGTCTACGTCATTTACTAACAATTTTTTTAAAGAAAGTAGGTGAACTTATTCTTGAACGTGAAAACTGGAAGATTACAATAAATTGTAGCCTTTATAAAAAGAATTTGACCATTGTTTGGTCATAAAGCTAATAAAGAAATCAAATGACATAAATCTACAACAAATTATTTTAACCGAAAAAATGTAGGACTGTTTTGCAATATTATTAGTTAAATTTAGTCAAAGAAGAAAATACGACTATTTTGAAGTAGTAGTAATAATATAATGATTTATTATTATTGAAAAAATACAACATTTTCATTTCTTTCAAGTTGTTGAAATTATGTTAGTTGAAATTAAAGAACTTATTATAACATAACTTATTATTGAACTTATTCAAACTAAATTTATTTATACAATAATGGACTCAACTTATTTTTGTTAATTTAAAGTCATACGACATCTATTTTACTTCAAATAAAAACTTATTTTTTTATAAAATTTACATAAATTATCCATAGTTGGTGTGGTAAAAGCACTATTTATTACTAATTTCACTCAGTAAAAGTTCTAATTTCCTTTTAAAAAAAGTACTATTTATTACTAATGATAGAATTTGGTGGGCCAGCCTCGAATAAAAATTTACCATGGTCCATAAACTCTCAAGTTCCCATGTCCTGATTGCATGAATGTGTTACCAAAAGATAAACCTTGGACACAGTTTCCAACTTCAACTCCCATGTTCTTTTTCACCGACCCTTTTCTTCTGCACACATTCCTTTAATCTTTTCCATAGTGCAGTAGTAATTTTTATTTAAACAACAGATTAGTAGTGGTAGTACTACTTTCATTGGCTAATGCACATATATGTTCACAAATCACAACACCCAAAAAGCTAGTTAAGGAGCAATAATATTGGGTTGTTAGCTAGAATATACCCCTAGCTAGAATTCTACGAAATGCTAATTGCGTGATAGAATTCTGATAATGATTGAGAGTCTAATGCAAGAATATTTCGAATTGTACTATAAAGATTATAAAGTGCGTCCAACCTAAATCTATAGGCCTTAATTCCATTATTCCTACAGCCTAGCTACGAAATAGTGCAAAAATAAGACAAAAAGTGTCTTATTAGAATAATAATGCAATACTCATGACTTAGCCCCTAAATAACTAGTTGTATTGTAGGGTTAATGTTCCATTGAGAAAACAATATAGCCCTACTATCACATGCGAAAACCCTAAAAGGTGTATTCCTCATATTTAGATCTACAAAAGTGCATGATTACTAATTTTAAAGAAAATATGAAAGAAAAAAATATATATGGAGATTAGACCTGGTTATTGGGCGGGTCGGGCCAGGGTCGATGCGGGTCAAAAGCGGGTCGGGTCGTAAAATATAGGGTCATATTGGACCGGGTCAATGCGGGTTGCGGGGTGATAGCAGCCCGATAATGGGCGGGTCAATAAACGGACAAGAAAAATAGTGAACGGAGACTCGGAGAGAGACAAAAGTGAGTATAATTGCAAACGAATCCGTTCATGTCATTTTTTTTTGCAATATCTATTTTATTTTTAAAAAATATTGGGTTATTTAATTGGCCCTATAATGACTATGTTCAATGATGACCCCGTCTATTAAAGCTATGTCCAATAAAAGCCCTATAAAATTGACCCTAACACTTGAGCCATTAGGCTACCCTGTCCAATAACCATGTCTAATGGAGATATATATCGTTATCATGATTGACAACAAAGATGAATGGACCTGACAAAATTAATTTAGCCTCAATTACATAGTTATATTTGAATATATACAAAATGGATGACCAAACAAAGAACCGAATTGGACTGAAATAGCTCCAACACCAATCAATCTAGCCCTATCTCTTATGACTAAGTATAATCTAATAAAGAACAAACTAATTGACAACAATAATTTTGTGGGGGATTTCTTTCATATCGTAAAATGAATACCACTCAAAGGCATTATTAATTTATTTATTCAAGTCTAAATATATTAAACTTTCTCCAAAAGATAAGAGCAGCCCTTGAGTACGTAGTTTTGATTTTTGTATTGAGGGAGCATCATTAGGTAAACCTTTCACTCTTAGTAGTCAAATTTCCTTAGTATTGTAAAGTTATATCTAATTCAAGTTCGAGATATATATAAAATATTTATTGTCTCTCTTTCTTCTATAGTTTTTGTTCAAAAGTATTATTTCGAATACTAGGTAGGTTAATTAAATACTTACCAAGTAGGAGCCCATAGTATTAATGTTACTGTTAATACATTAGCATATAGGTTAGTTTATGTATGTTTGCAACAAATTTGATGATTGGATAGAAGTGGATTTGGGAATGCTGCAGTATCAATCATGAATAGATATGGGATTCTGATACCTCCCATTTCTGGGATTTAGCAGTTGGACCACCTAGAAGACTGAAGTAATACTACTACAGTATATATCACCTCTTTTTAAATTACAGATTATTAAATTTTTTTTTTCTGTCTTGTGGGAAATAATGCAGAACTTGGGAGGTAAAATAAAGTAGCCATTTCTGTAAATGATGGAATTTTCATCTTTTAGGTCAAACAAAATTTATCTGTGAAACTGTGACCAAAGCACTACTGCTCTATAAATGCTTAAGAACTTGTATTAATCATAACCCTGGTTTAGTTGACTAGGGAAATCACCATTTTTTTTTAGTTAAAATTACTTTTTTTTGTTACTATATATTACTCCCTCCGTCCATAATATAGATTATACTAGAATTATATGCACGCGATGCGTGCGTTAATTTCAAAACTTGTTAATCTATTATATACTCTATCCGTACTATTTATTATTACACTAAAATGTGAAAGATTAATAGTTTGATGAATTTAATATACCATTTTTAACTTATATTTAGAATGACAAGTTGAAATGAGAAAGGGTTCTTAAATTGGTTTCTTTTGTAAATTTTATTATTCCATTACATCATTAAGGGTAATTTAGTATTTTCAAATGGGGACACCATCTTCCTCCCCCCTTCCCTTATATAATAGAGATAGTGCTAGTTTCTTTTTTCTCAGGTCAAATCTTAAAATCTTTGAGTAAATTTCCTCATTAATATCTACAATAAAATACACGCAACGATCATGTCAAATTCGATTAAAGTGTTCTTTCGTAATATCAACTTTTTATATGTTTGTTTAATACGGAATTGAAGATATCGAAGATCAAATGTACGTCTTAGAGACCATGCAAAAAAGAAAACAAGCACTATATTATGTGACGGAGGGAGTAAGATTAAAGGCAAATAAAAAGCTTTTTCAAAATCAAAGATAAATAAAAGAAGGGATATAATAAATGTTATGAACAGTGACTCAGTAGCAGCAGTTGGCATGTTTGTCCAGTAATGGTGAAGGTATCATCTGGATATATTTAATTGATTAATAATTAATGATACTTGGATAATTTGTAACGTTATTAAGAGGATGAGATTAATTAGTAAAATGCAAGCAATGCAATCATGTCAGTTAATCTAAAGATAACTAATCTGCAGAACTTCTGCACATGATAGGTTTACTTATCAAGAGACCTTCCCAAATTATAGGTAGAAATAAGATTTTCTTGTTCCAAAGTCAGAGGAGGGAATATTACGTCCACGTGAATAATTTGATCAACTTATGAATAACACATTAATTAAAATGTAATCATTGACAGAAATGAAAAAAATGCAGTAAAAGTAAATTTTGGATATTCTATCAAAGAATTGGAAAATTAAATTTCAATATATTAAAAAGAGAGGCAGATGAATTTTACAAATTGAAAATTTGTGCATTAGAGAAGAATCTACGTGCGACTATCAATTTGTCTCTTGTTCACTCAATTAAATTAAGATATAATTCTTTTTCATATCCTCATTTCTTTTTATATTTTCAATTTTCATAATCATGCATGTACATTTTCGGGTTCATAAGTAGTTATAATAATGCACTATTTGCTCTTATGAAAAACATTGAGGTTTAAGGTACATTAGGTCATAAATCAAATTCCCAATTAAATTGATTCAAATAAATATAATCTATTTTAGTTGATAAGCTTTTGAGGCAATATTCAAGACTCGAAATCGAATTTTTTCTACACAATTACCCTTTCCTTCAAACAACCAAAAAGAAAAAGAACCTTTGAAAGTACTACAAGTCTACCTATTGTAGATATCGTTTGGCCTTCAATTTGGCAGAACCTTTGAAAGTACTACAAGTCTACATATTGTATTGCTCGATCTAGTTTATTGTAGTTTCTTCGAAGACTAATTTGATTTAGCCTTGTTTAATTATATCTTGTTTTTCTTTAATACCTATTATAGATGTCGTTTGGCCTTCAATTAATGAAATTTCTCTTTCAAAAAGAAAAAGTCTACCCTTTTTAGTAATTATGCATATGGAAGTGCATGCTGGGCCTTGGATTCTATATAGCAAATTTGGATCAATTGAGAACTGCTTTGGAGCCGAAGTACATGTCGGGTAGGCCCAGTTTGTGTGATTAGACCCAAACAATCCCAAACATGAGAAAAAAGCTTTGTCAAATTTTATACTAGAAAAATATGACTTAAATATATTTTTGTTTGTAGTTGCCTTCATGGGCTTTCTTTTTAAAAAAAATACAATTTTGCTATAAAAAATCTAGAAAATAAATCGGCACCTAAAGATGCAAATTCTTATCAAAACTCATTATGTACTACCGTACTACTATCAATTTGATATCTTCTATGGAGCCACAGTCTTTCTAAAGTTTTTTTTGGTTAATAGAGAAATTCATAGCTTAAAAAGTTAAAAAATATTTTTACTTCTTATAATCCGAGATATAAATATCCATACAGTAGCTAGGGGGTGTAGGGAAGCTCTTCTTTTTGCTTCTTCCGTGATATGGTATGAATACTTAAAGGGAACATTGGAATTTGTACACAACTTGTTGATTCTTGATAAGCTATGGGCTAAACATTCTCAATTGATATAAATATACCTATACATTAATATAGTAATTAAGAGAAAGCCAAAGTTAGCCGGTAACTATAGCAATCTTAATTAAATTATTAACCACTTGATGCAATTTGATATAATTATACTAAGTTAGTACCGCAGTTTTCTCCTCCCTAAAAGTACCATAAGATGTTCACGTTAAACGCGTCAAGTTGTTGAATTCCAGAAGTAACAATTGCCTTATAAACCCTATAGTTTTTCCTAGCTACATGCATGTTGAGAGTTAAGACTCATAAGAGTGAAATGAATGACAGAATGAGCAAAGTGCCAAAGTGTGATGTGAGCATATAGTCACTTGCTTAGAATAGTAGGATGCACTTGCCAAGTAGAATGATAATACTTATATCAAAGTGATTGTATTTTAAGTATTGGGTACCGTTTTCAAGATTTCAATAGCTAAGGGGTCATTCGTTATCGTTTTCTGTTTCTAGTTTTCAGTTTTTTTGCAAACCAAAAACAAAAATTTGGAAACCAGAAAAAGTAGTTTCAAGTTTTCTGTTGTCAGTTTCTAAAATTGACTTTTTTGGTATGAGTATGATAAAGTTTAAGTTTATTATACCCCTGATATCATATGACTTCTATATTCATAAAACCAAAAACTGAAAACTTACCGTGATGCCGAACGGGGCCTAAACTAGTTGACATGTATTTATTAATTTTTAAATATTTTTTCAATCATTGAAGAAGAATAAAAATATTCGAATTTGTTTGGGATGAGTTTGAAAGTTCTTAAGTGAATCATAATTCATAATATTTGTTGTTAATAATAATACAAGTGAAAAAGTAATGTCACCAATATAAATCTATGTGTTAGTTGCTGTTCCATTGCTATATATTCTCGATTAGTAAACTGGTCTCGAATTTAAATTCAACTCAATAAAGTGATGATATAATTGAGCTGAGTGGAACTCGATCGATTAAAATAATATTTGCCTCTTAGTAACAATGATGCAAGTTGATTGGGTTCTAGATGTGATTGCACGCGAGCAAATATCATTATATGAAATAAATGGAATAATTAGTTATAATTTGTGACTAGAAAACAAATGACATGAAAGTTTTTTCATTTATTACTCGTGAAAATTGAGTTACAATATAAGAGAGCATGTAGCCACACATGCTCTAACAAAAGATAACTATATGCTTATATGAAACTTGCACCTTCACTTCACCCAAAACTATTATTTGTATCACTGTAACTCAAAGCCCTTAATAAACTTTCGTAGATGATTCAAACTAAGAATTATTTTCATTAGATTAATAATTATAATTTTCCATCATCAAATAATAGTCTTGTTTGATTATCTGAGTCAAACTTATAAATCTTTTGACGGTAAATTGTCACCAAACAATATAAATATCAAAAATATGATTTCACTCAATTCTTACCATATTCATGTCAATGCATAGTTGTATTACATCAATAATTTGACAATTTTTTGTTAAGGTAGCTCCAGCTAACCTTCAATAATGGCATAATAGAAGAGAAGAATAGAATAGAACAGAATAGAGAGAGAAGAAATAGAATCTTTAGAGAGAGAGAGAGAGAGAGATAATTTCAGATAGAGAGAGAAGCTTTAGCTTTCAGTTAATGATTGGATGATTGAATCATCTTATTACAGCTACATTTATACAAGTCTGCTGTTAAACAAACAAACATAAATTGTAACTAACTAACAGAAATTTCAAAACAGACTTCAACTAATTTTTGGCGCTAATACTTAAGTTCAACAACTTAAGCTTAACAACCACGTATCATTCCTTCCTCCTTAAGAAGAACTTGACCCCAAGTTCAAGCTAGTCATAAACTCTGGAAACTTGACATCAAAATCAATAGCCACTTCCCAAGTAGCATAATGAGCAGGTAGCTGAGCCCACTGAATCAAATATTGAACTTGAGCCTGATTCTGAAACTTAACAACTTTCTTGTCAAGGATAGCAGCGGGTTGAAGGTGAAAAATAGAGTCTTGTCCCTGCAACCAATAGGGAATATGAGTAGCCAAGGGCAATATCCCATGAAATGCTTTAAGCTGAGAGACATGGAAGACATCATGGATCTTGGTTTCAGTAGGAAGTTGTAATTTGTAAGCAACCTTATCAATCACAGCTAAGACTTTAAAAGGCCCATAATACTTAGGTGAAAGCTTGTGATTGTTCCTTTCTTGAACTGTCTGCTGCCTGTAGGGCTGGAGTTTTAACCACACCCAATCCCCCATTTGAAACAACCTGTATGATCTATGTTTGTCAACGTGTTGCTTCATTCTAGTCTGAGCCCTCTGCAAATGGAACTTTAGTAGATTCACCATATCTTCCCTCTTTTGTAGACTCCTATCAATAGCTTCCACGTTTGAATCTCCACGAAGGTAGGGCAGATGAAGAGGAGGAGGTTGCCCATACACCACTTCATATGGTGTAAGTAAGGTAGCAGAGTGAAAGTGAGTGTTGTACCACAACTCAACCAAGGGTAACCAAGCACTCCAGTTTTTAGGCTTATCATGCACATACATCTCAAATAGGTTTCAAGACACCTATTAATAACTTCAGTCTGTCCATCAGTCTCAGGATGTTAAGGTAGCTCCAACTAACCTTCGATAATGGCAGAATAGAAGAGAAGAATAGAATAGAACAGAATAGAGAGAGAGAAGAAATAAAAGTTTTAGAGAGAGAGAGAATTTCAGATAGAGAGAGAAGCTTTAACTTTCATTTGATGATTGAATGATTGAATCATCTTATTACAGCTACATTTATACAAGTCTGTTGTTAAACCAACAAACATAAATTGTAACTAACTAATAGAAATTTCAAAACGGACTTCAACTAATTTTTGGCGCCAATACTTAAGTTCAACAACTTAAGCTTAACAACCCTGTATCATTTATACTAATACGTGATTAAAAAGGTTAGTGGTTCATGTAGTATACACAACACTATATATGTTAAACATAACAATTATTAAGTAATGTAAGTGTATTAATATACTCTAATATTAACTTAAACATCTTTTAGGTTTTGTTTTGGTAGTCAAAAACGAATATAAGATGCTAAAAAGAGTCGACTAGTGGTCTCCTAGGCTGGCAATTAGCTTGGGAACTTCCCTTCTTCACATGCCTATACCCCTCCTACTATATTAAGTGCTACTAAACTACTATAATTAGAATACTTTGTACGTAAGTGATGTATGATGATGGCATTTCAATTAAGGGAGTAAGTAATTAAGCTGAACTCTCAAGTTGATGTATTACAAATGTGAGTCAATGAGATCACACTTACAAGTTGCAACATCAAAAACTACAAATTTTTTTTTAATTGCCAAAATAAAACACAACAATGTTTTAATAGAATTAATTATAAGAGTACAATTTACTTCAGTTTTTTCAGCCAGAATTGCAGTCCTTGCTTGCTGGGGAACTATAAATATTTGTTGTTTGATGATGCAACACTGAGGTAGTAATACTAACATTAGTACAATAAATTTATTAGACTACTGCTGTGTCAGTGAAGGCCTTTAATTTAGTTATCATATTATAATATAAGGGTATTTAATTATGCACTCTAGCTGCTCAAAAGAAAGAAAAAAAAATTGTTGCATTCTATTTCTATCTAGTAACTAGAATCTTTACAATTTGTCACTATATAGGAGATTTCACTTCATTAGCTAACAATTTTGAGGTGTTTTCCTGTTAAAAAAAAAATCATTTATAAAGCAATAATAACTTCTGATCAGATCTTAAGAGACTCAGATCTTGAACTTGTTCTCTTTTTGATCTTGTATCTTTTTTATGTTGTTTTTTACCAAATTTAATATTTATCTCTTATTGGCTATAAATTTTTTTTATTGGTAAGATGAATAACCTCTGGGTTGCCCTTGTACAGGGTTCGACCCAGAGGTCCGGACACTTGGAGGAAGGGGGAATTTTAAGGGGATTTCTCCTCCAAGTTCCCCTCACTTAAGGGTGTGTTCTCTTCACCTGAAAAAATCCGAACTAAACTTATTAGACCTTATTGACCCTTATTGGAACTTAGGCTATGTTCAGTTCACCTTATTTTTGCTTATTTCATATCAGATCAGATCAGAAAAAATAAGTTCAGATCAGATAAGTTCAGATCAGATTATGCTTATATTTTAAAACTTATTATTATTATTATCATCATCATGATTATTATGATTATTAGTATTACTAATGCTATTATTGTTATTGTAATAATAATTATTATTATTGTTGTTATTATTATTATTATTAATATTACTTTATACAATTACTACTACCTCCGGTTTTTATTATTTGCAACGATTTGACATAAAGTAGAGAGGGAAAATGTCTAATCGTTGCAAATAATAGAAACCGGAGGTAGTATTACTATTAATATTACTATTTACTAATACATTTGTTCAAAAAGATTATTATTATTGTCATTGTTGTACTTATTAATTATTAGTATTGGTAATTATTATTAATGTCGTTGCCATTATTATAAACGTCATTGATATCACTATTTGAAGCTATTTGTGTTCAAGAAGAAGAATGTTCTTTTAGCATTTGTAAGTGTTATTTTTTATATTTATTCTAATTAATAATTTTGATATGTGATGTTCTTTTTTATGTTGTACATGTAACGAACATGACAATAGTATATGATGTTTATTTTTTAAAACAATTTTGGTAGAATAATATAAATTATATATTACTAGTTTATATAAAACATGAGTAGCATGGGATAACCTAATGGTGTTGTCATCATGTTCAAAATTTTCCCTACAAACGATTTCAACTTATCTGTAAAAACAAAGTTTGTATAGAACCGATATAAGAAGAATATTTAACCATTTTGTTCAAGATCATATGATTATATATATTTATAGGTTTATTTGTAATAAAAAAGAACAATTTATTGATATAACAAAGAACATGTTGTTAGTTAAATCCAAACATGTCATCAATATAAAAATAACATCTATCTTTTATTTTTAAAATGTGTTCTTTTTTTAATATCATTATATGTTCTTTTAATTAATAGCTAAATTCTTATTATTAACGGACCTTGAACATGAGTGTTCTTTTATTTTTAATTTTTTTGGGCCCCTTTCGGGAGTTTCGTGGTAAGATGAATTTTCTCTGGGCTGTCCTCGCACAGGGTCACTCACCTAAAGACCCAACAATCCCCAACCCCCCTTCCCCATCCACAACAATATTGAAATATATGCTTCCACCAAGATTTGAACCTTGGTCTCCCATGTGGGAGGTAAGAAGTCATACCATTGGACCCAAGAGTCCTTAGTCTTTTATTTTTAATTGTATATTCATATATTAATGTGCTCTTTTTCAAAAAAAAAAACTAATTATGCTATAATAATAATAATAATAATAATAATAATAATAATAATAATAATAATAATAATAATAATTAAAAACAATAATAACAATAATAATAATAATAATAATTATTATTATTATATTATTATTATTATTATTATTATTATTGAAAGTTGTGCATAGTAATATAATGATAGTAATAGTAATACTAGTAATGAAATACAAAGTAATAATAATATTAGTAATAATATGTTTTTTAAAAGATAAGTTCATATCAGATCAGATCAGATCAGATCAGTTCAGATCAGATCAGATCAGTTCTGATCAGAAAATTTCAGGTGAACTAAACATAGCCTTATTTTTTAGTGTTGTGTTAGACCTTATCAAACCTGATCTGAACTTATTGGACCTGAAACTTATATTTTAAGGTGATGAGAACACACCCTTAGTGGGATTTGAACCCCTAACCTTGAGGATGAGGTGGAATCTCCACCGAAAGAGCCAAGCCAAACTTGGTTCTTATTGGCGATAGTGCCATTTACAAAAAAAAAAAACATTAATACGCTAGCATTGATTTCTTTGAGAAAGCTTAGATAAGTTAAAAAACATTTTAGATACTAAATTAAGAAGAAAAATCTTTTACCACCCTTGAATTTCAGAATAACTACTTTCATTGTTTCGATCATTATTTTTTATCATTTACAAACCAAACAAAGAAAACTTAGAGAACTTAATTTTTTTAATGTTCACTCTAGCATCTAGCCAAGTACTCTATTATTTTTTATTAACACCCTCTCACAGGGCACCTAAATACAACATACCCCAAAACCCCCTGATGAGAATCGAACCCACAACATGTGGGTGGAAGATGAAAGGGCTTACCACTCTTCCACTCCCTCATTCTCACCAAGTACTCTATATTGCTATCCTTAAAAAACTACTTTGTTATTGCTAACTTATCATGTACCAAGATATTGGAATACCATATGGTCACCAAAACTTACAATTGCGTATGACATCCAGCCCACTAAGAAATAGCCCAGTGCAAATGGCTAGGTCCTAGCAATTGATTAGTACATCATACCCCTATAGCATTGTTTTCTCAGTCCCATTAGTTTATCCAGAACTAAAGTATGTGGAGGCCTAGCCCAGTCACGATGATGGGCTTCATTAATTATCCATCTCCTAAGAAAGTTTTGATTCCAAACTATGATTAGAAATGTGACTATCTCTATCATATAAGACAACATATGGGGGACTTCAAAAAAATGAAAAAAATAAAAGAAAGGTTGACTACCTTCTTTAATTAAACAAAAAGAAAACTAAGATAACCTTTTCTCTATCTTTATTCTATATGAAGAATTTTATATGCATTCACACGCATAGCGTGCATATGAGACTAGTAAACATAAACGTAGAGGTGATCAACATGGGGCCCGGCCAGAATATGGACGGGTTTTGGGCACGAATTTTCGGTCCGACACGATTTTTTGGGCAAAGGGCAAAAAAACCGGGCCACGGGTAACTTAAATATGCAAAATAAGTCTAAATGTCGGTCCGGCCCGAAGCCCGCTTGGCCCAGCCCGAATTTGCTGATTTTGTGCACGGATTTTCGGTCCTTGGCTTTGGCCCGAAATGGGCCACTTTTTTTTGGGTTCGAGACAAGCTTGAGATTGGCTCCATAAACAATTCAAATCATAATTATTATATTTTAATATAGTTGTTTTTGATTGGCTCTATAATAGTATTCGATTTAGGCTAAATGTCATACAAAATGCTTTTCCCATGAATAAAAATAAGGTTCAGGATTGATCAGGGGTAAATGTGAAATCAAATTTGATTAGGTCCAATTAGATCAAAAAAATGTTTTTCAAATGAATCCGCGTAAAGAGAACGCACTCCTAATCATACTGGATATATAACAATCCTACTGAATACTCCAGGTATCATTTTGCTTATATTAATAACTTTACCAACCCCAAATGTTTCAAATTCAGCTAGTATTGAGTTTATACTCGACTCGTATACAAATGAGTTTAAAGTGAACCACCAAACTTTAGGTTTATCCATATCCAAAGTATTTATGAGCATATCGACTAGTTGTATTCAAGACCACTCCTAACCTAATCATGTGTCAACCCATTTCATCAAATGGGCGGAAAATCTCAAACCCAACTTACTTATCTCGAGTTAGGTTTGAGTCGAGTTGTCAATCCAATCACCCTAGCGTCCCTAGCCGTGTTGGAAAGATTACAAATGAGGGTGTAATAATTTTGTACACATTGAAGATTAACTAGCACTCTGCATCAAGTGATTTGGCGGATTAGTCGAGTAAACACCACCTATCAGAAAGAGCGGGCCACTCTGCATCATTTCAGTCCATAAAGATTATCTATGGTGTTTATTTAGTGTTCATCTTCCACCTCTCTCTCTTTCTCTCTCTTCCTTCATTGGGTAAGATTTGTCCTTTTTCTCTCTTGTTTTTCATGCTCATTATTTTTTGTGAAGAATAAAGGCCAAAACTTTCTTAAATTCAGTGAATTTTGCATCTGGGTTTTTCATTATTTAGTGAATTCATGGCTTGTTCTATGTTAAATGGTGCTGATAAACTTGCCCTAATCAGTGGAATTACCCCAAATAGGCTAGGATTTTCTGGGTCAGATTTCAATAGCAAGTACCAAATTCCCAAATTAAGTTTAGTCCCAAGTCCCAGAAATTTGAGGTCAAAAACCCTAATTACAAAATGCAGTGTTTCAGCTTCAAGACCATCTTCTCAACCTAGGTTTATTCAGCACAAAAAAAGAGGCATTTTGGTTTTACAGGTTTTTGTCAATTGTTTATGACAAAATCATAAATCCTGGGCATTGGACTGAAGATATGAGAGAAGATGCTTTAGAACCTGCTGATTTGAATAATAGGAATATGTTGGTAGTTGATGTTGGTGGTGGAACTGGGTTTACTACATTGGGAATTGTGAAACATGTTGATGCTAAGAATGTTACCATTTTGGATCAATCACCTCATCAACTTGCTAAGGCAAAAGAGAAGGAGCCTTTGAAAGAGTGTAAGATTATTGAAGGTGATGCTGAAGATCTTCCATTTCCTACTGATTATGCTGATAGATATGTTTCTGCTGGAAGGTATTGTATTGTTGCTGGAAATTTTGAATTTTTATGTAATTTTATGATTTAATTTTTGTTGTTTGTGCTTAAAATTGTCTGTTTTTTGTGTGAGTTTGTTGTTGTATGTATAACCTCTGCAAATTGTTTTGCATGGACCTATTTTGGGTGAGTTTGTTGTTGTATGTTTAACCTCTGCAAATTGTTTTGCATGGACCTATTTTGGGTGAGTTTGTTGTATGTATAACCTCTACAAATTGTTGTGCATGGGAACTAGAAAGGTTGCTGATTGAGGTCTTGTTATCATCTTGAGATTATACAACCTTTGGATTGAAATGAGTGAATTATATACATGGTGATGCTACTTTAAAACTGTTGGAAGGAGCACTTAAAGTGGTGATGGTATTTGAAAATGAAAATTATGGGAAGTTTTCACTTTTCGGGCAATACATTAGGCAAATTTGTTAGGGGTGCTTAGCCAATAGCATAAGAATTATGAGTGCACATGTTTTGAAATGAAGTTTTAGTTATCTTTGTCAAATTACAAATGCGATTTCCATTCCCTTTTAATTTTTAAAAACAAATCGGCGTCTTATGTAGTTATATAATGTCATATGATACCAAAGCATTACAAAGTTTCCATTAAGAAATATGCATTCACAAGATATGCTGACATTGAATTTTGAAGGTGTTCTAGTTTTTTTTGTGTGCTTTGTATGCCGTTGTTATGAAAGGATCTTTTGTTTGTTTTAACTCTTAATCTCTAAGGAATATACATATGAGGTGGATTTGAATAATGTTTTTATGAGAGGGTGAAGAGGTTCCCTGCAGGGAATCTGCATTGGAAAAACATGCTAAAATTATTAGGTGTTGAAGGTGGTCAAGAGGTTGTATTCGTGCATTGTCACATTTGTACATCACTTGTAATGTCCAGTGAATATACATGATGCAGGTTTATAATGTGTCTTCATTAGGGAGTTCTTGTTTTCTTTATTTTATGGGGGGAATATGTGTGCTGGAAAACATGTGTTAATATGAATGCTGTTGTTTGATTGATCTCAGTATCGAGTACTGGCCTGATCCACAACGAGGCATAAGGGAAGCATACAGGGTGCTAAAACTGGGAGGCAAAGCATGCTTGATTGGTCCTGTTTATCCAACATTCTGGCTTTCTCGCTTTTTTGCGGATGTCTGGATGCTCTTTCCAAAGGAGGAAGAGTATATTGAATGGTTTACGAAAGCAGGTTTTAAGGATGTTCAAATTAAAAGGATTGGCCCTAAGTGGTACCGTGGGGTTCGGCGTCATGGGCTCATTATGGGCTGCTCTGTGACAGGTGTTAAACCTGCTTCTGGAGATTCTCCCTTGCAGGTAATTGTCTTTCTATTTTTTGTATATGTAGATTGAACTGGAGTTTATTTTAACTTAACTCTTGCTTTTTATTCAATTCAAGAGTTGCCTATCTACATCTTTTACACTTTCTAGTGCAAGAAATATTTCTAGAATTTAGATTTCAGTTTTTTAGATGGTTCATGGCTAGATTACGTGTTGTGTAGATTCATGTCGGCAAGAGGATATCCTCATTGGTCTATTTTCATTCTTTGCAATCTGAGACACGGTTTTAGGGAACTTCACTTGTGAATTATTCCGAGTATGATTCTAATATGGGTCCTATGTTAAACAAATGTTACTGTACACCCAGTAAGAGTTATGCAATTATTCTAGAAGTTTGTTGTTTGGACTCCGCATCTCAGCCTAGTATCCACGTTAGTGGAGGTGGTGGGGAACTTACCTTATGACTCAAGTTCGAACCTCACTACCTACTTGTGCTTGGGGAGTAGGGATTCCCTTATATCCCCTCTACTCTCAAGCGTTGACCTATGTAGCTCGGCTGGCTGACCTACGAGAGGTGCTGGTGGGGGATTAAAAAAGAAAATGTTAGATTCTTGAGACTCCAATATGAGTATAGGCACGTCCCATTCCATTTCAGACCAAAGATCGAAATTTTTTCCCCTAATGAAAGTGTAATAGTTAAGTTTGACACTTGTTCAACACTATGTTTTTTGGACTCTTCATTTGCCCTCATTACGCGTATGAGATCTTCGACACTCCGACATGACTTTGACACTCTATTTTGTGCCGAAGTCATGGAGTTCTTTTAATAAAATAACTGTGTCAGATAGAGTACCTATGTCCTAGTAACATAGGATTCCTACGTGAGTATGCAGGTCTGAGTAACATTGGTTAGATGTGCAGAGTTTGAATGTCTTGATTCTCATTTGACATTTATATGCTGCAGCTTGGTCCAAAAGTTGAGGATGTGCAAGAACCAGTGAATACATGGGTGTTTCTCTATCGTTTCATCCTCGGAGGACTGGCATCAATATACTATGTACTGGTTCCTATCTACATGTGGATCAAGGACAAAATTGTTCCAAAGGGACTACCAATATAAGGTATGGTATGACAACAAGGAAATTGTGAGTTCGAATATGAAGAGTTGTTCCTGGACGAGGTTGATTTCACATCTACAGCATTTTAATAAATATGTAGATCTTGGTGGTAGCTATGTAATTAGAGTTTAAGAAACCGTTTGAGCAAGTCCCATTGCATTTTGGAATAGTTAGCTGGAAAACCTGCACTTAATTAATATTAGTATTGTTATCAACTCTTCTGTCCAGTAATTAGCTACAAGCTCAAGTCTGAGTAGGTACGAGGAATAACCTTTTCGGTTATTTTTACAGAGTAAAACAGGTTCATCAATTTCTTTCGTGTTCTGGTTGAAAAATAACCACCTATAGCGCCTTTTGAGTCGGGCATCATTGCTGCACGAAGATTATTCGAGTCTTGAAATATAGTGGACAGGGGTGAGTACGGTTGGGGACGATTCACGATTCATTCATTCCTAATAGTTGCCCACGACTATACAAATCCGATGTATAAGAAAAAAATTATCTTGTGTTTTCAAAATATCAACATTTACGAGTTATCTTTTCTTTGAGGTCGTGAAAAAGAATGTAATTTTTGATGAAATTCTGGTTTCTATTGTCACATTTGTGACTTGTGAGTGATAGAAGTCCCTGGATAGTTGAAATAGCTTTTTTTTTAAGGTATCTGGAACTTTTTGTAGCAAGTTTACTTCCCATGATCAACCATAAAACGTTGGAGAATATAAATTCCTTAAAAGTGTTAATTCTTATATCCAATTGAACAAAAATATTACTTTTTTTTTAAGCAACAGCTTCTATTCTTGTTGCTTGGTGTTTCTTTTCCCTGCCTATTAGCAATTTGCTGAGATTTTACAAACATCTGCATGTATTGCACTTTTGTTGATGTTTGAAAGTTGCAACTCATTTGCCACTTCAAGGTTTTACCGAAAGTCCTTGTCTTACTTAGCCCCCTTGCTTTGCAATGGACGTTGCTGTTCTACTGCACTTTGTTGCTGTCATTTCTTCAACTTTTCTTTGGTGGAGAAATATAATCTCAAATGGAGAGCTTTCATTGATCTTAACTGTCTTGGTTTCGCCTTCCGGCCCTTCAAGCAAAAGATTCTATGGCCAAAGGGAAACCTAGTCCCCCCTATATAGAGCCACAAAAGACACTGGTGCATATGTATACGCAATCTAATGACAGATTTCGATACCACCTCTAAAACTATAACGAATTAAGTTAGTTGACCTCCACAAAACCTTGACTTAGATACTATCTCTTAGTCATCACCAGTTGCTCGATTCTAGACCATATCCCATACCCCTGCCATCCCTCATCTAGCATAACTTAATTAAAACGAGAACCAATGATGTGAAATAATAGATACCAACAGCATTTGAATATGTCCAATGAGCTAAAATGAGCTACACCCTTCTTAACATCCGAAAATGTACCAAACACATGTTAAAATTCTTAAGCAAAGTTAAAAAAAAAACACAAGTGCACTAGTGCAGAGTCACGCCACTCTCTCCTAGGCCCACACTAGATACTACAACTTTTCTCTAAAACATAAATTTCGATTCCAGTGTAACAAAATGGAAACATGTGCATTAACGTCAACTTCCGCGCAAAAATCTACTTTGATCCAGCATCAGGGCTAGCATCTCCATAGGCTACCAGACCTTTTTGTCCAACAGGTGAGCTTGAGGGTGACCTGGCAGGAGATGCAGAGCCTCTCTTCCTGTGCTTTAGCGAACCAGCATCAGGTGAGCTTGAACGGGATGAGCTACGTCCCCTGGACCTTGATCTTGACCTTGCTTTTGCTGGAGAACGTCGATAATCTGCTCGGGGGCCAAGACGAGATCGCAGCCTATCACTTAATTCAGGACGTCTCTCTCTAGGACTGGAACCACGAACTGGACTTCGGCTCCTATCACGCCTGAGGCCACGGTAATCACTTGGACTGCGGGAACGACTTCGACTCCTCCTAAATCAAAATGCCAGTATGATCAAGTTAATACTTGAGAAGTATCAATCATCATTAACAAGCCAAGTCTATCTGAGATTCGACATGTGAAGAATTTACAACTGGCAAAACCCATTCAAAACTGACTTGCAATGCTACTTTCTGATGGAAAACTTTGAAATCTTGAAAGCCCTTGAGTAATATTAAAAAATGCTTTTCAAACCCCTAAAAAATGGAATCGACCAAACGGACCCATATAGTAGCATAACATTGCACATAACCTGAGACCCAGACCAATCCATTTGACAAACAAGAAGAGGCCTTGTTTTCATCATTTGAAGTCGTAAAACAATATCCCACCCAACAAAAAACAAAAAGAGTAACTGCCAGAGAGAAGAAAGAACCTTGGGGATCTCCTTCTTGGAGGACTCCTGTAACGACGACGAGGAGAACGATCTAAATTACCTCTATAGCTCGAAAACCTGTGACATACAAGAAAGGGTCAGCTACGAGGCAATCTTTTTTTTTTCTTTCCAACACAAGCAAAATACCAATATATTACCTATCACGGTTCCTGTCATAATTATTCCTACCACCATAATTGAATTGCCTACGAGGTGAGCGCTCTGGAGAAGGAGTCCTGTATCGGCGTGCAAAGGCAAACTTCTCGGTGAATCCTCGACCCTTTCTAACACGCGTTGGTTGACCATTTTCAGAAGTAGTTTTAGACACTTGTCCTTGTGCAGAAGCAGGAGGCAGAATAGGGTCCTCAGCAGGAACTATACCCTCATGCCGTGGCTCAGAACTCCCCCTTCGCTCTTTATCAGGGCTTACACTTGTGTTTCTCCTTGGGCTAATTTCTCGACTTTTTTTTGGACTAGGAAACTGGCCCCTGAGTAGATAGAAATCCAATTCAATTATGGAGTACAATATAAACCTTCAATCTTAATTGGGAATCTTAAACCCCAATTTATGTATAAAAACCTAAATATAACTCCCAACAAAAATAATAATGTAGCAAGTACGATTTAATTAATCAACATACCTAGATTTCTCTATGCCTTCATCAACAGAACGTGATTCCACAATTTTGTCAAATTTAGTTTCCCTGCCATTTGCAGTGTTTGAAACATGCTCTGCCTTTAGAGAAAATTCATCTTCCCCATTTGGTTGGCTCACTGCTTTCTGCACATGAGACTTCTGTTGCTGCTCCTCAATAGATACAGAGGATTTTTTCTCCAACTCTGGTACATCAGCAAGCAATGCAAGTAGAAAGAGTTGATTGTGAGGCTCAACTATAGATAGATAGTGAGAGGTGCATACTATAATGATAATGTATAGATTTAGTCGGGAGGTCAGAATATGTATATTAAAATGGGATGGACTTTATCACTTTTACATACACGACTATGACCTGCCTCCTCTAACATCGAAAAAAACTGCTAGACTTCAAAATTATGCTACATCTGCTCTATAATTCACGCAACACTTGCAAGTTCATTCCTTAATGGTCTCCAACGCACTAATTTGACCATCAATATCTTCAATTACGTATTTAGAAATAATTATGAACATTTGATATTTAAAAAGTACACATTGAGATGAATCTAACAGATCCGACATGACAAATTTTATTCAATATAATGGTGATATTTCGTGGTCAAAGTTTATAAAGATTGACCTTGAAAAGTGTTGCATGAACTCTGGTACGGAGGAAGTAGTTTATAACTAATAATCAGAAACAAAAATGTAAATCAGAAGATTCATATCTAAGAGCTTATGAAAGTTGACAATTATCTCATCTTACTGGAAGAATCACGATGCCTAGACTTTTTTTCCTCAAAGGTGCTTCCACTACCTGTTTCACTGTCACTGGCACTTGACCTTTTAGAACTCCTGCAAACAGACACAGAGGGGTGGGCAATATGGAAGATGATAAAGAAAAAAGCATGACAAAAGATTGCTTATTATATACACACCATTTATACCTTTTTTAGTTTTCCCATCACGTCGACTTCTTTTTCTGCTCCCCCGCCTTTTTTTTTGCACTCGTTTAGGGCCTTTAGAGGATCTCTTCCTCTTCCGGCGTCTTTCATCACTGGAGGAACTGGAGTCAGATGAACCAGAACTAAAAGAATCTGAGTCTGAAGTGTGGGAACCAGAATCTGAATCTGAATCTGAATATGACTCTGATGACGAGCTGCTATACGAGTCAGATGAAGAGTATCTCCTCTTCTTTCTCCTCCTGTCTTTTGGAGATCTCTTACGCCGCCCTCTAGCTTTGCCATCTGAACTATCGTCAGAACTCAAAGGCTTCCTCACCTTTTTTACTTTCCCTGAAGGACACCCATACGCAGCAACAATTCAAGGTCAAACATCAGAAATCAGCAACCTCATCTTCAAACTCGTATTAACAGATTGCTAATCTCACCTTTCTCTGGTTTAACAGCAGTTACATTTTTACCAGAAGAAACTTCGCCACAATCAACTATTTTGACTTGTTTAGTAGGTTGTCCCTCAGAAGTTCCGAACTGTTCCATATTTTTCACAACATCCATTCCTTCCACAACCTTTCCAAAGACAACATGCTTCCTGACATATGATAATTCAAACATCCATCAATTTTGAATTTAATATAAAGGGGGGCAATCTGTATAAGAGTTGAGCACATGTGACATGTGTCCGTACTCCGTAATCCTCATAGGGATTGAGGAAACAAAGAAGAGATTGACATTTACCCATCAAGATGAGGTGTACGCTTAGAAGGTTATAAAGAACTGAGATCCGTTGGTATCACGACCACAGTTTGCCATAGAGAGGAATCCAGGTCCAGTATGCTCCAATTTGAAATTCTCATCTGCAAGAAAAAGAAAAACTAATGTCATACAACCAACAGCTAAGGTAACCACCAATATCGGGCAACTGGATAAAGAAATGCTACCTGCAAACTTGCCTCCATAGATACTTTCTCCACCAGTGCCTGCAAAGCAGTAAAATTTTGTTCCTTACATCTGGGCATGAACATATAAGTTATACAGACATCTGCATCATTTAAATTTCAAATCGACGGATCAATAGAAGTTTAGACCATACCATCTCCCTTTGAAAAATCACCCCCCTGTACAATAAACAAAATGGTCAGAATTCCAATAGTACGTGTTGTTTCAAAGTGTAATGCAAGACCAATCAGCAACCAGTTTTCAAAAAACAGAAAGCAATTACCCAAAAACAAAGGCATGCATGTGAAAGGATAGCATATTATATAGGCCTCGCGCAGTAACTATCAGAGCAACACTAACCTCCCATCAATATTTAAGACTTTAAATTGAAAGAAGATTTCTAGTTCTCCAGTTCTTACCCCTCTACTCAGGACAGTAATCAAGACTTGTGCACTGTTACACTTGATAAAGTGGGGTGTAAAGCACTAAAAACAATTTTAACTAGAAGCTGAAACCAAAAACAAATAATTTCACTCTCTTCTAAGTAACAGTCTGCTCATGGCATGGGGATTCTCTAGCACT
Source organism: Beta lomatogona (assembly GCA_947646795.1). NCBI lineage: Eukaryota > Viridiplantae > Streptophyta > Magnoliopsida > Caryophyllales > Amaranthaceae > Beta > Beta lomatogona. The sequence continues at coordinate 510,580 of CANSNZ010001311.1, forward strand.
GTAATAACCATATGCTTTAAATCAAAGCATGAACTGAAGGAGTGGATATTGAATAATACTTGCCAATTTAAAATGTTCCAGCTCCAAGATTTAACCAATGTAACTCCTATTCTCTAAAGGGAAATCAACAAATCACCAGCCAAATTTAGTAAAACGGAGAAAACCAACTGATTTAGAGCTGCTGAGATACATCAAAATTTAACACAGGAAACAGAAGAGAAAATAACAACACACAGCTACAAAGACATTAAGCTTCTCAGAAATATCTAGTTCATAAGAATTAACACAAGATAGAAACAAATATAATTTGCTCTTGCTAAGAAAAAAGTGCAAGCCCTTCTACAATGAGATATTCAAGCATAAAGCCTATAGAAACAGATAAGATCAACCTCAACAGTCTCCCTCCCCAAACAGACAAGAAGCATAACAAAGAAATGATAATGGTAAAAGAGGAAGTACTTGGGCCATAAATCCTTTAATTATGCGGTGGAAATTTGTTCCCTTGAAGTGTAAAGGTTTCCCTGTAGTAGCTCCGACACCTTTCTCACCTGAGACAGACAAACAGCAAACAGATATCTTTAGTCAGTGCAATATATATGGAGTGCAAAAGCCCGCAAAGAAGGCTAAGTCATGATTCTATACTCTTAATAGTGAGCAGGGAGGAGTCCATTGCTTGGACAACGAGTTACAATCAAGCGAAAACGTAAAATCAAGGGGAAAAAACAAAGGGATTCATTGAGAAAAAGAAGAGGAGTTACCTGTGCAGAGTACCCGGAAGTTTTCTGCAGTTTTAGGAACCACATCTGCAAAAAGCTGCAGGCTCAAAGCAAGCATGTCAACAATATGGCTTACAGAGGATATATGTATATACAAAATGAAAATTGCCTATAGCACTAGAAAGGAGCAATGAAGATAAAAAATGTGTCAAATCCCAATTACCTCTATAACGATTCTTTGGATAGGATCCCCACCAATTGATACATCTAGAAACACATGAGGGTTCTTTTTCTTAGCCATATTTCCTCAGACTGTAGAACCTGAAAGGTATCACTTAAAAAATTAGGATCAATCCCAACTATGTCAGATACTAGTCATCAAGAGTCTCCAACTTTCTAAAGATAAAGAAACCTTCATTCCAAAAGCAAAAAAAGTATCATCAACTTCAGTGGTTCTGCCTCACTAGTGATTAGAGTTTGAAGCTATTAGAAACATACACTTCAAGAAAATGGAAGCTAACAGTAACAGCTAGCAGCCTAGCCTGAGTTGCCTAACAACTTCAGATCAAAAGCACCATCGACTATATAAAATCTATTTCCAACTTTTTCTTTCTCCTTGCAAAAACTAGAGAACTGCACCTATACTAACCTAGCAGTCTTCTGCCTGAGCAATAAGTTGTTTGCTTAGCCAGACAGTTCTTCCTTTATGAACTAGACTTAGCATTTGCATTTCACAGGTAGCATGTACATCCCTTGAAAGAAATGTCCACTGGAAACATCAAGGCTTTGTCAAACCCACTAAGATTGCCATAAACTAGTTACAAGCATTCAAATTCTATTACATAAATTATGCTTCTATTAATTTCTCTCGACGAAACATGCCGCCTAAATCCACTTCTATGGACTTGCAGGATAACGATCATAAAATAAATTTTTTTACTTGCCGAATACTGCTCACATATGATGATGCTAAACTAGTGGCATACTACTACATGAAAGTTGCAGCACAAACCAAGCCTTCAATGACTAGGTAAGGTCACCGAGATGACTTCAATTCCATCACACACTAAAAGGAACCTAGATCTCATCTCAATCTAGTGATAAGTCACTGTTGAAAATCTCAATGTGCAATAGCTACCCATTGAATTCCTCAATTATCAGGATATAGATATCTCCTAGTTTCCAAAAATTACAGCATTGCCAGTATTTCTCTTTGCTGTCAAATGTGCATGGAGTACTACTTTGTAAACATGATTGTGTACACAACTGAGTGCAACATCAAGATTTAGTCATGCACACAATCTTCAATCTTGAAGTCTAATAGAGCTTGCATCAAACATTACAACCACCACTCAATTTGTACACTGGATCTAAAGCATTATATCACACTGAAGACGATACATCTTCTAATGGAGCCTTCAGCCACAGGCTCAAATTGGTAACTACTCATACTTCAGCCTTTGGCAAGCTGAATCTTCCAGCAAAAGATCCCCTCTTTTCGCCATCTTAAAACGAATCGCAAGCCCGCAAAAAAGCATATGAAAAGTGGATCTTATTCAACCAGGTTCAAAAACCATCCCTTCTACCATGTATCAACAAATCACCACAAGTCCATAGAGATAATAATCACAATCAATTTCCACTACATTCACCTTAAAAGGAGCCCTATTATTTCCTCAACTGCTAAATTAATTTTGCATTCAAACGAAACCGTTTACAATTGTAAAAACCAAAAGCTACATTCTAACACAGGCAAAAAGAAAAGAGCCACATATAAAAGAACAAAACCATAAATCCATAATTATCAAAGAACGGGAAAGATTTATAAGAAAAATAAAAACTACCCATAAACAAAAAATGGCAATAATTCGTAAATTTCAGTCATTGAATGATAAAACCCTAAAACCCTAAAACTTAAACCCTAAAACTTAAACCCTTAAACCCAGAAACCCAATTGTCTTTAAAGAAGTTACACAATCTACAATTGAAAGAACGAACTTTACCTTCAAAAATAGCAGTGATTTGTGAATGGAAAACATATGAACTATATACTCAACCGTTCATGCAAAAATAATAAGCTTATAAACGAATTATAACGGGAAAAAGAAAACCCAAAATAATGTTTTTTTGGTAGAGGACGAACTTACCTTTGATCGAAAGAAATAAGTTTTCAGCAATTAAAGAGGGAAAAAATGCAGTGAAGGTGGAAAACACAAATTTATAGAGAGTGAGAGAGAGAGAGGGAAGAGGGAAAGGCTGCTGAGCTCTACTCAACAGTTCTAGAGAAAGATGTGCATACTATTATTTTCTTCCACATTCTTTATTTTGCAAAATTTTCCCATTTTCCCTTCCCCTCTCTTCTACCACCACACTCCCCTCCCTTTGTCCCATTATATAGCTTCCGCTTTATTTTTCACACAAACTTAAAACATTTGATCAAATATTCCCATTGATTTATACAGAAAATATATTCATATGACATCTTGTTATATTCGTCTTGATATGTAGTTTTTATAATATCAATTTTCTATAATTTTTATTAATATGCTATTAAAAATATTAATAGTGAATGATATGTGCCGGAGATCGTGCAAAAAGAAACGGAAATCGGGACGATGGATTAATAATTTTACCACTAAAAAAATTATTATTAGATCCACGCACGAGGGGTATTCATAATAGTATAATACATAGTTTGAAAGGATAAAGTGTATAGCAAAGTTAGTACTACAAGATTGGATTAAGAATTATATTCTATTAAATGTTCAACATTGGTTTTCCGGTTTACAGCCTTTGTTTGCTTCTCTAAATATGTGCTTGATGTTCTAACTTCCGAATACTTTAAGGAGTGTTTGAATGTCTTAAATGATGTTTGCAATTTGCCATGGGGGTTACCAGTCCTTGCACAATTTTATTGACTGGAAGACTGTCTCCTTTGATTGAGAGTTTTTTGTATTCTCTCCTAGATAGCTAGTAGTATTCCATATTGAAAGCTAATGGCTTATGCTACATATAATCGAGCTTTTCCTAGATTACAAGTGCACACTTTGAGATTTATTCCTTCGTGATTACGGATGATGACGCTTAGTCGCCGCGAAAAAGGAGCGAAATGAACCATCAAAATTGTGTTTAAAAATTATTGGGGGAGGGGGAGGGGGGATAGCCACCAAAATAGATTGATGGGAGTTTGTTCAATAGGGATCATGAGTAATAAGAGGATAGGATGAACCTTTCGTGTGATTGATCGATTAACATTCTTATATTTTATTTCTATGATGATATCGGTCGTATGGAATATTCATAGGGTATATAATTTCTCATTGTTGAAGATAATATCATACGTTACTTCTAAAGACTCCATATTAAGAAGATATATTTGGTGATTAAATTTTTGTATGTCTTCATTCGTTGCAAAGTGAGTAGAAGAGGGTCGAGCGGAATTCGATATTGTAACCAATCTTTAGCTACTTGTAGGGTCCATAAATTTATAGAATTGTTAATAACAAACACTACAAATATTGAATGAGATTATTTATCTTTCGTGTAAGATATCATGACAAATTTGCTAGGTGAAAATTTAAAATTTCGAGGGGATATCAAGTGCTCCGAATCCAACAGATGGCCATTTTTCCTCATCGATAAGTTGATGCGCTAGCCAAGTGGTTTATTTAACAATGAAAATTTCCCTTTGGATTTAGGCCCCGAATAAGGTTGTCTATCGTATTCGCTTTGGGCAATGGAATACCTCTTGTTTTAGAGTCAAAACTTATCTTGGTCCTTCTTTAATTATGTACGAGTAAAAATTCTAAAAAAGTTGATATTAAACACATGCCAACACATATATAATAAGATTCTACATTACACACCCATATATCTATACTCAACATAAAAATACTTCATTTGTAATAACACTGGATGTTACACTTTGACTTTCACGCTTGTTGATGCAAGATTTACCGCAATAACTTTAATTGTGTATTAGTAAAAATTATGGAAGTTAATATTATGAAAGTATACGTTATCGAATCCAACAATATATCATATAATAACGGTTGATTTTATCTAAAATTAAAATACGCATTGTTAATGTAGAAGGTAATAGTGTAATTTTCAAAGCCTCATCTGTTTTTTACGGACGAAGTATGAAATATGTGAACAGCGCAAAAGTGTAAAGAAACTTAATTTAATTCATCACAATCACAAGTTTCTCATCTCCAAAAACAGAACACAAAAAGCCAAAAACCAATGGCTGCAAAACCATCGCCAAACGACAACGAGGAAGACTACTCTCCCTCATCAACCCTCATCCACTTCAACCACCCCTCTCCCCTCCTTCGCCAGCCCATTCCCGCCGGCCTGCAACCGACGACCCAAACCTCGGCCCATACGTCTTAGCATTCACAAGCCCACAATCCTTCTTCTCTTCCCTCAAATCCTGCGAATCGAAGCTTCTAGAACAATGCGAAGCCGGGGTTCGAATCGGGTGCTCCATATCCGCATCCAACAAATGTAGACCTCCATGGTGGAAAAACCCTTTTGGGTCAATTGATTTTAAAGAAAGAAGTGAGTGTGAGGAGAGAGAAATGGCTGTTTGTCTTCAAAATTCCAAGGAAAATGTGGGCAATTTGCCAAGGAGAGTGTTTGGGCCCGTTTAAGTGGGCCCGGGTTGCTTGTAGTGAGAGGAAGTTGAGAAAAGAGGAGGTGGGTCGGTTGATTTCATGGGTTTCGGGTTCGGTTTTTGAATGGGAATTTAGGGTTTGGGTTTGAATTGTGGGTTGGTAATCAATTGATGGGTTGAATTTGAGATATGAAGTGACTAATTTTAGAGGGTCTGATTTATTGAGGGATGAAATTCGAACATCAACCCAATTGATGTAGATAAAAGATTGGTTTTGTTAGGGTGTGGATTATTGTGAGTTATTTGAATGTGATATTTTTATATGCTTTGTGTTGTGGGGATGTCGAACCGATTGGTGGAGAAAGTTATTTTTGCTGAATTTGAGCTATGAAGTGATCAACATCAACCCAATTGATGTAAATAAAAGATTGGTTTTTATAGAATGGATTATTGTGAGTTATTTTGAATGTGATCTTTTTTGATAATCTTTGTGTTATCGGGACATCGAATCGATTGGTTGTGAAGGTTATTTTGAGATGAATTTGAGCTATGAAGTGATCAGTTTGAGAGGATTTGAGATATTGGCGGGAAGATTGTATCTAAAGTTTTGTTGGGATATATAGGCTGGTGATGATTAGTTCACCTGTAATGCTTAGATAGAGGAAATCTAGGTTACATGGAAACATTTTTGAAGACATGAGTAGTATTACCTAGTTCGTGGCAGGCTAAAAGAATGGGTATAGGAATGCAATTTGATATCCAGTTTTGTTAATTAGAACACAAGAGTATATCACTTGCACGCATCAATTTGCCTTTTTCCTGGATTACGCCGTTGGAGACCCCAATGTGTGTAACTGTAAGTGACAACATAAGCTGTTTTTTCTTCATAGCAGCTCTATCATTTTCTATGTTTGATTAGTTAGTGTGGTAGACTTGTTTATGTTATTCATGTTTATTGAGTTGCTGATAGCCTGATAGGTGGCTCATTGTGAACCCTGCACGGGTAGTCGGGTACGATGTTTGGAGGAAAGGGAGGAGCTAATTAAGTGGATGGAAAGATACGGAAGCAAATCACTATAGAGTTAAGGGATGATAAGGGAAGTTTAAGGATTACATAATAGTGAAAAGTTGCATTTTTATTTTAAATGTGAAGAATTCAAGGATTAGTTTGAGGAGATGTTATAATTATACAGAGCACACACAACTAAAATATGATGGTTTTAATTGTGCATTCATTTTTAGTGGTAGTGACATTGAAATATTAGTCTGTTATTTACTTAAAGACTGAATAATCCATAGTTTCGAGATTCCTCTTTCGTAATGTACTGTAATGCCTATCTTGTTAAACATAGGAAGATTCTGTTTCCTGTAACTGCATCTAGACTCCATGTCCTTCATTATTTGTTCAACTTGTCAGGTGTTTGTTGTGAGATCAAATCCAAGCTACTCTGACGTGGTTACTAGTAAAGCAATTATATTTGAAGTAGAATTTGTTGGGAAGTAGTAAAACTATGAAATGATTTGTTTGACAAAATCACTAAAAGTGCAATTTCGTGGTGGCATCCTACTTCCAAAAGTGGTGAAAGTTGCTTATGCAGCCTTCCTTAGGTGGGTGAAACTTCGATGGTAATTGCGAATGTATACACAATACAATTTAGAGATCCAATTACTACTACCACCTAGTTATACACAAACAAAATGTGAAGAAACGAATTTATTAGTAGTGAATTTATATTATTTAGTTCATTATATTTACATTTCCAATGTGCATCCTCAACAGGGGCATATCATACTGTTTCTAGTTAGCCACTTGATATCTCATCTCTGCATGCTTTGCCTTGCATCCACCAGCTTTGAGGGACATTTCATCCTCAATGACATAATCAGCCAAGTTTAAGTACCTCTCGTGATCGCCACTTTTTCTCTCCATTGTGACCTACATGTCACACATTTTGTTAATCCTTTCTCTTGAGCCCTCTTCCAAGTCATCAAGCATTCTTCATGAATTGGAATCCTGCATGTTTCACAAGCCACTATTCTTTCCCCCTGACCTCCTCATCTCCTCGAGGCATATAGGACATGTGGCACCCGCTTCCACTTCCCTACATGGCTTTAGGTTAATAGTCCCACGTATACCTAACTCTTTCTTTAAAAAGAAAACCTGGTGGAAACCTCTGGCGTGAGGGTTTGACTTGCCAAGGCCTCCCGGTGAGCTTGGAGTGGCTCGAAGCCTCTCAATGTGTCTAGGCTTCAGTGCTTGCTTCCTTAGAGAGGGGGTCATCGAGTGGGACCCCTAGTACCTTGATGAGCACCTAAAAGGATGTGCTTGCATGGGGTGGCACGATCAGGGCACGTGCATGTAGGGGTGGTTGATATGTTAACAATGTACACATTTCCAGTGGATCCTAAGACGTACAAGTGTGGGTCTGACCTGTATAAGAGGAGTGAGATTATGGAGTAATGCATGTGTGGTGCGTTGGCAAAGGCTTCCATGGTAGGCTTAGTAGACCGAATGTTGTTAGGTTGTCTATCATGGTGGTGGTGTTGGTGGTTAGACGAAAGTAGAACTTTGGATGTTTTTGTCTCCATAAAGGAATATCAACGATGGGAGAATGTACAAGTTAGGGCAAGAACATAAGATGGAAATTTCTCCCAATTTATAAGCAATGGAAGTATGGAACTAGTCATTAATAGGAAATATATGAGTTGTAGTTTGTAGTAATCTGAACATTAGTTGCTTATTTTACATCATTTTAGTTACTCGTACTATTTATAGATATGTTTGACAGCTTTTTCTCTCGAAAAAGGGGAAAATATTTGTTTGACAACTCTGCAGTTTATATCGTCATTCTTTTCTTTTTCTTTTTCTTTTCTTTTTGTACTTTTCTCTTCAATTTGGCTGAGTAAAAAACAAAAAGGGATACTAGCAACTAAAGTTTATATACTTGTTAGGAAATATTGACGTGAATAATCCCACCACCAGTCTTGTAATATTTCAACTTTGGATTATTCTAGAATAATCCTAATTTTGAGGGGATCTTCTCAAGATAAACCTTTTTGTCAATACTAATCCGTTTTAGGTCTATAATATATAGAAAATTAATAGTTCGGATTATTCCCGAGAAGGTACTTAAAGTTAGAATTATTCTAAAATAATCCAAAGTTGAGATTATTTTTAGAAGATTGGTGAAAGTTTGGGATTATTTATGTCAATTTTTTCTTACTTGTTAAGTTGTTAGTCCACTATGTACACAATTTTACTTGTACGTGCATGAACACGAAGTTCATACATTATCAATTATTGTGGTGCAAATGTTAATTATATTACCCCCGCTCATCTAAGAGGTAAGATGGTAAGAGAAATTAATCTCCAATCACTTGAAACGAGATGCTTTTAGGGTGCATTTTCGCATAAAACAACCGAACTAAATTAAATTATAACTAATTAATAAGTAATGATTATCATTTAGTGAATCGACCGAACCTGAAAATAAAATTTAGGGGGAAACGTACCTTTAGTGAGGAGGGCTTAATGATTTTAAAAACCACGCCCACCGTTTATTTTTTGTTCTTCCTATTTGAAATCTTGATATTCCTCGTAATTAAAGATAACCTTCTAAATTCTTCTCAATATATAAGAAAAATTATACATCGTGTGAGTGCCTTGTTCGATTCGTTTTAATTTGTCATTATAATCAATCGTTATAGTTTTTTTTGATATGCAATCAAATATATTTATCGTCAAAGAAGTGTATTGAAAAATGCACACAATGAAAACGAGGAAAATAAAAGGAAACGAACGGAATTTTAAACAACCACTATTACTTTAATGCTTTACAATTGTGTAAACATTGCAATGAAATGTTAAACAAAATTCAACAAAGATTTTTGTAATGTATTTTGTAGGTAAATTGTGTTATTTTTTTGGATAACGCAGGTTTATGAATGTACGAAGAAAATATATACTTCATTCGTGTTTTTTCTATTGCGACAATTGAGTTTTACCGCCTTAACGCACAACTTTAAATATTAATATTTTTAATTAATTCTTAATAAAAATTATAAAATTTGATGTTTTAGAAGTATGTATATTGAGATGAATCTAACAAGATGTCACATGATAACATTTTTTTCGTGCGTAAAAATTACAAGAGATAGTGAAAGGATGGTGGATGAATAGTGTAAAAATCCAATTGTTGCGATAAAAAACGGAGGAAATACTAATTTGGATGTCCATGAACATAGATTGAGTGCTCTTTTTTCTATTAGATTAATAATTAGAGTTTGAAATTTGAATGTTTCTATTACACTTCATCTATTCTTTCTTATATGCAACATTGAAGTATGACACAATAATTTAGGTAGATTATAGAGAATGGGACGGAAAAAGACCACCATGTTAGGAGAGATAAAGAGAATAAATTATAAAAATGTCAATATTGCAAGTAAAATGCAACTTCAGATATATTTTTAATAGATTAATTATTTTCAACAATAAATACTTTAATTTGTAGAAAAAAAAAGAGAAATGACAAATAATTTTATAAAATTAATTTATAACAAATTATAATTATTTTTCGCTTCTATTATTCATAATCTATATTAATATTTAGTAGTACTATGGGAGATCAATTAATGATTGTTTGATTTCTTGTTCAAAGAAAGATTTATTTTAGAAAGTAAGCATTGATGATCTTGTAAATCAATTTTAAAATATGAGAACTCTACGAGAACAATTGTAAGAGTTTATTTAGAAGAATTATTAGACCGTGATTTAAATAAAATACATTTTTAAGGTAATTTTATGCAATTTTTTTTAAAAAATTCTCGATACTATTGGCTTCTCGGGATAAAAATCCTAGATCCGTCCGAGCACTTCTCTTGTTCCGTTTCAAAACTTTAAGCGTTTCCGTGCTACATAGTCTAGCATACATGTTTTTAGGGGACGATATAGGAAATATATTAATCACTAGTATATTACGAATAAGCACTTTCCCAAGCCCCAACTATACATGTTTTTATTTATTTTAGTATTAGGTGGAATGTATGAGCTCTTGAGGCTCCTTTAGGTTTATGTGTTTGTTTTAGTTTGGGTTGTATTAACATTAGGCATGTCTTCTCTTTTTAATTAGAGTGCATTCTCCCAACTTTTTTCGAGTTGCAATCGGTTCGGTTATTAATTTAATTATATGATAATAAAACAATGATAATAATTATTATTATCGGTATTATTATTACTACTATTACTATTACTATTATAAATATTAATATCATGATTACAATTATAATTATATTATTATTATTGTTATTATTACTCCTATTACTATTGCTTTTAATATTATTATTATTATTATTATTATTAATTATTATTATTATTAATAATAATAATAATTATATTGCTAATTATTATTTTGCTAATACTTTTTTTTCTATATGATTTTGCTAATTATATTGAAATGATAATTCAAGCCTAAGAAGTACACATTTCTATAATAGTTGTCATTGTTCAAAGTATAAACTTTCTAACGGATGACAACAATAATACTATTAATAATAACAACAATAATACTTGTCATTGTTGAAATGATAAAAAAATACACGTTTTGATAGTTGAACTACTAGGCAAAATAATAGTACTATCGAACATTAACTAGTTTTCATAATCGGTTAATTCTTCGTCTTCTTGTTGTCCATAAATTTGCTCCATCAACTCGGGATTATTTCGCATTGACTCCCACATTTCTTGATTATCTTACGTCGTACACTATCCATAGCTATTTTTCTATTATCATCGTACATATTATGATCGGCTCTTTGTTCCATGACTTCAATTTGGTGTGTGAAAGGAATCCCTAGATCATGTAAACGAATAAAATTGTGTAGGGTAAAACAAGCTACGATAATTTTCAATCGATTAGCCTCGTCCATTTGCGACATCGATTTTAGAACCTTCCACCTATTTTTGAGAATCGCAAAAACCCTCTCAATTACATTTCGACAAGAAGAATGTCGGTAATTGAATTGCTCATACATTCCTCTCGGTGGAGTCCTGCTTCAAGTCGGGCAAATGGTACCTCAGCCCATGTACTAGATATGGACTCAAGTACCCGAGTGTATTAGGATACGCTGAATCGACTACATAGTATTTTCTGTACAACAAGCATAATGTTAGTTTGTTAAAGTAATGTATTTTCCCATAGTATTCATGGCAATATAAGTTAGCTAGTACCGGATGGTGGATGGGGAACCCCATTCTAGCATCTCCTAAGCTTCGCCTCCATACGTTTGTATCATGTGCACTCCCTTCGTAGCCCACATTGATGTGAGTAACCAACATGTTGAGTGAACACACAACCATCACATTCCATGTTTTGTCCCCATGACGATCTCTAAATGCCCGCCTTACATCATCCGCAACAACTAATTGTATAAGGGTACCATCTATGGCACCAACACAATCCTAAAAACAAAAGTATATATACGTCATTACATTGAGACTATACATGTTGATATTAGATTATGTTAATGAATAATAAATGTCATCAAATGTAGGATAAATACCTTAAAGAAAGGCCATTATTTGATATTGCTTTGAATTTGGGGAGGTGTTTCATACAAACTTTGATATGGTCGAATTATTTGACTCGACAATGCTTCCAAAGCTTGTAATACCTTTTTGAAATACTTCGAAATAGTTGATGTTGAGTGTTGAAATCTTTCGGCGGTATCACGAACGGAAGCGGTGTTTAGCCAACATGTACAAACCTAACCCAAGTTGCTCTTCAATGCTTATATATCTACCGGCTACTAGGAGTTGTTGTTCTCTAAGGATATTATCAAGACTTATAAATAATTCTCTACTTAGCCGAAGTTGTTCTTTACATAACTTAGGATGGCCCGTCAACATCCTATATATGAAATGATGCCCCTATTCTCCCCTGAATGCAAAGGCATCCGTTCAACTTGGGTTGTCAATCTCCTCGGCTCATGCAATGTATACGCGTCAAACTTTGTTGCACCAAATCTTCATCCATTCTACATAGGCACATATATATTTAATGCAATTTGATTTAGACAAACATATAAAATAGATTTAAACATAAAATAACTAAAAGTTAAAAATAACACAATAAGTTCCATAATAAGTTCTACATATAAAATAGACTTAAAACATAAAATAACTAAAAGTTCTAATTTAAAAGCAATGTAACATAAAGTCACACAATTTTAACTATATTATACTTCGCAACCATCTCGGTCATAAAACATACTATCATCATTTATAGGCATCTCGGCCTATAGACATCATCTGCAAGTGCACAATGCTTCCTCAAGAAATGAAGTGCGCCTTTATCATCACAAGAAAGAGGCGAAAAGACCGATGGCACCCTGAGTCTTTGCGAAAGCTATCAAGAATATCCACAACAAATTCATCCCTAAGCTTTTCAGCAATCCCCATGGACTCCAAGATATCATGAACTTCATCAAATCAATTTATGGGTTTAGGAGGTTGACTCAATTCGTTCGGTTCGGTTCTGATCAGTTGGTTTAGTTGTTTTATGCGAAAGAAGAAACGCCTTAATGTATGTACGATTTTCTAGTTGTCAATCAAAAAAAAATAATAATATAAACTTTAGAAACCTCTCAGCCTCCCTCAGTACCCTCACTCCAACTCTTATTCGGAATTCCGCGCTCAAATTGATCTTCATCAAACCTTGTGGTTCCAGCCAGGTAAACATTTTCTTCTTTTTCTTCAGATTATTAAATAGTTAGGACTGATTATTCATGCTTTTTTATGTTATTGTTTGTTCCATGCAATCAACTCTTTTTGTTTGTTTGTTATATAGTGTTATTTCGTGTTTTTGGAATAATTGCATGTTATTAACAAGCATATGATTTGATTGATTTTTTTTTTGTTATAACTTGTTTATTTATGTTTGGTTGTTTGTTTCATGGAAATCTTAAGATGATAATTGTGTTATGGTTACAATTTTTACATGCACGCGCATATATATTCATGACCTTATTTATTTGCCAAATCGATTTTTGGGAATCTGGAATGAGTATTGCACTTGGAATTTCTGTTCTTGAATAATTGAAAATTTGAAATTAATTACTTGAATAGGTAAAACTCAATCTTGTTTTGTGATTGGAAATTTGGAATGAAAAACACCAAAGTACTTATAAGTTACAACCTCAAAAATCCACATACTACACAAACAAACTAATGCTATTCTATTCTGTTTCAATACACAAAAGTTAAGATTCTCGAATACCTCCATATCCTATATTAAAGCCATAACTCCTAACAGGCTAACAGTCCTAACTATTTTGGTATCAAAAATAAAAAAAAAGAATCCCATCATAAGCCACATAGCCTGCACTTGCTTCCATAAACCAACACCAATAAATCCATCACCAATTCTTTTCCAATTACCCACTGATGGTCAAACAAGTGCGTTAGCAAATGTGCAAAACTCAAATAGGAAGAACAAAAGAACTTGGAGGGAGTACACGATTAAAGATGATATATAAATTGTGTAAAAGTCAAACTACAACGACTAATATGGGGCGGGTGGAGTATTTTTTTCTTGGGACATTATCCCTGATGACCTAAACTATTCGACTTTTTGCAAAATAACCATTACTTATGACCAGTGTGGGCGGTGTGACAGTGTCTAAAATGATCCTTAACTTTTAAAAACATTGTTTGGAATTTCTTTTTACAAAGAATTAACAATATATCTCACCCTTCATTTTGACTCTAATCTAATCTTTCTCTCTCATCAAATCTCGCACTATGATATATCATCCTTCAAATCTTCTTAGAGGCAACTCTATCATTGTTATTGAAGATTGCTTTTGATGGTATGAAAAAAATTAAATGCCGCTTCATACTTGCTAACAGAAATCTAAAGGCGTCAAACATATTGTCATTAACTTTTCTTCAAAAAATGTCTCAAACTTGTGTTATTGAAAGTTGGGAGTCATTTTGGATAAAGGTGTATAAGACAAGGTCATTTTAGAAAAAGTCGAATAGTTCGGGGTCACAAAGGATAATTTCCCTTTTTTACTTCTTAGAATCATTATATTTACACTTTTTTGGGTCTAGAATTTCATGTGTCTATAGTCTGTACAATCAGATGATTTATTCCATGTCTCTTTTTGCAGATTGGACAAAGAAAGAAAGAGATGAATGTTTATGAAATTGAGATGGTAAATGATTTGCCTGAGAGTCTAATTATTGAAATTTTTATCATGGCTATTACCTGTTTTACAATTCAAGAGTGTGTGCAAATCATGGTACTCTATTATTTAAGGTCGTCATTTTATTTCCAAACATCTGAAAAACTACTATAACAACAATGATAGTTGGCGCAGTTGTCTTCTTGTTGAGTATTTCCTAAGCTTAGCTGAACATGAATTGTATGAGTGGTTGGTAGATGATATTCCCTGAGTAGTAGCTATGGAGGTGATAGATAATCCATGGCCGATAAGGAAATCTTTGGTATGCGGTCCTTGTAATGGGTTATACTGTACGATTTCATTAGGAACAATCGTGCGTTGTGGAATCCAGCCATGAATGAGCTTAAACCCTTGCCTGAAATTATTTGTAAGCCTCATGTTCCGCCCAATATCACTTACGCCCACTTTGATGCTTACGGGTTATTACAGGTTATCGACTTATTGTAGTGCCAATGAAGAAGACAGCTTGGTCAAGCATTCTTCATTAGTCTGTGTCTACTGTTACGAACCAACTCTTGGAGATACTGTGGTGATCTGGCTAGAGCTTATTTTTTGGAAAATAAGAGTTACATGTTTGTGGATGGATGTTATTTCTGGTTTGGATTATACAACTATTTTCAATCCGAAATGATCGTTTGTTTTGATATGGCTACTGATGGGTTTTAAGAGATTGATGTTCCAGACTCTGCAAAACCAAGTTCAAAGTGTTTGGGAATATATGATGATTATCTTGCTTTTTTTGTCTGTCCGTGAGACTGAAGAAATTCTTGTTATTTGGACATGGAAAGAAGAAACTTGGACTAGAAAATTTACGGTGAACCCTGTTCCACATATTAGGTATTCAATTGGTCACTGGAAACATAATTATATTTTGTTGGAAACTGATGAATGTGAGCTAGTTCTGTTTGATCCCAACTCACAAGAACTAAAGGATATTGGATTTCAATTTCGTCACTGTCATGGAGTTTTTGCATACATGGAAAGTTTGGTTTCAATATATGATAAGAGCAACTTAGAGCTACAACTTGAGGAAATTGAAGCAAAATTCAACCAACTCTAGTCGTTAACCACTTTCTTTTTTCTTCCTTCACTCATTAGAGGAGAAAAAAGTTTTATGTTTCTAGTACGTCCTCTTTTTTGTTTGTTCCATATTGATTATTTCAAATTTTGTTTTGAGAACCCATACATTAGTAAGAATTTCGGTATGTTTTCGGTTAGTTTTGTTAGTTGGAATAAATGTTAGTAATTGTTGTTAGCATGTAGATATATAGCTTGTTTTGTTAGTTTCTTTTGTTTTTGGCACTTCTTTCTCGAGTTTTATGTTGTAGATATGACCGAAGAGGTTTAAACCGGCAATGTGAGGCATGGAAGAGTACCTTGGAAGCTGAATAAAGTCGACGGGAGATTTCGGGAGCTTTTTGGGTGCACGTCGGGAGAAAGGTCAACTTCAAATTTCAATATATCTCAGAAACCTCATTATTTGGATATGATTCAAGATGGAGGTGAAATATTATTCCAAGATCTTTCCAACGATGGGTCACAAACTTGATTCCGACAAGTGTATCGAAAGTTATGGCTGTTTTAGTGAAGAGTGTTCCATGGACCATTCGTATGGATGGTGTACGATTGTGTACATCACTGTACCATCATGAACGACCCAATACAACTATGTGCGACCGTACGACTGGGTCAATGGTTCCGAAACGTTGGCAACTTCAACCGTACTATCATGAACGACCCAATACAACTATGTACGACTGGGTCAATGGTTTCGAAACGTTGGCGACTTCAAGTGTATGGTTGGTGGGCTGCTGAACACTAACCATACCTGATGACTAATGTTTTAAAAGCGCTGTTAGTCTTGTTTAGAGTCATTTTCACTTTTCAGTTAATTTTTACCTTTCTAGTTAAGTTTAGTCGTGTTTTAATTTAGTTGTCGTCATCCTAACTCCGTCGTTAGTTTTTTTGTCGTTTTCGTAGTTTGTTTGCCTTTTTTCCGTGTCTTTTCTTTTCGTTGATTGTAGGGTGGTATATTCAAGCATACTTCGAGAGCACCTCTAGATCTTGGAAGGAACATAAGGGCAAGGTAGAGCAATTGGACAAGAGTTGGGAATTCTAGAGGCCACAAAGGCCAACGCAAAGAAAGGAGCCAACAAGAGCATATGCCGTACCAATGGACTTCTTTTATTTTTTCCATCTCAATCCCACATGTTTCCCTTTCCTTTTTTGTCCATTGTTGAGGATAAGGACTGATTGGAAGGAGGAGATTTTGGTAGAAAGTGATAATTTCCCAACCTATTAGATATATGTGGGCTTATTCAAGCTTTCAAAGGTCTGTCAAAAAAATAATACTCCATACAGAGGGCCATACGCACTTCTTTTTACTAAAAAGTTTCCGTTGCCGGGACTTGAACCCGGGTCTCTCGGGTGAGAGCCGAGTATCCTGACCAACTAGACTACAACGGATTTGTTATCAGAGATTATGTACTTTGACTACTTTCTTGTTTTCTTTTGTCCACACACTCAAATAGTCAAATACAGTAGAAAAATGTCATACATATGATTGATGATTCTCCATAACTATGAGATTACCAAATTTTTTGACACGAAAAACATCAAAAAAAAATAGAGAAAGTATATTTATTGTTTTCTAATGTTTAGGGAGCATTTGGTTCATATGATTTTGGTATGAGATATGGGTTTAGAATTAATGAGCAAAACCCATACTAAGTGTTTGTTTAATAAATTGATAGATTTAAAACCCATACGTCAAACCCATAAGGTATGGGGTTTAGAAATCCAAGGGGGGAGGTGGGTATGGGGCTATGGGCCGTATGGCTCATACTAATACCTCTAGGTAGGGCTGCTTACCGGTCGAGTCGAGCCCGAACTAGGTCTGCTCGGCTTGTGTTCGTTTAAGTTTATTCGAGCTCGAGGCGAGCTTGAAGCTCAACGAGTCGAACTTTGTTCGAGCCGAGCTTTGACCAAATTTAAACGAGCTCGAATTGTTCACGAACTTGCTTGACTCTTTATCACTCCTAGTTTTTACATGTTTTCTTTGTTTTTCGTTTTTTAGTATTTGAGATTTATAGGTTTTCTTTTAAGCAATGAAATTATTAACTTATTATTGTGTGATATCTAGGTTAATATATTTATGTTTATATATAAATATATTATTTTTCTATATAAAAGAATAATCGAGCCGCTCACGAGCTGAGCCATTTCGACCGAGCTCGATCCCGAACCGTTTGCGAATAAGCCGGACTCATTAACACCCTTACCTCTAGGTATCAAATAAAAGAAAAATTTCATTCCCGAATAAAGCCAAACAACACACCCCCAATCTCTATTTGGTAAGGTTGATGATAATTCTCAAAAGGTTATGTCACATTCTTGGCTCGACATTGAAAATCCGATATTTGACAAGTTGGAAAGACAAAAAAAAAAGCATAAGATTTTTTCTCAATACCTTAAGTTGCAACACAAATCATTTATTAGGTTTGATATGCTTTATATTACTTTAGGAAAAAATATGATGATATCTATGTTATATGTTGTTGGATTATTTCCGATGTGCTTCATCTTATACTATTGAATTTTCATAATTTATGCTTGTGTACACTTATACTTTATATTTTAATGTTCAAGTTATGAAATTCAACATGTTGCGTTAGAAAAGAAAAGAAAAGAAATTGAGGTGTGTATATATCAATATCATCATGAAGGTCGATGACGATGGGCAAGGCACCATGAGTATCGAGTAATTGGAACTCATGAAACATTTTGATGTATTTCAATACATTATCATCATTTAACATCCTCATCAGATATGTATCCTCAGACTCCACGTACTCCTCTTCGTCCTCATAATTATCTGCTGTATGTACCGTCTCCATTGTCGCGCAAATAAACCCCAACAGGCCAACAAGTGAATGTAGAGGTTTCCTTTTAAGAGGATGATGAATACATCCTACCTATCTTACTTCCCCAGTTTCATAAACGTTTTTTACGGACACTTGACAACGTATAACTTTAATCATTAATATCTCAAATTGTTTATAAGTCAAAATTTGAAAAAGTTGATATTTTGAAACTATATATCGATATTTAACCTAATAAGATCCCACGTGCCATGACAATATTTTTCCTTACGTTGCATGTGCAAAACATGGTCAAACGGGAATGGCTGAAATCCGAATAACGTAACACCAAAACGTTTCAAGTATTTTTTGAAGCGAATGAAGTATGTAGCTAGTTAAAAGTATCCAATTAATTAGTGTTTTGCATTGTGAAACCCTCTATTTATAATAAGTATTAAACTTATTAAGAAACAAGAGGTAATATCTTAGTTACATGATTACAGAAAAAATTACAATTTATAAATTGAGACAAACCTATTAAAATTAGGAAGGACTATTTTTATATCTCTTTCGTTTATATTAATTTTTTCATATTTACTTTTGCCAACCCACAAACAACTTAATGTTTTACATATGGATTGTAAAAAAATCAAATCGAAACATTTAACAATAAACATAGAAATTAATATATTAATGTGAAAATATATGAAAAGAATCGAGAATCTAATTGAGCAAGATAATTGAATACTTTTTCTTCCCTTTCTTCCAAAGAACACCAATGGTCTAATGGTAGAGTAGTACCCATTTACCATATAAGCACATGTTCCTTAGCTTCTGAAATTTACATGTATATTCAACTTAATGCTCCTTGTGAAATGTACATATTCTGCTTACGAGTAGTCAGTCATCTGTGATCTGTCATGGCATCACTTGTATTGTATCAATCAATTAATCCCCTTTTGCCTTTCCAGGCCTCTGCAAAAAATCCAAGTAAGTTCAGTCACAAAAGCAGATCGCATACAAAACATTCCATTGGTTGGATTCAAACTTTCCCCTCTTGAGCTTCAGAGGGATCCCTTACCAAATATACTTAGGACTTGGGTTAGCCCATTCATCCCAGCCATTTAGAACCAATGAATGTCCTATATCCCTGTTAGAATTCGTGTTTATGGAGGAAGATAATCACGAGGGAGAAGAGGAAGCTCATTGATGTGCTTCGAGGTTGAAGAAGACAGTAGAGAGGAAGATAGAGGAAAGGGAGAGATTAAAGAACTACATTTTTTATTATTTGATGAAAAGTAAAGAAATATTACAAATACCTCCTATTTATACTAATTATCATATTAGTACAATCTAACAAACTATACCAAACTAATAACAAACTAAGGCAACTCTTGTTAACTAATACTAACTCGATTATGTTATCTCCAACATCCCCCTCAAACTGGAATGGTTGTAGACATTCCAGTTTGAACATTGATGCAACTGCACAATTACATGGAGTATCTCGCATGTACGAAGGACACGGCAATACAAGTGATATGAACCATAAATGCATTTGCAATCGAAAAAAACGGAGCGCAGGGAATGCACTTCGTGATCAAATCTCTACATGCCGCCGTACGGCACGAATACACCAACTCCTTCGCTCAAATCACATGTTACCGTAGGTGGCAAGAGGAGTACGTAATGGAGCTACACATGCCGATGTGCAGCATGTTGCTCTTACTATGATCAAATACCCACAAGCACAAAAACCGCAAGGATGATGTACCGAACTTTGCTCTATACTTTCGCTCGTATAGTCAAATTACCACCATATACCACCATACCACAAGACATATGTTTGTTCAATGTACCAAACTCATCACCATAACTAGTTCACCCAACAAAAATATACTCCGTATCACCACAATGCACACTTTTCTAAAAATAGAAATCCAATATATGCCCGCAACTTCCCGCTCCTCCCAACCAACCACCAATCAAATATGTACACCACAACTCCTATTTAAGATGTAGAACATGCTTCCTCCTCAAACTTGGGAAGGGTTGCATAACATTCCAAGTTTGAAAAGAAAACCAATTCACCAATACACCAATACACCATAGCAGTATCAAACAAAAAAAAAATGATGACATAACCCAAAAAATTGGAGGAGAGTAACAAATATGGGAAAAGAAAGAGTAAAATGAAAGGAATGAAGAAATAGCATCGAATAAGATGTTGAAAGTGAACAATTTTCAATGAATAATCTTGATCTCAATGATCAAACAAGAGGTTAAAGTCATAAGACTATCAAGATTGGAGGTTAAAGTCATAAGACTATCAAATGATCTCTATGGATCTTCAACAATGACCACTATGGGTCCAAAATGACCTCTACGGGTCCAAGAAAAGCCTCTAATTGGCACAAAACAGACTACCATGGGTCTCAACAAGGATCACTATGCATCACAACAAAGGCCTCTATGGGCACAAAACAAGCCTCTATGGGCAAACAAGCCACTATGGGCAAAGAAAATAAGCCAATATGGGCAAAATGACCAACTATGGGTCTTGGAAAGGTTAAGCCTCTACGTGGGCGAAATCAATCCAACTCGGGTCACAAAAGGATCACTGGGATCAAAAGAAATGACCTCTATAGGTCCGAAATGACCATCTTTGGGTCTCGAAAATGACCAAAGAATGGGTCGAAGAAAACTAGCCTCACGCAGCCACAAAATGGACCCGAACGGCGACAAAGCCGACTCTCACGTAGCCACGAAAGTGGACTCGAACGGTCATGCAATAACCGATAAGATTTGAAGGGGAAAAGAAAAAAATGAATGGAAGACATAATGATAACAAACCGAAATCGTATGTTAATCAAGAAATCTCGAGGACACAATTTGATTGTAAAGGATAGAAAAGAAGAGCAAACAAAGGATGAAAGTAAACCGATCAAACATTTACGCTACGTAACAAAAACAATGGGGAAAAAAATTAAGGATTGAAAGTGGAATATTTGATGCTCAAATTCAGCAAGATAGAAAATGGAAATAGAATAAAGTGGATAAAATGTGCCGGAGATCAAAGATACTCATGCCGACAAGAATATCAAAACCCAACTACCAAGCTCCAAGAAACCGCAAATCCAAATTCACGTAACCACCAAATTCTCCAAAAAAAATAACCAAACAAAATCACCAAAACAATGACAAAGGATCCCAAGAAATCGAACCACCACAATGCATACACCTCCAATCAATCACAATACACCAAAAATATCAAACATATGACTAACGAACAAATCACTATTCAAGTATCACGAGTCTAGTCATCAATGGTACAACTCCAACAAATCCATCAAATTCCATCCAAGAACAACCACAAAACTTTATCAACATATAATAATCTCAAAATCTCAATTATATGCAAACCCCCATATAAAATCCGTATAACAATCAACAACTTGTTACTTAAATTAATATTGAGAAGAAATTCGAACTAGAATATTGTACCGAAGTTACTTCCTCGAAGAACCCGCTCACTAATTTTAGGTTCGAGAATCGCAATTATCGCAAAAGAACCCTAGTAATTGGGGAAAACCCTCAAGAATCGATAAATTGCTCGATTCAAGGTTCGAAAAGATAACTTATGAATGAAATTAGATGATAAATGGCAAATTGAATCCGACACACTAATTTTGAGCGTGAATTCGTAAAAAACTTCGAACGTAAAATTTTAGGGGAAATTATGATGAACTAGGGATCTCGATTTGAACAAGAATTTGATAGCGGAATTTACGAGCTAGATCATTCTCGCCTCCGATACCTTATGTTAGAATTCGTGGGGTTATGAGGAAGATAATCACGAGGAGAAGAGGAAGCCATCGATGTGCTTCGAGGTCGAAAAGACAAGCAGAGGAAGATGAGGAAAGTGGAGAGATTAAAGAACTACATTTTTATTATTTTTTGATGAAAAGTAATGAAATATTACAAATACTTCCTATTTATACTAATTATCATATTAGTACAATCTAACAAACTATACCAAACTAATAACAAACTAAGGCAACTCTTGTTAACTAATACTAACCGATTATGTTATCTCCAACAATCCTCACCTGATCCCTATATAAAACATAAGGGGACAAAGCTAATGCCCTATAATGCTATATTAATAGTACTTTCATCCAACTCATGCACTCTATGCTACCAACGACAAGCCGATCTTGAAGAATTGAATCGATAACCTTACTCATCTCGTCGAACCCTCCTTTTCTTAATATGAGGACAAGTTTTCTTTTGGGGAAATAAGTGTTTTTAACACCGGTAACGAGGGTAGTGTCTGCCCATGCTTAGCCCATTCAACTCGACCTACTTAACTCGCTCTATGACATTATATGCGTAATCCTTTTGATAAAAACTCCTCACTTCCTAAGTTATCAATCAACCCATGTCGAGAAAGCTTCGATTTTTCTCTTGTAGTCTTTGGAATACTTTGCTTCCCCAAATAGTCTACTATAGCATAGCACCAATAGACAAATTGGTTCACGATGTGGAGATAGATGGTGTGATACGATGATAGAGTGGAAGAAAGGAGACACAAAGAAGAGACAACAAGCTGCAATTTTAATGTGGAGTATATGGATGGTACGAAATGCGAAGGTATCCGAAACAAGACTACTCCTAACGAGGTAATACTGCTTCCTGGTGGATCGCTTGGTTATGGAACACAACACGCACACTCGAAGGTGTACAAGAGCTCGTCCCCGCCACAAGCCTAGTGCTAATATGTGGTGCGCTCCTCCGCTTTCCTGCGTGGTTAAAATCAACCTCTGGATGCCCTCGCTGGGTCACGCAGGGGTGGATAGAAATGGGGGTTGTTGCTCAGATGAAAAAGGTGAAGTATTATTTGCGGCAACCTCGTCAGCCCGAGCTTGGTGGCCCCCGAGACCGGCGGAAAGTAAAGCTCTTCTTCCTTGCTATTCACCTCGCCAAGCACTCCGCGTTTTGATAACATCATTATGCAGTCTTACTAACCCAAATTCTGTGCCTAAGCTTTCTTGTAGCCGTAGTTTATATGTCCGAGCTCTTTCGATAGTATCTAGACCGACATTCTTTTTGTTCAAAACTAGCTTTAATTCCATTGCTTGGTCTCATGTGAAAAGAGGTGAGAATTATATAGCTCATCATCTTGTTAAGATAGGGCCATTTGGAGTAGAATGGGAGAATCACTGTCCTTCTGAGTTTCCCCTTACGTGCTCTCGTGACGCCGTTCATTGATTAATACACTATTGAGCTTTTACTTTCAAAAAAAAAAAAAAAAAATAACAAGTTGGGTTTGCTCTTGAAATTCTGAAAATAAACCTATTCTTTCCCTTACAATTCAGCTTTATAGGTACCAAATTTCCTTGATGATCTCCCCAAATTTAGCCAATACAATATCTTCTGAACATTAGGACTCTGCCAAATGCACACAGTACAATCTCCTGGCAAAATCTGATTCAACACACTAGCAACGGCTACTTTCAAGCAAAATCTACCCAACATACCAGTATGCAAATCTTGGTTCAACACTTCAACTGATCAAAGTCGGTGTACGTCCTTGGTTTCTCTTGCAAAACGGTCAGTCTGCTGAACTAGGCACTAGGGTAACAAGATCAGCTTGATAGAGCTGCAAGCTAAGATATTTTTGCTCACGAACATCCATCTGGATACTAAACAAACATTACATTATAATTTTTTTATAGCCACCTTTTACTAGAGAAATAATATAAGAATGATTACAATACCTCATCATCATCTATTAATATCATAGTTTTTGACCGTGAACACACGTCTATCAAGTCCTGAAATGTATCTGTGAAGAACAATAAACAAAATTTAATTCACATACAGTGACCACTAGTATATGAGAATAATATTGGCCAACTAAGGCCCTCGTTCTTTTTTTAACTTAAAAAAGTAGTTTATATTGAACTAAACCGGATCGACATTAATAATAATAATTTATGATAATGGCTCCCCACCTCCACCTCTCTTCTTAAAAGGGAATGTGGGATGCATCCTTGAACGCTGATCTCGCGAAATCGCACAATAGGGTGTTCTTCGAGACCACTCCGGGAAATTTTTGTGCATGGTTTTCAAGTCCTATTCTTTCATGGAGATAAATCACGGGAAGTTCTCCCCTTATTCACCACCGAGCTTTTAACAATCCTCCTTGCTTCCGGCCATTTGAATCATGCATGACTCATATCATCATTGAATCGACCCGCAAATGCGATGTTGGTGCTCGAGTGAAAACAATGGCCCCTCGAATTTGCCATTTCATATCAACCTTCATCCGAAACCTTCTAAAAGCAAAATCAGATTCTGGCTGTCTGCCAAGGGCAGAGAATCGAATGCCGTTGCTGATGCTCTTGCGCTAAGCAAGGGGCTTTGAGAAGAATTGATCATTTTGTAGCTTGGTTATAAGCCATGTCATGAGAATGATGTAAAATGGACATGTAGCGTTAGATTATTTAGCGCTAATCTATTGTAATCATATCAATTTCAGCAATAAAATCAAAATCCAACTTATAAAAAAAAAAAAAAATTTATGATAATGATAATATTATATAATAATCATGATGTTATATTAATAATAATAACAATCATAGAAATAAAAATAATAATAACGAAAATATATTTACATTACTACTTGAATACAAAATGATAGCAACTTTTTATTGTTATTAAATACGGCAGTTCTAGTAGCAGCAATAATAATAACAATAATAATAATAACAATAATAATAGTATGGTCTAGGATGAGTACCCGATTACCAGGTAAATTATTATTTTTTGTTCTGTTTTTGCTTCACGTGGGTTTGCTGTAGTATTTTGTCCTTTTGCTTAGTGTGCGTCTGATCAATCCTATGGAATGTTGCTTGCCAGTAACCATGCATTGAGTCTATTGATTATTGAATATAATGCGCTGATATTGCCAAAAAAATTGTGGTTGGTTGAAAAACTTAAGAGAATACTATGAGGGATTATAAAAATCAGTCCACGACTTCACGCAGTCAAAATGTTTGCCATATATGTAAAATCTTTCTATGAGGCAATTGGCAAATCAAGTTAAAGTGTGGCAAACATTAATCAGTGTTGCACCAATAATAAAGTTAGAAGTAAATATATAGTCTCATAAATATCATATAATTCATCCCCCTTTCTTTTCTCTCCTTAAACCCTACCTCCCCTAACCCTTTTTCATTAATTTCTGGGACTGCCATGGATGATTTTATCCATG